>OX411544.1:4333811-4917361 GCA_948146395.1 Fragum whitleyi | reverse complement strand
AAATTTTGTTCTCAGTTCGTATATTTGGTGGCTGAGGAGCCGCCGTCATAACTCATTGGTAGCGAGTCAGACCGTCATTCAAATGGTCCAGGGTTCGCTTTTGAATGGTTTGGGTGTGTGTTTGGAATGAATGATTGGAGAGCTGAGCGAGTAATTATGAACGGTTTTTGATCGAGATGAAGGTCAATTTAATTTATTATTAACTGTTTCAATTTAGGTATTTAAATGATATGATACAGCGTATCAAAATGGAATACTGCTAAAAACATTTTGGTCACGTACTTAAAAGGTGACTAACTGTTTATGATTACAGAATTATGCTCGTCCCAATGGTTATTTTGTTCCTGTCCTCATTTCTGCTGGTGCTCATCTCGATATACCAGGCCGGATGGTTCCCGTATTTGTTCGCCATGTTCATCGTGTACTGGTCATTAAAATATGTGAAGAAAAACAGACAGACAAGACTACCGGCAGATGGAAAAGCTGTCTTTATTTCCGGTTGTGACTCAGGTCTGTAAACGATCTAAATGGTTTTAGACTTTTTTCTTTTAAAGAAAAAGTAAAAAAAAGGGGGAATAACCATACATAGTTTTGTTAACATAAACAGTACATTAACAACATCGTGAAATTGACAAGGAGGATGTTTTTTTTTAATGATTTCGGAATGAAATTAAATGAGTGCGATGAGCGGGATATGAATGGAATTAAAGGGGTGTTTATCTTGAACTAAAAAACGACAATTATTTCC
This sequence comes from Fragum whitleyi, assembly GCA_948146395.1. Lineage (NCBI taxonomy): Eukaryota > Metazoa > Mollusca > Bivalvia > Cardiida > Cardiidae > Fragum > Fragum whitleyi. The sequence goes on along the minus strand of OX411544.1, from coordinate 4,916,613 downwards.
TTCCTCGAAAAAATATACATAAAAGTTCTATAAATACTCTGTCTTTACGAACAAATAAGACACTATGAATTTTAATGAAATAATCGAAATCGTGCATTTTATGGATAGATTTTCATTTGAAATATTGAAATGTTTTAGTGATTTTGTCGCGTTTTGAATCATGTAGAATGAAATTGTGTACAGTCATTTTATTCGATACTTTTTATGTTAGTTAGTAAAACCAGGGAGGTTCGTTTTGCGTGAGTTGTAGTGAACCACAAATGAATTTTAACTTTAACACAAAAGTGATCCTGCTTGAAGATCAACCCCCTTTGAGCGACATATTTCGTTAGGCGATCATGGTCAAAATTTTCTTAAACCGCAAAATACTTTTCTGTGAAAAGGCATGGTACCATCCAGCAGAACCTGATACTTTACCACCTTCTCTTCTTCAAACCGAATTCAAATTGGTTACATATAAATCAGAGTTATTGACAATATACTGAAGTTGGTGGGTCACGTATGGTCTCCGCAATGGTCGAGCTACCAGACATACCTTTAACGATTACATAAGAATTATGGGCTTTTTCAGGTTTTGGCCATGCTCTTGCGCTTCATTTGAATCAAAAAGGTTTCCATGTGTTTGCCGGCTGTTTGTTTCCTAATGAAATTGGTGCCAATACTCTCAAAGACAAATGCAACCGTAACATGACGGTTGTACCTCTTGATGTAACGGACAACGAGTCCGTAACACAGGCCGAAAATACTGTACGTGAACACATACAAGGAATGTGTAAGTCGGATACTCAAGTTTCAGTCAGCGATCAAAGGTCAATTTTGTTTGTAAGTGTAAAGAAAATATTGACATTTGAGCACTGATTAAAATTTGTACATTTTGACAATTGCTCATAGTCTCTCTCTCTCTCTCTCTCTCTCTCTCTCTCTCTCTCTCTCTCTCTCTCTCTCTCTCTCTCTCTCTCTCTCTCTCTCTCTCTCTCTCTCATTCAATTCATTTAATGTTACATTAATTTGTATATTGAGACCTTCCACCTTTTAAGAATGGTTTTAACCCCATGACTCTCAAATTTTAAAAAAAGAGTACCTTGTTTACTTTTTTTTCATTTATGAAACAATCTTTACAAAAAAAAAAAAAAATTATCATTGGAAAGGGGAATTTGGATGATATGGATCAAATACTTAAAAGCAAAATTGGCAAACTAGGTCAGACTGCAGGTATTATTCAGGCTGCCCAGGGTCGGTATTTTTTGCCTTAGGAAGATTTCTTATAATATTGAATAACTATTCAAACCATCGTTCATAATCTACCTAACTTAGTTCTTAGAGAGTCCTTTTAGGAATTACGGGTCACCTATTTCTTCCTCAGGTATGTGGGGTTTGGTAAGCAATGCTGGGGTGTATTGTTATGGGGACATAGAACTGGCGACAGTACAGCAATATCAGAAAATATTTGACATCAATGTCTTCGGAATGTTGAGGCTGACTAAGACGTTTATACCATTGTTACGTAAATCAAAAGGTAGGAGCAACATGTTAGAACTATAATGTATTCCGATGGAATTGGCTTAGAAACGACAATATTTTCATGGTCGTTTTTGTGGTTATTTAGATTTTCAGGAATCACGGTAATTGAATACGTGTGGTGTGTATCCCGAAATGAAAACAACATGGAGTATTGAAATTACACTTGAAATCGATGAATATATGTTGATAAGGCTTTTTGGAACATATTTCTATTTACCTCCACAGATATATAAAGACATTTAAAAACAAAGAAATCTAAAAACAAGAGCAAATGAAGAATGAAACTATGGGACAAAATTGATATTTTTCGCCGCTTATGACACGGACGGCTCAAGTTTATACCGACAATTGCAATGACGGATTTAAGTGCTATATTTTCATCAAAAAGCAAGGATTTTCACGAGCGTGTATTTTAAACAATAATATTTATCAACGGACAGCAGGTTTAAAACGAAGAAACGCACAGCCCGAAATTCACCTAGAACTTCGGTCTACAGCAATTGCTCTTCAATTAGCACTTCTTGACCTTGATGCAATTATTTCGAAATTCATCTATAAATGGAGATGTAGCAATATGAACGATGAATTAACTCGTCGTAAATTGTGACCCTCACATTGGCAATACAGAATAAAATCGGAACATTTTCTAATCAAGGTAGCATCATTCTGAACTTATTTTGGAGTCCATGCTTTCCGACATATTACCAAGGAAAAATCGGTAGATTATCACCAATGAAACAAGCGTTCTGAATGTATTGCATGGCAATACCAAGTCCCCTACCGGATTTATATATATCCTTGGAGCGGTACCTTTTTTGGGTGGTAAAGGTATAACTACCTCTCCAAAATATTACAGTTGTATCAGATTTCATGTATCAGCTCTATATCTCCAAGGGTTGGACCGGAACCACACTCGAACTTGTTCTGTAACCCATTGATACAGACTCACATACTTAAAATCAGCTAATTATCTCAATGGGTTAAGAAAAAAACCCGGAAAACTGAAATTTCCTGGTAATTTTCTAAGTCCAGCATCTGTATCTTAAACAAAAATCAATGGACCGGACCCAAACTCGAACTTGTTCTGTAACACATTGATGCGGACTCACATACCAAAAATCAGCTCAATATCTCCAAGGGTTAAGAAAAATAGTCCGGAAAACTGAAATTCCGGACTAACAGACGGACGGACAGACTGACAGACGGACAGACGGGCGGAGCGCAAACCTTTAGCCCCCTTCGCTTTCGCCGGTAGGGGACTAATAAATAAAGATTATACCCTGTTTATGTCCATTCCCCCATATTGGACCTCATCTTAGCGTTGCTCATGAAACCCTTATTGTCATAACCCTGTCTAGTAATCACGTTAGATATGTAGCATTTTAAAAAATCACACGATTTCGCATTTTTGCATAACAGAAGGAGAAGAATCGTTTGTTTTTTCGTATAAGATCGGCTAATCTATTATCTCATGACTTTGTCACTCGTGAAAATATAGCTTTTGTTGTTCACAATATCAAAGATAAACCGATCTTAGACCGACAAAAAAAATTTATCCTCTATTTATTTATAGGTCGAATAGTGGTGACGTCAAGTATTGCAGGACTACTGCAAAGTCCTTCTGTTTCCGGTTATGGCGCGTCAAAAGTGGCGTTAGAAGCATTGTCAGATTGTCTTCGCATGGAAATGATGAAGTTTAGAATTAAAGTATCTCTTATACAACCATCAATTTTTGGAGGCCACACCAATATACATGACGGAGACAATGTAAGTTTAACAGTGACATAAATACATCGAGAGATAAGCACTAAACTAATGATTGTATTCAAATACAGTTGACATAATTACAAACCGAATTTCCTAATTTTTATTTTTAATTATCTTCCAGTTCAATAGTTCTAATGATTATCGCAGGGTAGCTAGTTTCATTGGGTTTCATTGAGAAAAAAATACCAAGTCGTACGTGTTACGTTTGTCTCCCAAGAAAATAGAGATTACTAAAAAATAGAGACTACGTACATCCTTTGGTCACACTAAATCGGCATGTTGATTTCATCGGAATAATATGTAAATGGAGGAAAAGGACAGACATTGGTACCGTACATGTTCCTTTGTCCATTCAAATGCTCATGATATTGTAAAAAGAAAAGTAGATACTCTTTTGGCTAAGTACAGACCCTTTTAATTACTAGGACTGGGAAGGCCGTTTACGAATGTGGAGGCGTTCCATTTCATTTTAAAAAGGTCTTGACAGTTTCCTTGCTACCATTTTAGTTGTTGTAATTGTGAATAAATCTTTCTCAAACGCAGTGAAAATGGTCACATAAGAAACCTTATTAGATATAGTTGACATTTCGACTAATGTTAAGACAAAAGGATGGATTCTTAGTAACAGATGCTTGATAAAGGATGCAAATTTGGCCTTATTCTCTCCTACAAATGGAAATTGCCTGTGTGTGATCGGGGAGACCCTATTCCGAACATGCCTCGGACTTTGGTGTAATCTGGAGAGTACCTCGGACGCAAGTTTGAGTGTGTGTGTGTGGGGGGGGGGGGGGGTGTAATGTTAATGTTAAGGTTATTCAAAAACATATCTCTTTAATTTCTTCCAATCGTCTATGGAGATTTTTTTTAATTTCATAATTTGATGACGAAACGTTTAGTCATCACATTATATCATGCCCAATATGAATCGTTTGTAGATTTTGTTTTAGTGTGGATGTTTTTGACGTTCTGATAACCCAATTGCGAAATAGCACGCTTTTATGGCTGCGCCCTAATTATCATTTAGAACATGAAACTAGAAAGGACCTCGGACGTAAGTGTAGTATTGTTTGGTCATTTTTATGTAATTTGGTTTCTGGTGGCACTTAGGTGACTTATTACCTTTGAAGAAAAACTCATTTTTAACTGCTTTCTGATCGTCTGCGGACATCTTTTTGGCAAATCATAATTTAATGACAAAACGCAGTAGCACACTGTGCGTCCTTATTACTCCCGATGTTTATTCCGTAGAATCGCTGAGGGTTCCCTATTGCCTCAATGTCCCAGAGGTCTGTTCCGTAGAATCGCCGAGGGTCCCGTTTGGTCCCTGTTGGGACCAATTAACAATCCGTCTCTGGTATCTCTTGTTCTAAATGATTCCAAAGCATGAGTTTGATGACACTTATAAAGTAATACGCATATTTCCAAGTTTTCTTTTTTTCAAAATTTGACATGACGAATATTTCTAATACACGCCCTGGCGATAAATGACAATGTTTTCAATAAATGGCAATGTTTTCGAATAAAGTTCAAAGCCATGGATACACACATGACATGTTCGGAAGGTCAATGTATTTTCTGGTTCTTTACAGTTAAAACGGATATATCAGGACGCTGATGACGGTTGGTGTAATAGCTCTGACGAAGTCAAGAAGATTTATGGCAGAGATTATACTAAGTTAGCTATAGACGCACTAGTAACGGCCGGTAAAGGTTATATGTGTAGTCGTGGTATAACACCAGTCATCGAAGCCATGGAAGAATGTCTGACTAGCTTGAATCCACCTTACCGTATCCTAGTACACGGAGGAAAGTTCCAAATAGACCCAGTTGCCGTAAGACTTCATTTAACTTTTTATTTCAGTTTGAAGGCTTCATTTCTGACTTGGTTCTCTGATTTAAAAATTATTAACCTTTAAATCATTTTCATGATAGTGCTTATAATTTCACCAAACGATAAAGTCAGTTAAATGACAGTCAAATACCGCTTTAAATATTTCTGTTCAGTAGCTGAAATTCGAATGTCGCTGTTCCAAACCAAGTATTACATTATCTTAAGATAGAATTCAGTTTAGTTTCTTCTCTCTCTTTAACATTTTTATTCACTTATTCTTTTCTGTTCTGAAAATGAATTGCAAACACATATCACACTACACTTCAGTCAAATGCTCATTTGACCATTCATAAACTGGAATTTCAATCGCATTAGATCCTTTATTAATTCACTTTTCAGGTTTTGTGGTCTCTTTTACATTACTGTCCTACAGTTATCAAAGATTGGACCCAGTGTAAATTAATGGGACACCTGGATACCAGCAAACTACAGGGAATAAAGTAGATAGTCTGTGTAGTCTCTGGAAACAGTAAACAATACTAACTCAGAAAAAAATCGTAAGCAGAAATTTATACCCCATGTTAATGGTAGATTGTATAAAGATGAATATGCGTCGGGCGTAAGTTTATTTTCTGGAGTAATAGAGTAATACAATATGGCTAATTTAGAGGTTAGAATTATCGTTTTCTTTGCCCACTAGTGTACTGCATACGATTACTTGGTTATATAGACCTGCGAGATGGAGCAAGAGTTCTTCTATTAGGATCTTTGATTTAAATCAAGGTCGATGTCGCTCAACGGTACTTCTACTACAATCAACTCTGCGTAAGAATAACGTTGCTTATCCAAAGTATTCTGAAAATTCTCTGAGTGAAATGCACCACAGGAAGTCTTCAACCCAATGTTGACTGTTGACATTCCTTTGAAGCACTTATAAACAAGACCTCGGAGTACCCTATAGAAACCAAACATTGTGTACATTTTGTTGAGAAATGGTTGGCAATCGTATCATTGTGCCAAATTCCAGCAATACTACTTCTGTATCTCGTAAAATTTGCGTGTTTTGACAATACTTGCAACACTCTCGTTGGCCCTTGAAATGTTTTTAATTACGGAGAGTAACGCTTGTTAAATTAGTTAGGCACTTACAGTAATTGATAATGCTTCAAAAACACAGGGTGGTAGTAAATAATGCTGGTCATTTACTCATATTAGAGGCTGACTCTCAACTTTTGTTCTGTTCAAGGCGGTGCTCTTGTTATATTTAATCCAAAAGAGGAAAACACGTACATACAGGAATAAAGCCAATTGGCTATTTATTTGAACAAAACATATACAGTGTAAACATCAATATACCAAGAATAACACTGTCACTCTCTCTTTTTTCGAAAAACACAATACGAAAAGAATTAATAGAATGTTTGCTAATGGGCAATATTAAAACAATACGTAGCTGTAAAACTTGGAACACCGCTCGGACTTTTTAAAACAAGAGGGCCATATTGGCCCTTAATCTCTCACCTGAATTAACAATCTAAAACAAATTTAAGGTATTTCTAAGATTTGACCCAATTACCTCGTTTTTTACCCCACTTGACCAAATTTCAAACTTGTCTGAGATTTCATCAAGATTATCATTCTGACCAATTTTCAGATTGATTGGGCTAAAAATATGACCTATAGATTGTCCCAAATGTATTTCTTAGATTTGACCCCGTGATCTAGTTTTTGACCCCAAATTGACCCAAATCAGAACTTGTCCGAGATTTCATCAAGTTAATCACTCTGACCAATTTCCAAGTTGATTGGGCTAAAAATATGGCCTCTAGAGTGTCGACAAGGTTTGTCTAAGATTTGACCCCGTGACCAGGTTTTTGACCCCACTTGACCAAATTTCAAACTTGTCCCAGATTTCATCAGGATAATCATTCTGACCAATTTTCATGTTGATTGGGCTAAAAATATGGCCTCTGGATTGTCCAAGAAGTATTTCTTAGATTAGACCCCAAGACCTAAGTTTTGACCCCATTTGACCAAATCAGAACTTGTCCGAGATTTCATCGGGATAATCATTCTGACCAATTTTCAGATAGATTGGGCTGAAAATATGGCCTCTTCAATGTCTACAAGGCATTTCTAAGATTTGACCCCATTACCTAGTTTTTGACCCCGCTTGACCCAATTCGAACTTGTCAGAGATTTCTTCAGGGAAATCATTCTGACTAATTTTCAGGTTTATTGGGCTAAAATATGGCCTCTTGAGTGTCCACAGGTTTTTTCAAAGATTAGACCCAGTGATCTAGTTTTTTACCCGATTTGAATCAATTTCTAACTTGTCTGACATTTCATCAAGATAAACATTCTGACCAATTTTCAGGTTGATTGAGCTCAATATATGGCCTATAGAGTGTCAACAAGGTATTCTTAAGATTTGACCCCGTGACCTAGTTTTTGACCTCACTTAACCAAATTTCTAACTCGTTCGAGATTTAATCAAGATAATCATTTTGACTAAATTTCAGGATGTTTGGGCTAAACATAAACCCTCTAGAGTGATCAAAAGTTTTTTTCAAAGATTTGACCCCGTGACCTAGTTTTTGATCCCACTTGACCCAATTTCAAATTTATCCGAGATTTCATCAGGATAATCATTCTGACAAATTACCCGGTTGATTGGACTGAAGATATGACCTTTAGAGTGTCTACAAGCTATTTCTAAGATTTGACCCTATGACCTAGTTTTTGACCTCACTTGACCCAATTTCGAACTTGTCTAAAATTTCATCAAGGTAATTATTCTCACCAATTTTCAGGATGATTGGGCAAAAAATATGGCATCTAAAGTGTCCACATGGTTTTTCAAAGATTTGACCCTGTGACCTAGTTTTTGGCCCTACTTGACCCAATTTCGAACTTGTCCGAGATTGCATCAAGATAAACATTCTGATCAATTTTCAGTTTGATTGGGTTAAAATTATGGCCTCTAGAGTGTCGACAAGGTAAATGTTGACGACGGACATCAAGTAACCCCAAAAGCTCACCTTGAGCACTTCGTGCTCAGTTGAGCTTAAAACTGGGAAGTACATCGGACCTATATCGGTGGCTCAGCGTGATACAGTTGTAACTTCCTATATGTTTATAAGGAGTTACAACAGTTTCGCGCTGAGCCATCGATATGTAGTAATATTTGGTCAATCTTAAGGTAATTCGGATTTTTGTTGTACATTGATCAATACGCATAAGGAAAACAATTTTTATGCTTTTACTCTAAGGAGATCTTTATGGACATGTAATACTTTGATGGCAAAACACTGAGAATTATTATCATAGTTTAAAATGCTCAGTTTTAGTATATCGTTATTTTTGTTTACTCAACATCACCTTGATGCCTGTGACGTCGTATAAACAGAAGCATCTCGCTACTGGATCTACTGGGTACCAGCACAATATGTTGATGCAATCAAAGACACTGTGTTAGGACAGTGGCAACTTTTCTAGTGATTCTGTGTTACTGAAGTGATATACAAATGGGACCCCTAAGGCAAAAAGGAACCATCTGGGTGGTGCTTAAGTGTTGACCTCTGTCAGACTGCGCTTATTACGCAGGCTGACAAGTGTCAACACATTTTCGCATTTTGCTTATTTTCTGACTCCATAATTCATAATCATTCAAGCCTGTGTACCAGAATTTTTAAAATGAGACCTTCAGTTGACCAACAACTGGAAAAATTTGTTTTATTACAAATAGTCATTTTAAGGAGTTCTCAGGCGGTCCCTTTTTGCATGACAGGTCACAAATATGTCCCGGCCTACATGTTTATTTGAAATAATGACCAGCATAAAGAACAGAATAAAAAGTTGAGAAATTGGTATTGCCTTGGTACAAGGATTGTTGTCGGTCTTAGGAATCGAAACTGTTATATATCTGGTTTGTACATCATGCCATAAAAACTTACAGCAGTTTTACTTTGTCAAAGAGATTAAGAAATTTCAAAGATTTGAACATAAACAACCTGTCTTTATCTAAATATTTTCAGATTTTTAAAAACTGTTAGGTTCAATTTCGAAAGAAGTCGCAAATGACAACAGTAAGTGTAGTTTGAATGAAACAATTTTTTGTAGAAAATATAGATGGAAAAGGAGAAAGTGAAATAGCTCCTTTTCACAATATTTTTTAAGCATAATCAATAAATAGGGGCGTAAGTTCATGGACTTCACAAGAGAAGGGACTGGTTGGTCAAGAAGATTTGTTGATTTCTCATGTTTGTTTTGTTTTGAACAGTGACCTGCTTCATGTCAGTAAAATAATTTAAATCAAAAAAAAAAAAAAAAACGTCGTATAAACACTCGTGCGAATTTACCCGCTTTCGTGGACCCGCCCTTAATTCCCAAGGTCTTTTCCGCAGAATCGACGTGGGTTCGCGCCTGGGCATGTAAATAATGTAATTTTTGTGGGTATCCAGTTCTTTACACACAGTTGAAGGAGAAAGCGTCGACTTCTTATGGCAAATCACCATAAAAGGAATTAAATCTGAAATTCATGACTTATCTATTCCAATAAATAGTTAACTTTGAGTACATATTTGAAAATGAATGTTTAATTTCCCCATTGCCAAAATGCATGCAAACTCATATTGTCTAGTACAAACTCTCTTACCAGGACAAAAAAGGCATAGAAATGAAAACATAGAAAAGAGCAAATGAACAAAGACGTAAATCTCAAAACGTACAAAACGCTCGAGCTTTGTGACATAATAAGCTCTATAAATTAATGTTGTAAATGGATGACGATAGCATCGAAACTACAAAAAAAATGAAGATACAATGATTTGATAAGCCACTAACATTCAAATGCTGATAAAAATCTTAGGGGGTGCCTTCCACCGCTCAATGCCCTTCCACGGGCAATAATTAGGAGATTTTTCCCCGTATATCATACATTGTCTATAATCTCCCATGGTCGCCTTTTGCGTCCATGAAAACTTCGATATGCTAGTGACGTCTTTTCTAACGGCGATATGAACTTCATATGAGTATAACGGAGCATCTTGGCTCAATTGTCCGCTACACCAAAAACATATTTTGTTGTGTGTTGATACACCTCTCCTGGTCGTAACACGGTGGTCGGGAAACTTGGCTGTAAAAAGATAAGCATTCAGAAGTGTTAATCATACATTTAGAAGCATCGTGAAATTGACTTTCATTTTGATCAAAACCATTCTAAATCGCCCTCTGAGCGCCAAATTCATTCATACAAAACATTCACAAAACCCTTCAAGAACACTCCATAATTTTCAGAAATACTTAGAAATCGTTAAAAACGATCGATAATTCATTCTATTCTATTAAACATTATCATGATGTTATTGGCTGTTTATAGTGTCGAAATGGTCCGTAGGAACCCAAATACAAAAGTACGTATCTTTTAAAAAAGATCGCAAAACTTATCGCAAACTGGACGAAATTATTTCTATTAAATTACTTGCCGTTAATTTCATTAAATACCAGTTTCTCCAACTCCTGTCATTTCATTTCGAAAATCATTCCAAAATCATTCACAACTTTTTCCAGATCTAACATGAGATAAAAGAAGATCTTCCAAGTGTCCCTTTTCAAGGTTTCTCGTCAGTGAATCATAAACGGAAAGGTTATTCCGAAAGATTATTGCTTGGAGGTTACACGAAGAGTTAAGTCTCTTTTACAAACCATCAGTGCCGAGGTTATAAAACTTTTCTCAGGCTCATCTGAGAATTTTCTCAAATTTTAAAGTAAAATAGATGTATGAAAATAAAAGATAATATTAATAAGTTGTTATTTATAACAACTTATTAATATTACCTTTTATGTTAATACATTAAAATGAGTATTAAAACAGAATTGCGGCTTAAATCTTAAAATGAAATTTGAGAAAATTTTGAATTGAGAATGAGAAAAGCTTTATTGGACCCAGAAAAGAAGTTTCCTACCTGATTAGGACTATCTGGATAATGCTGTGTCTCCAGACAGAAACCACAAAAACTTGGATATGTGTAACCTCCCTTACCCACAGTACCATTGAGGTAGTACGATGTGTAAAACTGAACACCCGGCTGGGTACTGTAAACATCGAGAGTACGACCAGATGTACTCTCTTCTACCCTGTAAACAAGAACGAAAGAATGGCAAGACACATTAATAATGTAAAAATGTAAACCTGACTGGTTACTGTAAACATCGACAGTACGACAAGACGTACTCTCTACTACCCTGTAAACAAGAACGAAAGAATGGCCAGACATGTTATTTACATTAAACTGTACACCTGGCTGGGTACTGTAAACATCGAGGGTACGACCAGACGTACTCTCTTCTACTCTGTAAACAAGAACGAAAGAATGAGCAGACACGTTTATTCTATTAAACTGTACACCTGGCTGGGTACTGGAAACACCGTGAGTACGACCAGACATTCTCTCTTTTACCCTGTAAACAAGAACGAAAGAATGAGCAGACATGTTTATACTATTAAACTATACACCTGGCTGGGTACTGGAAACATCGAGAGTACGAGCAGAGGTACTCTCTTCTACCCTTTAAACTAGAAATCAAATTAGAATGTACAGCCTCTTTGGTACTGTAAATAACGAGAGTACGACCAGATGTACTCTCTACTACTCTGTAAATAAGATCGAGTTGACACGTTAAATGTATTAAACAGTGCACCAGGTTTTATCTTGTCAACATTGAAGACACGATATTCTCTCCCCTACCTACAAACACATATGCAACTCTTACATCTACGGTGAACTTTAAAATATTGAAGATACGATAATTCGTACTACTCTACACTTTAAACATATACTTTATAGACACGTATAGGTGTATTTTCAAAACTGAGCTCTGACGTAGGCGATGGGACCATTACCATAGGTAAAACGGGTATTCCAAAAAGAAAATGATAGAAATTAAATCTGATCCCTTCACTGCCATTATGAAAGTACATGTTTGAGCGAACCTTACGTTTTAAGACAAGCAATAACGTTGGTTTTCAAGGAAAATTTTAAATTTTCTAAATGCGTTATTTCAACCTGTTTTATCTATTTCGAACAAATGGCACGTGAATCTAACAGTAAAAGGTTGATTCCCGACTCACCGCGCAAAATCCACCTATAACGATTTTCAAACTGTACACAAAGCCAGTGCTATAAACACCAAGCATACACCCAATCGAAACCCCAATACATTGTAAACCTTGAACACAATCGGTATCGGAAATGGTACGATAACTCGTAAAACTATAAATAATTGGTTTGTTAACACCAATGGTATATATATGACCAGCCCGATTAGCTCAGTTGATAGAGCACCGGACTTCAGAACCATTGAAGTTCGACGGCGTGGGTTCGATTCCCGGGCTGGTACACTAACAAAACTAATTGTCTTTCGGACGAGACGTTAAACCGAGGCCCCGTGAGACGGTGCTTTACACCGAGCACGTTAAAGAACCATGGCGGATCTCAGCAGTAGTTTCGTCATGTATCCTTGCACTATCCCCCGTAACAACTAACCTGGGGGCGTCGCTCATATGGGCATGTGCTACGGTAGCGACGATAAATAAACGGAAATACACACACACCAATGGTATAACCAGTCGTAATTCTCTGAATCAAAAATTGGTGAGTGGGCATGTTATAATAGAAAATCAAACTGTACAACCGACAGGTTACAGCTAACATGAAAGCAACGACTAGTCGTGCTTTGTTATATCCTGAAAACACAGGACAGACAGATATGACAATCGTTAAAAATTAAACCCTAGATTAGGTGCTGCAAACATTAAGGATACCATCACTTCTGCACTTTCCCGTAAACAAAAAAGAGTAGACTTATTTAATGTACGACACTTTACCCCTTATAAGTTAAGGTGAATATGAATGGCAATGCCAGCCTTACTCCCAACTACTATTTGAACACTGAACGCGAAGACAAAACCAGGTTATAAATCTGTATCCTTTATTGGGTGGACTAGACATCTAGGATATTATTACCAGAAAAGTACCCCGAAAATATTAATCACCCAATTAATATTCGAACTTCCATGGAATACATAATTTTTATCTTATAACTATACAAATACCAGTGTTATAACATTTTATATTATATTTTTTATGATACCACATTGATCTTTTTAGGACAATGACACAATGTGATTATTTTTAGAAGCTTGCATTTATGTTAGAAACTTCGACGAAAACTAGGCAAATAGAGGTTATAAGATTAACATAATACGCACTAAGTGTATTATTTGAAATAATATCTAAATTGGTTGTGGGATTTGATAATTGTCTCGGCGGAGCCTCGACAATTATCAATTCCCCCAACCTCGTTACATATTTTTGTACAAAATACTAAGAACGTAATATATACATCCATAAAAGTGATTGTCCTGGTATGGAAACAAATAAATATTTCAAGGTAATAAATTGAATTATGATATCAGATAAAATAAGATTCGAACGGCCTTTTTGTCAATTATCTAAGTAGTGGTGGTATTTCTATAGCAGCCTAAGCAGTATAGACAGGTTTATCAGATCTTACCTGGCCATGTGCTTATCCCACCCACTCTTTCCAAACACAAAGTTATGATCAAAGCCAATATCACCAGGAACTTCTAGTAATCTGGTACCCAGGTTAATCAGCTTCCCTCTCAGATCAAATTTGGTGTCGTTTACTGGGGAGATGACCCCTTAATATAAAAGAAAGTAAATGTGCATGAATTAGTTCTTTTAAGAGATGAAGAGTTTTTTTTATTGATGAAGATGTGGAGATATGAAACTAACTCATAATCATACTGTATGAAATAATGAAACGTATTCATACATGTATACGTGTGATTATGCTTTAGTTTTATTATTTTTATACCTCAATGAATCCCAAAATCAGTCAGAAAGAAAGCACGAGCATGATACATACAACTTAAATTGAAGTTGTGTTTGTTTGTTTTTAGATTTTTTCAAACTGAACATAATTTACCCGACATAAAAGCCTCTACTGCCTACTGATGATAGGGTTGGTCAAGAAATAAGTCATACAATAAATTTAGTGTAAAGACAAGACAAAATAAAGGGCGTAGTACGCTAATTCAGTCAAAGTCTGGAAACATGATACACAAATATGGTCAACCCTGTTGAAATCTGTGTATCTACATGATTCTAGCCCTAGATATCGATAGCTTAAAAAAGCCTAGACATTTCGTGGGGTTTTTTATAATGGAACAAAATGCATTGCCTCCTAAATTTTGAAACAAAAATGAACGCGTACACCTAAACCATCTTTCTTTGAAACAGAAAACGAGTGAGTGTAGCAGATACATTGGCATAAGGTATTTTCCTTTATCAACGCTAACTAACCTGAAGGTATTGATGTATTATCTACCGGTGTGTAAGAGTCGGCTTCTAGTCTAATGTTATGGTTGGCTAGAGTTCCGGCATTCTGAAGACAAAATAAATCGTCATAAGAAGACCAAGGGCAAACTTATTTCTCGCCCGAAAGGGTTCCGATTTTAATGTTTTTCAGCCGGGCCACAATTAGAAACCAGCCCCTGTGTTCCGGCTGACAAGATGATACAAACCGTTTTCAAATCATACCCGTTTTTGCAAGCACGTACACGAGCAAAGCGGGGTATAATTAGAAAACGGTTTGTAGCATCTTGTCAACCGGAACACTGGGGCTGGTTTCTAATTGTGGCCCGGCTGAAAAACAACCAAATCGGGACCCGCCCGGGGGAGAAACAAGTTGGCCTCAAGATTCCGTATCTACAGCTTGATTATACCTGTCGATGCTACACTGTGGTCCACCACCAACTTTGTGTAGTGTAACCTTTACTGGCATAATATTTTATCACGTGGTCAGTTGCACGAACAAGCACTTTAAATTAGTAGAACCGTAGTAGTTCCGCAACATTTCGGAGCTCGTGCTCTTTCACAGTGTTGACCGAGATTTTCTAATAAATCATTAGGAAACCTCAGTTCAACATATTCATTACTTCCGAAGCGCTACGAACTATTACAGGTCCACTACACTAAATTACGTTGAGCCAGATATTATATGGCATTACAATTACATCTGCTTTTAATGAAAATAAATTATTTTCTTATTGTTTACCAGTCACGCGAAAAGGGACTATATGGGTTGTGCGCAAAGTGTCGATCCTAGTCAGACTGCGCGGAGTGCGCAGACCGGACTGACAAGGGTCGAAACTTTTCGCACACAGCTTATTTTCTGAATCTAGAATGAATAATCTACCTTCCAGTGAAAGAATTTTTTAAATAACCCTCTGGTTGACCAATGCTGGACCCAATCTCGTTTTCAAATATCTATTTTACAGAGTTCCCAGATGGTCCCTTTTTGGGTGAAGGGTCATATTTCTTTTTGAAAAAAAAAATACCTGTGACAAGTAGGTATATATGTTGTCACCGGACAAAAGGTTTCGTGATCCAAAAAGGATAAAATGGACGATTTCTTTCGTGTTATTCGGTAGATTATCGAGAATTGCGGTAATCTTACCAACAGACCAATGAAGTTATCGAAAGATTTTACTCTGCTCTTATCCATTGCATCCTATTTGACGAGGTCTGGGTGAGGCAAATTCAAATACAAATTGTAATTTCGTCAAATAATAATCTCGTACAAGATGACGCGCTTAAAGAGAATTTGTACCGAAATATTCACACGTTGTCTCATTTTTTTCATTGAAGTTATAGAATTACCGGGTTTTTTTTAAAAAAAAAGATCGACATTTCTTTCATTTCGCGAATGCCAAGAGTATTATTCTCACGTTATAACTTAGGTTGTTCTTTAAGGGCTAGACTCATCAATTTACGCTGAAACAAACAATTATCCGCTTTATATTTACCAAATGTTTAACTCATTACACACGGTGAGTTCAAATGCAATCATTAATATCTTTGGAGTGGTTGTTTTATTAACTCGATTCTAGTGAATGAAATGCTATGTAAGCCTTTTTGCCACCAGTTAGGCATCATTAGCAATGTATAATGCATAAATACAAATGTATTGGATTTCAATATTAACCATTCTGAACTGCTTTTCGCGACAATAATAAGAGTTTAAGCAGCCACTGTAGACTAAGATAAGCCTGCAAAGAAGTGCAGACAGATCTTGGTCTACTCTGGCTTCTTTGACTTAATCAACACGAGTAAACCCTTTGCCAGATTGGTTGAAATGTCTCAGAAACTGACATTTTGAAACTTTGAATAACACTAAAAATCATAATAAGGCGAAAGTAAAGTAATTCCTTTGTTCAATTTTATTTTTGATAACCTTACCTGTTTAGCGAGATTAAAATAAGCATGGTTTGTAAGATTGATGACGGTCGTCTTTGTGGTTGTAGCGTTATATTTAATAACTAAAGCGTTCTCGTTCGTCAGTCTGTATGTGACAGTAACAGTGACCTCTCCTGGATACCCTTCCTCCATATCGGCACTTACATAGGTAAGGACTAGTGTGTCGTCATCTATAGCGGAGTCCCATAGTCTCTGTTGAATGGAAAAAAACATTGGTTAGGACTAGTGTATCGTCATCTATAGCGGAGTCTTATAGTCTCTGTTGAATGGAAAAAAACATAGGTTAGGACTAGTGTATCGTCATCTAAAGCGGAGTCCCATAGTCTCTGTTGAATGGAAAAAAACATAGGTTAGGACTAGCGAGTCGTCATCTATAGCGGAGTCCCATAGTCTCTGTTTAATGGGGAAAAATAACATAGGTTAGGACTAGTGTGTCGTCATCTATAGCGGAGTCCCAAAGTCTCTGTTTAATGGGAAAAATAACATAGGTTAGAACTCTGGTGTAACCATCTATAGCGGAGTCCCAAAGTCTCTGTTTAATGGGAAAAATAACATAGGTTAGAACTCTGGTGTAACCATCTATAGCGGAGTCCCAAAGTCTGTTTAATGGGAAAAATAACATAGGTTAGAACTCTGGTGTAACCATCTATAGCGGAGTCCCAAAGTCTCTGTTTAATGGGAAAAATAACATAGGTTAGGACTAGTCATCTATAGCGGAGTCCCAAAGTCTCTGTTTAATGGGAAAAATAACATAGGTTAGGACTAGTGAGCCGTTATCTATAGCGGAGTCCCACAGTCTCTGTTTAAGATTATACTTTTAGTTTTGTGACAACATTACCTATGTATCGCTATTTTCCGACTTACATTAATACAACTATGAAAACAATAAAGTGTAAATTACTACACAAGACAAATAGTTAAATGGAAGATTTACATAGATTAGAACAAGGGTGTCGCCATCTATGACTGAGTCCCATAGTTCCTGTTTGTAGGCAAGATCACAGAAGCATTAGCAAAGTTTCAAGCAAAACCTTTAGAAGAAAAAAAGATTTGACACATTTGTATGTAAAAAAGATACAAAAGCACTACGCCGTCGCCAACACCGACGCTGACGCCCGGGTGATCGGAAAAGCCCCATATTCTACGAAAAGTCGTGCTGAAAACGTATATTTTACGGTCTTAGATGATTTTCTAGTTTTAAATGGAAACTTACCTTATCAAAGCCTTTTGATCCACAATGTAGAGCATTCGGACCGTTGTTTATGGTCAAGTTGTATTCCACCCCTTCTAGTGTAAAATGACCTTTGGCTATACGGTTGGCATAACGACCAATTAGACCTCCGAAATAAGGTGGGTTAGTCTTGTACTCTGAAAGTTAAAGATAAACGAATGACCGCAAGCAAAATTCTAGACCAATATTACTTTTGAAAGTCGTAAATTTCTGCTGTATGAATTGATGAATCGCGTGCCCCTCCCACTGGCCTCCGTTATGACACACCCCTTAAATGTTTGTGACCCGCCACGCAAAAATGGACCATCTGAGAACTCTGTAAAATATCTATTTGAAAAAGAGATTGGGTCCAGTATTGGTCAACCAGAGGTCACATTTCAAAAATTATTTCACTGGAAGGTAGATTGAACATTCTAGATTCAGAAAATATGTACATTGCGAACAGTTTCGACCATAGTCAGTCTGCGCAAACCGCGCAGTCTGACTAGGTTCGACACTTAACGCACTACCAAGATTGTCCCATTTCGCGTGACGGGTTACATTTAAACGTTATCTGGAAAATATGTAAAAATGAATAAAGCAAATTGCAATTTGATGGAGGTCAACGAACATGTCGTAACTTCAGGTTGTTCAAGCTGCAGTCACCACATTTTTCGCCCATCCACGAAAATAATTGAAACAAAATGGCCAAAAGATATCTTAAACGAAGTTCTTCTCATAATAAATGAGTGATTTGATTGGTAAATCTATTTTAATTGTCAGCAGCGACCTGTTAATTACGGACCATTGTACGGGGTGTTTCATTCCAAGGAGATCAAGAGACATTCTCAAGTTGTAACGCTTTTGTACGGAACACGCAAAATTACAATTTTAGTCATTCAAGATGTCTAATTATAATATGACTACATCATTTGGTTTTAAGGTAGTTGACCCGTAATAGTTCCACAACGTTTCGGGGGTAATAAACTTTCACAGTGTTATACCGAGGTTTACAATGATTTCATTAAGAAATCTCGGTTATAAGTGTAAAAGATAACAAGTTCTGAAATATTGGAAACTAATATGGGTCCACTACCTTAAAACGAGTGTGAAAAATCAGTCCAAAGTAGTCAGCTCGATTAGCACCGGGCTTTAACACAACTGAAGGTCGATCGCGTGGGTTAGCTTCCCGGGCTGACACACTAATAAACTAAATGTTTTTCGGATGAGACGTTAAACCTAGGTCCCGAGAGACGGTGCTTTACACCGAGCACGTTAAAGATCCTTGGCGGATCTCAGCAGCAGTTTCTTCATGTATCCTTGCATTATCCCCCGTAACACTTAACCGTCTTCTAGGGGCGTCGCTCATATGGGCATATACCATGGTAGCGACGATAAATACACGGAAATAATCATAAGTCGAAAGAAGAATATCTTGGAAGTGCGTAAAGCGTCGATTTTTGTCGAACTACGTCTGCCTATAGATTAACGTCGGCAGATCGGTGAAGAGTTTGACTTCATGGAACCGAAATCGAACATGTCATTTTGCATTCTCAAAGAAGCATGTTCGAGAGCGGATGATCTATCTAAGTTATTTCCCAGTGATGTCTCAAATAGACCAATTTTAAAGAAAACTATTTCTAAAGAATAGATAATAACACATGTTATGAAAATGACGATAATTGGTACGATTTGTTGCATATCATTATTTATTAAAGAGCCTGTCCTACCTTCAAAGCTGTCAAACCCCAAAACGACATCTTCCTTGTGTCTATTTTTATCAGGGGCCATAATAGATACAATTATACCACCATAGTTCAGGATCTTGACGTCTATGTCGCCATTGCTGAGTGTATACCTGTAAACATAATTTTTTTAATTCTATTTGTGTCAAACAAGATTCGTGCATTCTATCTGACTTAAAATAGTTTAATTCCGCATTGAGAGCAATTCTGAGTACGCAGCTATTTTATAAGCTTCCACATAAGGTAGTCCGACAGTAAATCTGTTAAATTCAGTACAGCTATGTAAATTTAACTTCGTGATATGGAATTATGAGGGTTTTTATTTCATGGATGTATGAAACTAAAACCCTTATCCCACTATACTGTGTGATTTGGTTTTTAGTGTCTTTACGTCTTTTAAATAATAGTATATAGTATAACCCCGTCCCGACTAAGAAGTGTGTATCGACTGTGGTCTTTGGGAATCACAAAGATTGAATAGGGTCGAAACAAGAGGCACAGGAGGGTATGTATCACTCCACTGGCACTGTATGCTCAGAAAATTTATTGCCAGTGATATTAAATTGCTTTAGTAAGTTATAAGCCAAGATCGTGTTATTTGGAAGGAGATTATCCTTACAGGTCTTAGTAAAAGTTAAGGCATGGAGTGATCATAATGATAGTCATTGATTCTGTGAATTTTAATCTAAATCTGTGTACCTGAGGTTGAGATAACATAGAACCATACATCCTAAAGGCCTCGGGCTCTTTTTCTGCGACACGGCATCATACCACCATGCAGTTTCAAAATAGGCATGGTTAAATAATGGGGAACACTCTTGAAAGCTCCAGAAAAATACATTAATAAATGTAGGAGGCAGTTTGTTTACAAGGAATTTAACATGACAGCTCCTTTTCCGATAACGCATCATCAAATGGTCAAACAGCCATAAAATGTACATTAGCCAGATGATAAAGATCATTGGATGTAAATTTCGTGAAAAAACACCTACAAAATATGAAGGATTCATTTTACAAGGAATTTTACATGAAAGCAGCTTTTTTCTATAATGGGGAATAAAATTGCCAAAAAAGCTACACTGTGTACATGGTCAAATTATTCGGAACATTTACATAGGAGCTTCTAAAACATTCATCAAGAAATGTAAGAGATGTGTTAACTAGATGGAACCCCGGACGCCTCTCTTTCCATGACGCAGCATCATAATACCTAATACAAAGAATTATGAGAGAGGTCCATCTGATGACCCTTTTTGATGAAATTTCATTATATTGGACTATTTTTCATTGACACGATAGGCCCATTTTATTAGCCCGATCAAAATTCAATGAACAAATCTGGAAGAGCATGTTTTAAACACCATTCAAATGAACGATTGATTGATTGATTGATTGATTGCTTGGTTGAATGGAGTTTTACGCCGCTTACAACATTTTTTTCAGTTATAACGCGTCGGCTGGAGCACCTAATAATAGATTCCTGGTATTTCTCTCACCAGTACAACCATTACATCCTTGCCTCCAGCTGCTATCTCAGATAGGCCTACGATTATCAACCCATTCATTCCAATGAAGCTAGATTGAATTCTAAACTGTAGTTTCAGAGAAGAATATTTATTACATTTCATCTTATGGTACCATTTTCAGTGACGCGACAGCCCATGGAACCCATGCTATCAGTCCGATTAGAATTTAAAATAAAACAAATCTGAAAGAGCATACCCCAACGATGATTCCTATGAAGTTTGGTTGAATTCTGCCCAGTAATTTCAGAGAAGAAGATATTATACGCACGTACTCGCGACAGACACCAGGCCACGACAATAGACCCGCGGGAATTCGTCGAGTGGAGCTGAAAAAACTTTACCATTATTTATTTCTGAATATTGAATCCTGCGATTCTAAAATTCTACGGATTTTACAACAAAATACAAATATCCTTAACTGTGTTTCAACGATGAAACGGCATGAGCAGTATGGTGTGCTAAGGTGATTTACAATTCTCGAACTTTAGCCAAGGATTAAAAAGGCGTTTGTATAACACCATGTCGTCTTAAAAGATCACTGTCTAAATAAACCCGTCTCATGCTGTTCACGATTTAATCCTGCTGTACACAAATTCTGCGTTGACAAGAAACGTAGACTTAGATCTGCCTGTAACTGTGCAGGCTGACATAGGCTTATAATGCCTACTATGTGTTAAATAACAGTGAGAAAATCAGAACTAAATTGAAAAATTGTTTGATACAAAATGAAGAATCACCAGGATATCAGTTGATTAAAAAAAGAGACAAACTTGGGTTACTCACATTAGCACGTCTCGACCATCGTCCGTCTGTGCGTATTTAGACACCGTTATAGACGGCATTGTTGGACGTTGTTCTGAAAATAGATTAAACGATTTTAAATCATACGATTGCAGTACTTGCTGTTTCATCAGTCAGCTTAGATGTAATTACACACTGCTGAACATCCCCTCCCAGCAGAATATTGTATCCTCCTACAACAATCCTTTTCCCGGTAGTATATATGTTACAGTGAATATGTAAAAACAGTGATTTTGTAAAATAACTGAAAATTTCAGGGATTTTGTAAAATCACTGATTCCGTCAGTTGGTTTATAAAATGACTGAAATTTTCAGATAATATATGAAATAATGGAATATTTGTGATAGAATAGGATAACACAGTGTCATTTCAAATTATAGATGTACTATATCTTAAATTCATTATCCAGACATCTATATTATTATGTTTAAATTTTTAAGAATAGTGCATGCTTCAGAGATCTTTGAAAATAATTGAATCGGTAAGCTATTTCATAAATTATCTGAAGAAATCAATATGTATGTGAAACAGTTTTATGCACAATTTTGCATTTCGAATCGCAGGAATATTAATTTATTTATTTCAAACTTGAAAGATGAAACTAACAACCCATATCACATTGAAATAGTAGTTATTCATTGACATTGAAACAAAGTACAAAAACGAAATAATAAACATCAAATTTCATCATAAAATAGCAACTATCAGATAGATTTGTTCAGACAATCATATTGATAGTTTATATTCTTAATTAAGAGTAAAAGAGAATGTTTTCTGATTTCATGGAGGTTTGACACTAAAAACCTAATTATGAATACAAAAAACGTAGAACTGAGGTCCTTAGTTAGAATACATGATGAATAAGAAAAACGTAGAACTGAAGTCCTTTGTTAGAATACATATAGGCTTTACAACTACTCTAGTTGCTGTGTTTCTCTGCTTCTTTTCTGACACTGAGTGCACATCTTTAACTTTACTTTGAACATCAATAATGATAACAAATACAACAAACAATCTCAATGTTTGGAAAAGAAATATAAATATCAAACAAAAAAGAGAAAACCTGACTGAATTATTTAAAAGAAACCCTATTTTGGTTAAACACGGTACTGTATTATCCCATTTTCCAGAAAAATATTCTATTATTTTACGTATTAACTGAAAATTTCAGTCATTTTATGAAATAGCTGACGGAATCCCTGAAATTTTCAGTTCTTTTACAAAATCCCTGATTTTACATATTCACTGTAACAAATATCAGACAAAAGATTTTAGACCACAGGTTTTTTTTTTTTTTTTTTACTCGAGGATAACACGATAAAGGGTCGAATGACTCTTATTTCAATCGTGGTCCATTTCAGATCTTATCCTGCACATAGAGAGAGAGAGAGGCAATGGCTTCTAACCACTGCTACCCACTTTTACAGCTGGGTGGACTGGGGCCACAGAATGAGTCTGGATCTCCTAGTAAAGTGTCCTGCCCAAATACACTACCCACCCCCGAAGGGGCTCGAACCCGCAACCACCAGGTTACGAGTCCAGCGCGCTAACCACTCGGCCAACGAGCCAGGTTATGCGTACAAAGCTCGTCCACACCATTAGCTTTTTTTTCAGCAAAACAATTACTTAACGTTGCTCTTCTCCGCATAGCCCTGCGTTCAGGATGTCAATACGGTACAAACTGTTTGCAAATTACCCACTTTTTGCACGCAGATGCACGTGCAAACTGGGGTACAAAATGCAAACAGTTTGTACCGCTTTGTAATTCTAAACGCAGGTCCGGTTTATGAAAAGGTACACGCAGGTGTTATAACCCGTACGATGTGACTGCACTTGCGCCATCTCATAACAGCCAACTTGGCTGAGGCATTCTGTTGAACAAACTACATGTACATTTAAAAAGCTGTTAATGTTCAAGTTCAGTACGCGTAACTTTTGTAGTTTGTAAAGTATAATAGGCTGAAATATTTAGGTGCAAAACAAAAGATATAAATTGCAGCTAAACCTGCAAATAAGCCTACCTTCACATTCCTTGCTCTTCGTCGCAAACACAATAACGAGTATAAACAACACTAATGTTATAATACTAAATACGCTAATTGTAATACAAATACTTCTTTGGCCGCCCTTCTTAGTCGCCATGTTTATTTATTGGGTTATTTTTGAACTCATGTATAAAATATCTTTTCAATATTTTACAAATGTAGATTTTACCTTATGCGTGTACAATAATGAGATTCGATAATTTTACACCAACCTGTATATGAAGATTATTTGAATTTGATTTGAATGATAACTCTTATTATGATTATTTTCAAAAATTCCATGGAAATTTCAAATTCTTTGAAATATTTCAACCACTCCTACTCCAGCGTTAGTTTTTTGTTTGTTTGGTTGTTGTTGTTGTTGGTGGTGGTGGTGGTTTTTTTTTCAAAATACTTTAGTTTAGAACAGAAAGTATAGGTCAGGAAACAGACTGTACGTCTGTGCAGGCTGATCTTTTGCCATACTGTCTACCGTTGTACTATATGTCTTCAGAGAGAAAATGCTGAAATCTGCACGTGAGGAGTTAAGTATGACATGTTTAAAATTAGTCACTGTCGATCAGAAATAAATTTAATACAAAAAACGTGCTTACACCGAAACCGTCATCCATGACGAAAGTCTAGCCCTGCGTTCAGGTGACAAAATGGTGCAAACTGTTTGTCATTTTAACCCCGCTTTGCACGCTAGTGCACGTGCAAATCGGGGTAAAATTGGCCAGCAGTTTGCACCGTCTTGTCATCCTGGACGCAGGGCAGATGTAGCCAAATTAATTACTCAACTGTCGCTAGGGATCAAAACGGAAATAATATAAAACATAAATGTGACCCGTCACGCGAAAAGGGACCATCTGGGAACTCTGTAAAATAAATATTTGAAAAAGAGATTGTGTCCAGCATAGGCCAATCAGAGGTCGCATTTCAAAAGTTATCTTACAGAAAGGTAGATGGTTCGCTCTAGATTCAGAAAACAAATTGCGACAAGTTTCGTTCCAAGTCGGTCTGCGCAATCCGCGCTGTCTGACTAGGGTCGACACAATACGCACTACCCGGATGGTTCCTTTTAGCGTGACCGGTCAGAAATGTTTGATTAACCCGAAATAAAACGATATCTTCCGAAGCTTTCCGCCAGCGTGCCAATTTAAAACTTTCTAATCGTGAATGTAATACTTCGAAAGCGTGTGTCGAAAAAAATAATATAACATAACATTTAGTTTAATAAGCGTTAAACGTACAAAACGTTTTAAGTCCAAACAGTAGAATAAGTCGAAGACAAAACAAATTACACAACTCTTATAGAATCTTCGCGGTAGATGAGAATATTTGAAATATATCGTTTTTAGGTTCTTAAATAAAGTTTCATAAATTCATATACATGTATATAAATATAGTATAGGCCAATGTCGATAAGCTATAAAGAGAAAGCTTTTTCACAGCGATAAAGTAGTGGACCCGTAAAAGTTCCGCAACGTTTCGAAAGTAATTACATTTAGTAGTGTTAACCGAGGTTTCCTAATGATATTCATTAGGAAACCTCGGTCAACATTGTGAAATTCATGTGTTCTGAAGCGTTGTTGATCTATTACGGGTCCACTACCTTAACCTTAACTGGCGATTAGAAAAGGTCAACTATGCCTACTTCGATAGTCTGAATACGGACATTTCAAAAGGTTGAGAACTGTATCTTGCACCAACGAAATGCTCACTGACTCGTGAAGTAATCAAATGAACCTCATAAAAACGATTCACCTTCTTTAGATGTTTGTGAAATGTTGACTATGTAGAAAAGGTGTTATTTGTTGCTCTGTTTTCTAGGACAATTGTGTTTTAGAACTCGGGCTGGTGCAAAACATATCGTAAATTTAACCCATTTAAAAAAATATATAAAAGAAATCGACTTCTTTGTGTGAGAAATTTGGTTTTTCTCATAACGTTATGTCGGAACAAACAAAAGCGTTCTGTTGCCCATATTTCAATGTCATTTGAAGTATCGTGGGTCACCAAGTTCATGAAAAAAATTATTCTAATATCGCAAGAATAAGATCATGAATGTGTGTAAACTATGAGGAGGCCTTCAAACAATGATATAATAAAAAGTTTCGGTAATCATAGTACTGTACACGTGAATACTTGAAATAAATACTCCGCGTTTTCAAAGCTGTTCAGTATAGTTTGTACTGTATCGGTAGTTTATCCAACGGTTTCACGGACGGAGTAAAACCTAAAACTAAGATCCCCACTTTTAATCCTTTCATTTTAAATATCAAATCTCAGGCCCTGGTAATTAATGACCATGATTTCACGAAAGAAATAATCAATTAGTGACATATGAATGAATGATTGTCGCAATGCATGAATGAATGAATGAATGAATGAATGATTGAATCGTGATCGATCAATCAATCAAGCAAGCAAGCACTGAAGCAAGCAATCAAACAATCAATTTATCCATCCGACTTAGCTAATCAATCATGAGTCAATGAATTGATTGATGAATCGAATAAACCAAGGAATGAACCAATGAATTAATAAATCAATAAATAGTTGATTTCTGTTATGTGCATGCGGAGTATCAGTTATTTGAAAACGATATGCAACATCTTGTCAGCCGGAACATAGAGCTGCCCTGTGTTCAAGATGTAAAAACGTTTCGCGAGCGCTTTGAGATGATACCCCGCTTTGCACGTGTACATACGTGCAAAGCGAGATATCATTTCGAAAACGCTACGCTAACGCTTTCATCCTGCAAGCAGGGCTGGTTTCTACTTGTGGCCCGGCTGAAAAACAACAAAATCGGGACCCGTTCGGGCGAGAAATAAGTTGGCCCAGTGTGAAAGAACATGTGGTCCGAAATGTTGCGGAACTATTACGGTCCCACCACCTTAAGGCAGATAAAGTGTTGTATTGCTTTACAACCCAATGATTTGGCTCATTAAAATATCAAAAGAAATCCTACCTTTTACTTTAACGACCTTGAAGTTTAGAGTTGAGGCAGACGAAATCGATTTAATCACACGCCATGTGTGTTGATAGTTTGTACACGTATGCAGGCTATTTAAAATGGCGAGACAAACTCTATAAAAGTAAGTCAAGAGTCGCCTGACTAATGTTGCAGACGACACACGAGGAGATTTTCAATTTAAATTACTAACGGACTTGGTTTGATACCTGCCAAACGTTTGTGAAAACAAGTCGTTCGGAAACGTTTTGGAAATGGTTCCCAGCTTTGTACATTTAGTACTGTGATTCTGCAAGTCGGGTTATAGTTTTTTCCCCTGAACGCAAGGTAGATTTCAATTTGTTTTCAAATTAACATAGAGTGTGTTTGGATGAGTATAGTTTGGGGGACTTTTGCTTCGCATTCAGCATTTAATCATCAATTCATTTTATTTTTTTTTAAAATAACCTCCGGAACTTAGTTTAAAACTAGAGCATAATTCCTGGGCTATGTAAAGTAGGCTTACGTAGCCACGACTGTCGTGTTACTGTTTCTTAGTATGGGATCTGATAATTTCAAGGCAAGTTGGCATCAAAATTCTGAAATATATAGGGCCTATCAGCCAATGGATTCTAACCAGCCTCTTTAGAAATTTTTATAAGAACCATATGAATTGTATATTTTATCAAATTTATAGCAAGAGCATATTGACTTGAACCTGACCTTAAGGGAGTGGACCCGTAATAGATTTGCAACATCTCAGAAGTAATGAACTTTGACAGTGTTAACCGAGGTTTCCAAATGATTTTCATTTGGAAACCTCGGTAAACATTGTGAAAGAATCAAAGTGTGGTCTGAAATATTGAGGACTCTTACAGGTCCACTACCTTAATGCAGAATACAAGATTAGGCTCATGACTCTGGATACGATTCTAAGATACTTCGGCACAGGAGGGATCAAGCATGGACGTTCTGTTATACTGACTGAAATACTGTACTACGGCGTGGATTAAACAGCGGCATATCGGGATGTACAGGAAAACTAGTCGTAAAGCAGATGGGTCAATTTCCAAAACAATTGTTTCTGGTTGTGTGTTGCGACTTATGCGAGATGGAATTAATTTATTTCCTATCATATACAATAAATTGAAAATAAATTGTAAAAAAGTTGTCATCAGGGTTCAAGGTATGTTTTTTTTTTTGTTGTTGTTGTTGTTGTTGTTGTTGTTTTTTAAAAGGACACTCAAAATATGTATCGATGCAAAAACTCATGTGATTGGCCAAATATCAGCGTAACAGTAAAATATGTGATATAACGGGTTACAGATTTAACTCCAACATTACAACATTACGATTGGATTCCGCAGGTAAGTCGTGTTTTGTCAAGAGGAAACAGCCGATATTTAATTTATTCTAATCACAAAGGCCAGGTCCAGGTCAATATGCTTCCACTATAAATTTATATATACTTATTGATTGGTGAGGCAAAAAATAAAAATAAAAAAATTCGTGTTTCCTATTGTATGGAAATTTGAAATAGGGTCGGTAGGTCGATTTATTTATTTATTTATTTATTTTTTTTTTTCGATGGCCAGTCGGGAAGTTAAGATGTGACAAAGTATTTTCATAACATGAATCTGTCATGTTTAGTTAGAAAAAAGAAATTAAAGTTGAAAAAACAAATAAACAAATCATTTGTTTCCTCTTTATTGTATCCCGGTACAATCAGTTTTCGGTCATGTAGCAGTTTCCAAGTCACAAATTGCTTTTAAACTGATTTAAAGATATTTATTTCAGGTCTGACACAAAATAAAATAATGTTGAAGTTCAAAACAATTTATGAAACTCACTTTTATTAGACTTACTTTTACATTTTCACATTTGTAAGTGTTATTGTGTTATTGAGGGCACCCTAAAGTTTAAACATCATTCAAAGTTACAAATATGCTACATGTACTACAGTTATACCTCTCCTGAGTAGATTTATTTTGGAGGGGGTATGTAGCCTACTCTCAAAGGTATTTCTGTTTTCTCACTCTTCATTTATTGTGATTCATGTGCTTCAGTTTCACAGTATGGAGATTAAGATTGAAGCAATAAGACATAAATTATATGATATTAAATAATTTATAGTTTAGCTTAACTTAATAAAAGTCTTAATCTGCTAATTAAGTAAACAATTAGGAAAAATGACAATTTTCAGATTCTATCAAACTAGAACCTTATGCTTAATAACATTAAACCATTTCCATAATTTTTTGTTTTACAATTCATCATTCTATGCTAGTGTTTAGACTCTCATAGCCCCCTATTCACCTCAATACTGTTGATTTATATTTATAAATTTTGTTGTCCCTTCTTCAATGATTTAAGATGTAAAGTGTAGTTAAAAGGTCTTGATGACAAATTTTTTCATTAAAATCAAAATTTGGGGAAAACTAATTGACAAAATTATAATATGCTTATTTTCCGTGACCATAGGTTGACAGGACCCTAAATAAATGAAGTATATATTCAAGCTATAGTAACAAGGGTTTATCACTGGATGATGTCAGGAACCGTTTTCAATGTATCTCTATTTGAATCCTAATGCAGACATGGCAAAGGACCCAGAAAAATTGTCAGACAGTCCTTGATAAACTGTCAGACCGAAGTTCGACCTGTCAGACTTAACATTTTAGGGGGCAAATAATATCATCATTGATTTCTTTCCAAATTGAGAGAAAACTTATAAATTTAGTAGCAATAAAATTAAAGGCCTAACCAAGTTTTCAGTCCTCTCAAACTGTCGGTTTTCAGTGCTTTGATTTAAAAGCCAAGATTCTGAGATTACTTGAACAGAGATTTCGAGATTAACAGAGTTATAAAATATAAAATGTCTTTTCAAGTCAGAAGGTACCAGTCACTTGTCTTTTTTTCCTTTAAAATAACAAAAGACATAAATTTGATGGGTCGAACATTCTTGGGTACGAATAAGCAGAAAATTATTTAGTCTGTGTGCTTTTAAAACTGGAAAAAAACACACGAAAATTTCAGGTAAAATAAGACTAGCTACCAACAATTCTTTTTAAATTGAATCCTAAAATCATCTGTTCTTCCTCTTAATTGAAACAATTTGTAAAAGAGAATTTGCGTTTTCTAGAGGTGCCGAAATTCGTAGAGGAACTACATCAATTAATTGATGGAATCAACACCTTTGTTAAGTTTAAGATTAATGTTTGTTTTCAGGAAAAAATGATCAGAATTATTAGAATTATTTTTAGTGAAAGACATGTTTTACTGTTAAAACAGCTTTTTGCCCAGAAAATAGTGTCGGACATTTGGACTGACGATATGGTAAAATTCATCGGACCTAAAGGATTTTTGTCGGACATGTCCGACGGTCCTTCGCTATGACTGTAGGCCAACATGTTCCCACAATATCTAGACATAGCATTTTTTTCCGCGGAAATATCACTTATTGAGCAAACACTTTTGTAAAAGAGAAAAGTTGATATAACCGCGTAGGTTTCAAATATGGAACAAAAAGTCAGACCATATCCTGGCTCCGGAAATCTGCGAGATTGGAGTCGACATCAAAATCAAGATGGCTTATGCAGATAAATTCATTTAACCAGTCCCCATCGGCTGTTTATATTTGTATGAAAAGGTAAACTTAATTTCAAAATTTTGATCCGAGGAAAGAACAAACGACTTCTAAATTCAACGTGTGATGGAAGTTGAACGTTCCTCGTTTTATAGACGCAAACACTGTCTCGTAAACAGGACGCAGAACGAGCCAAGACAAATGACAGTACCTTTGTTATGTTGACAAAATAGATATTTTTATTCCTTTATGTTCATTAATTCAACTAAACAAAACACGCGACTACAGCGTACGTCGCTATTTTGAAACAAACACTGTCCGAGTCAGGCCGCCGTTCGCCCTGCGTTCAGTCTTCAGAGTGAAAACGTTAAGAAGTTGTAACACACTCTGCTCGTTAGAACAACTGCAGAGCTGGGTTACATTCCTCAAACGTTTCACGGGCGTATTTATATCGAAGGCGGTGCAGGTGTTCGTCGGCATTTTTGATGTCTGTTCAATCTCGGTAAAATCTTTGAGTGACGTCATATTGAACTGTTTCTTTTGATTTTATCGCGCCTCGTATTATGTGATTAGGATTTAATGTGTTAACTTAACAGTTAATTATTTCAATTTTAAAAAGAATTCAGAAAAATCTACGAGATAGAAATCACCATTTATTTGATCGCGTAACACCTTAGCAATTTGCTTTCAATCCAGTTCAGTAAAATTACGTTCGTTAATTTATGTACCGATGCAAACCATTGGAACCAAGCTTATTTTAATCAGAGGCTGTATCACCGTGTATCAACGTACACCGGATATAGCGATTAGTGAGTCGAGGGAAATGTCACGGGGCGTTGTACAAGGTGAGCTTTTTTCTCTTTTTTTTTCTTAAATCACGTAAAACTTTCCTGTAAGCATACAAGACAGGCGTTACTGATGTAATCATGTAGCTATCAACCCGTATCAAATGATTGGTTAGCATCCATAAGCGCCTACAATTAAAAAGAATACCCCCCTAATCACCGATGATTTCCGTTTGTCCATCGCGAAAATACTTTTTTGACTGCATTTTTAGAGTTCCTCATACTAAAACCCATGATAAATTGCCTTACATAACACAGAAAATCACTAGAAACACTCCTGCCTTTTGTATGAAGTGAATATACCGATAAATTTACATGTTGTTTCTTCTCCCGGTGTACGGCCTATAGGGAGATGGTGTACGTCGTATAGCAAATCTCCCGTTAATAGTGTACGGCCTATAGCAAGAAAAAATATTTCTTAAATGGATTGTCTAGCGCTAAATTAAAACGTGTTTGATGGATAAAGTTATCTTTTTGTCTTTTGTACATTCGATGGAGCCTTTTTCCCTTACCAATGCAGTTGTCATGACTAATTTAATCTTTACCACAAATGAATACCTGTTTCAGTATAATGTTATAGTGAAACCTTGGTAATTGTGTGCTTTTAAACAGGCTTTAGACAAGTATGATATGTATAAATTGGCATCAGCGAGATCCTCGCTGTCATTTTCTCTGTCTCGACTTAAAGAGCAAAGAAACTCAGCATTACTGGCATCTCTTTCATCCTTTCCAAATTTTGGATATCAAGATCAGACGAGTCGTACTGTTACTTCCCTTTATCCCATACTCGGTTTGAAGATATGATTTTAATTTCAATTGTAAATAGTGACCATTCTTTCGGTGAGAATCATTTGTGTTTTATTTTGAATGCCCCTATAGCTTTTATCAGTATAAACATGGCCAAGCTTCTTGGATATATCCAAAATATGGGCATTGTCCATTTGTTGTCGGTACCGTAGTTGTCGTCGTCGTATGATTAGATAACAAAATTGAAATACGATTTTTTAATTAATTTAATCACGGCCGTGCTTCATGGGTATATCCGAAGCATAGACATTGTCCAATTGTTGTTAGCATCGATGTTGTCGTTAGGTTCACCAGCCGCCGCGGTAAGACTTTTAAAGTAAGCCCCATTCAAACATATTAACAATTTTTTAATACGGATTTTAACGCCGCATTTCGAGGGTTCAGCGCAAAACTGTATTAAGTGTCTATACAATATATAGACACTTAGTATAGTCTTGCGCTGAACCCTCGATTTATATATATTTCAGTCATGTGGCGGCGACTGGAGTACTCAACAATAGATTCCTGTTATTTCTATCATCAGTATTACCATTGCATACTTTCCTAGTCTCCAGCTGCTATCCGACTGAGATATACAATTATCCTCCCGTTTGTCTAAGATAATTAATTTATTCAATAACATTCAACGTTGAAGAGGAAAAGATTCTCTTAAAATTTGACATTTTGACCCTTTCTTGGGATCCTTGTTTTGACCCCATTTTGACCCCGATCAAAAACCTTTTAAGTTTTTCCAAAAGTCATGACTCAAGAAACATATCTTTGAAGTTTGGTCAAAGTCTGATCAGTAGTTTCAGATATGAAGATTTTTTTAAGATTTAAGCTTTTGACCCCATTTTGACCCCGATTCAAAATCTTTTAAGTATATTGAAAAAGTATGACTTAAGGATCATAATCAGTGAAATTTGGTCAAATTCAGTAGTTTCAGATAAGATTTTTTTGTAATTCTTTACGGACAGACGAACGGACGGACGACGGACATTCATCGGACACAATAGCTCACCTTGAGCGTTTTGCGCTCAGGTGAGCTAATAACATACAAGTAACTTTATCATACATCGCGAAAACGACCAACAATGAACTTTTCAAAGCATTAAATATGTACGCTATTTAAGAGAGTTATAGGATGATAATAAGATTAACAAATTTTATCATTAGATCTTAAGGTAGAGGGACCGTAATAGTTCCGCAACATTTCGAACCACATGTTCTTCCACAATGTTAACCGAGGTTTCCTAATGAAAATCATAAGGAAACCTCGGTTAATACTGCTAAGGTTCATTACTCCCGAATCGTTTGATAACTATTACGGGCCCACTACCTTTACGCGATTTTAATTGAAGCCGCCGTCATAGCGCAGTTGGTAGCGCGTCGGACTGTCAATCTAGAGGTCCCGGGTTCGATTCCCGACGGCGGCATTCATTCTTTCCGACTATTTGTCTCTCACCAATTGGTTGATAATAGTAAACCTATGTGAGATAGCAGCTGGAGACAGGAAAGAATGTAATGGTAGTACTGGTGTGAGAAATACCAGGGATCCATTGTTAGGTGCTCCAGCCGCCGCGATATAACTGCAATAATGTTGAAAGCGGCGTTAAACCCCATTCAGTCAGTCAGTCGATTTTAATTACGTTAGAAACCATACCCCCCCCCCCCTTACACACACAACAACAAATTATTACATAAATTATACCCCTATTAATTATACGTATTCTTACCCTGTAAATTTTCTTAACATGCGCATGTATTGTTATGTTAATGGCCTTTTACAATTTAAATGCTCTGGGTGTTTGAGACGCACAGCAAAGTCTCTTTCGATCGCCTTTGCTTTTCAGACAATGAAACTTAACTATTCAAAAAGTATATCCATCCAACTTTCTGCTCAACCAAGTGAAGTCTAGAGTAATTGGGTCATAGGGGGCAATGACTGTGAAATCCAGACAGTGACGTCATATCGAGTCTGGTGAACTGTCTGCAACAAAAATTTCGGCAAATCTTTATGCACAAAATAATCTTTGTATTGTATTGGGTTTCGATTTAAGTTAAGCATATTACAGCATCGGCTTGATTATTATCACATAGCCTATTGCTTAAACATGTTTCTACAAGGTACGGACGCATTACACTTACTGGTGAATTGAGGATGTAAAAATTACGAAAATTTTTACATACGCTGAAAAGACGCCATGAATTTGTTTTGTACCCGGTGCATAGGCTTTGCATACGCTCTTTACTTCGAGGGCCCACCTACTCAAATTTCGTCCGCTCAGAAAGTTTTGAGCGCTTTCTAAACCTTTGCTCTTCCGCCGTGTCCGTTTTGCACACCCCTTGTCCCTGTTTGGCAGTCAGACCAGCCCTGTGTTCAGTTACCAAAACGCCTGTTATTTTCGAAAATGATACCGCGCTTTGCACGCAAATGCTTGTGTTGGGCAAAATTTGCAAATTGTTTCTCGGACGTTTTCATTCAGAAGGCAGGGCGGACCTCGAGACCTGAGATTCGTAATTAAAATTTTACTAGTATCCTTGTATCATGACTTGTGATTACGATAAATTGGTATACACTAACTGGCCAAGCCCTGTCATATGTTTACGATTAAAACGTTTGCAGAACGTTAAAGCAACGGTACCATGCTAAATGGAAATCCCCATGTGGAGATCCGTTCTAAACTAAGCTAACTTTTGTCACCAAGAACTTCTTACAGCAACAGCCTTCGACTGCAAGAGATTGTGTCTTGATTTTGTGTAGTAGGTTTACTATACTAATCTACAAAACGAAATTGGATTGTAAAACAATTGTATGTGGCTTCGGCTAATCTATCAATTTCAAAACGGTAAAGAGACCAATCCGATTTATATTTATTATTGTATACCCCTACCTATCTGGGAACGTTTGCATGATGTAGGTAAACGGTATTTCAACCAGTCATGCGTTTCGAATATCAAATCGTTCCCAAGCGCTTCCATTTTGAACCACAATTGAGACAGGCTTGAAATGGATTTTGGTGATGTCTTTTCTAAGGTATTCGTTGGTTCTTATTTTTCGGGGATATTGGATATAAGAAATATATGTCAATTCAATATTGTTATCGGGCATATTGATGTGCGTGAATAAACATGGTTCGAAAATACGCGTTAATTATTACCATGTGAATATCATAAATCGTCTGAGGCCGCTCAAATGTTTTGGGTGGAATCGTGATTCTTCAATAACCTTGTTAAAAATTACATATTTCTTCTCTCTATCTGTTAATATTTTGATGTAGAAAGGTATCTTGTAAAAATCAAAGACCCCATGGTTAAAACGCCGCGATTATTCAATGACGTAGGACGATAGGGTAAACATTTAAATGATAGTATTCTGATATATTACAAGAAATCGACCTGCTATCCGATTCTGAAACAGTTCGTAAAACTAGTCTCACATTAACCTGACGCTTAATCTGTAGAAATGCGAAATTTTAGCAAATAAATTGAATTCAACGAAACAACTTGGTTTCACAGGAAGTTGCCTTCTGCAACGGGACTAGCCGTTGTCTAAGAAAACCATACTGAAAATATGTTTACAATCAGTATAATGAATAATTATGTTAAGAGGTTCATAGAGTTCTGTAAATGATTATCATCTATATTTTTTAATCAATATGATTAACGATTCCCCCGTTTTTCGCGAAAAAAAACTAGAAAAGAATCCTAATCGAAAACGCCAAAATGTTACTACAGAGTCATGTAGGCATTTTCATGCATAATTTCTTATTTTGCGCTCGTTTAAGTAAGGATATTTTACCCTTCCCTTGAGCTATATTCGTACACTACTTTTTCTATCGTTCGTGCACTGATTTGAAATTGTCTGCTATAGGCCGTACACCGGTAGATTTTTTCCTATCTAAATATTCCAAAAACAAAAAATAATCTCGCAGTAAAATTTAGTATGTAAATTCTTTGGACAACAAAGAAAGTATAGCAAAGTAAATCGTGGGCCAGTTACGTAAAATATGAGCATTTTCATTCGATTTCGCAGAAGGCCAGGAAAATTGTCAGTGATTAGACGGTTTATTTTCCTTTATTCTATGACAGAAACAAATTATTTCATGTTTTCCAAAGAGACATACATAACCGACTACCTCAGTGGTGTAAATTCGTTTTTCACTAAGTAAAATCACAACAAACACAGAAATAATAAAAGAAATACTAACCATGGATCCCACTTCGTAGATATTTCCCTCGACTCACTAATCGCTATATCCGGTGTACGTTGATACACGGTGTGTATAGTTTCAAAGAAAAAACCCTAATGATCTAGAAGGGAATTTGGAAGCGGAGCTGCCATTCAACAACCTCGGACGATTAAAATATTCACGCGTGATCTGGACTACATGTATATTTCTTTCGTGAACATTTTGGCGGGGAGCGCGAGATTTCACTGTCAACAATCAAACTGTTTGGGGAAATTCAAATGGCAGCCCGGGAGTCGCGTGAGATGATGTAATAATTTGAAATTAACTGTAATATGCATGCGCAGAAAGGACATTCATGTGAACGGGTTTACCCACTGATGGTAGTAAACAAACTTCACATTTACCGCTACAATAATTAATTAACCATGAAATATCGTTATCCCAATAAGAAATGTGATAAACTCGTGAAACTATTATATAAAATAAGAAAAAAGTATTTGATGTTTAAAGTAAGAGAACATCTGTTTTTTGTAATTGAATGGTTGTGCACTATTTTCGACGCCATTTTGGAACCCAAGTAACACCGGCCTGACCCAGGATCAGAAGCGTCGAGGTTGAAAGGTTAAAATGACATCACTAGTGTCGAAACCGAGGTCGTTCTGATGGAAACCCGGTTAACTCGGGTCGAAACCGAGTCCGATATGAACTTACCCTTTATGAATTCATAGACTCTGCTTCGTTTATGTGTCAATTGAAACTATCAGAAAATGAAAAGTTCGTCTTTCTGCAGATACATTTCTATTTCTTGAGTAATTGAATGGTCAACGTCAATTAATAATTGTAGCTACTTCGAGAGTAATTCACAACCATGATCGGAATTTCGACCGACGATAGTGGACGTTGCCATTTTGTTAAACGGGGAGGGACGACGTACGTTATCAACATGACCGGACCGAGATCAGAAACGATCAAAATGCCTGGAAAATCAGTGTTAAACCGGTTCAATGTTTACTACCGGAGATCGGCGATTTTATTTCTTCCTTTCTTTCTTTTTTTTTTATCGTGACAAAAAAATACAGGGTCGGAGGGGAAAAATAGGGTCGGTCGGACGACCGGAAACACACCAATTTTTTTGGCCTGATATCTAAAGCACATTTCTCGTGTTTTCTTGTGGCCACTTGTCAAAGGTTGATTGAACTTTCCGCGTGCAATACGTGTTCCCACGTGCAAAATGTGAGCCAATAACTCAAGAGTTCAAAATGCACGTGGAGCTCGAGATTCCACACTTCGTGATTTTCGAAAAGCAAAGAACATAAGCTAATTTTTAGCTCCACTGGCCGAAGGCCAGCGAGCTATTGTCATGGCGGTGTGTCCGTCGTGCGTCCGTCCGTCCGTCCGTCCGTGCGTCCGTGCGTGCGTAAACTTTTTCTTTAAACATCTTCTCCTCCCAAACCAATGGGCGGATTTTGATGAAACTTGGTAGAAATGTTCCTTGGGTGACCCTCTTCTAAAATTGTTAAAGAAATTTTGATTGACCCCCCAAATATGGGCGTGGCAGGGCGTGGCATTTTTTCACTTTAAAATCTTTTAAAATCTACTCTTCCCAAACCATTGGGCCAATTTTAATGAAACTTGGCATGGATGTTCCTTGGGTTACCCTTTACCTAAATTGTTCAAGAAATGTTGATTGACCACCAAATATGGGCGTGGCAGGGCGGGGCTTATTTTGAGCCCAAAACCTTTGAATGACATCTCCTCCTGAACCAAAGGGCTGATTTTAACCAAACTTTACCAGAATGTATCTGGGGTGACCCTTTTCAAAAAATGTTCCTGAAATTTTGATTGGCCCCCAAATATGGGCGTGGCAGGGTGGGGCTTATTTTGAGCCCGAAATCTTTGAACGACATTTCCTCCTGAACCATTGGCCTGATTTCAAAGAAACTTTACCAGAATGTTTCTTGGGCGACCCTCTTCTAAAGTTGTTCAAGAAATTTGGATTGACCCCAAAATATGGGGGTGTCAGGGTGGGGCTTATTTTGAGCCCGAAATCTTTGAACAACTTCTCCTCCTAAACCACTGGGCTTATTTCAATGAAACTTTACCAGAATGTTCCTTGGGAGACCCTTTCCAAAAGTTGCTCTCAAAATTTTGATTGGCCCATAAATATGGGTGTGGCAGGGTGCTGCTTATTTTGAGCCCGAATTCTTTGAACGACATCTCCTCCTGAATCAATGGGCTGATTTCAATGAAATTTTAACAGGATGTTCCTTCTGTGACCCTTTTCAAAAATTGTATGCCAAATATTTATCAGCCCATAAATATTGGCATGTCAGGGTGTGGGTTGTTTTGAGCCCGAAATCTTTGAACTACATCTCCTGATGAAGGTTGGGCCGATTTCAATGAAACTTGAGAATTTTGGTGCAATGTGAGCCATACCCAATTAATTAATATAAAAAAGGTCTTAAGAGATTTCAAAGTGTTGTTTTCATTCAAAGAAAGATTCATTTAATGCAAGTCTAATGATGTTAAAGCCAGTGGAGCGATACAGGCCCTCTTGGGCCTCTTGTTTCCACAAGGAATAAAACTAATATATTCTTATCCCCCGCATCAAAAGATTGAGGGCATACTGTTTTACCGTTGTCCCTCTGTGTGTCCGTCTGTCTGTTGGTCTGTCTGTTTTTCAAACTATATCAAACTGAAACTTCAGATTGGCAATTACTTCCAGCCCATTCAATACTCAGCATTATTTTGGTATGGTGAAGAAATATCTCAATAATAAAGACCTGCTGATGCAAGTTAATTTCAAGTGAAAAAACTCAAGGTCATATCATGGCCAAGGTCAAACATTCAGAGATATACCTAAAACATTTAACATTGTTAAAATTCAAGCCCTTTAACTTTAAGCTCGGCTATTTTTGAAAAAAAGGAAACCGAGGTATTGTGATAACCTTAGGGTTGTTCGTGTTTCTGTTGTTGTTGGCACAGGTTTTGGCGTGACAAACCTTGATCATATCTCTGCTGTTATTGAAGATATTTTCGTGAAACTTGGCTTTTGTCTTCAACATCACAAGATCTTTCAATAATATCAAGGGGGATAAATCTTGAAAGCGATTTTAAGAGTAACGCCCCTTTACTGACTTAGTTTTATGCACTGTACAGCAAATGGAGCAGAACGTTGACACCAATGGGCGGTGCTCTTATTGAGATACAACTTTCGATCGACAATTGGTCTAGGTGGTTATGTTATTTAAAATCTATATTGGCGATATACCTTTCGAATTAGTATGACTCTGTAGGGCTTTCCCTCTCCCTACTGTTCGCTGCATTTTGTTCTTTCTTGTGATAATTTTATCTCATGGTCTATAGTTTTTAAACGCCACCGAAGGTGGTCGTATATTGATATCATCTTTCCCGTCTGTCCGTTCGTCCGACCCGATGTCAGAACGTCCGTCCGTACGTCCAAATCTTGTGAACGCATCTCCTCCTTCATTTATGGACCGATTTGCAAGAAACTTTCACAAAATGGTCCTAGTCATCTGACCTAGAGCATACTTTTATATGTTTCCGGTCCAATGATTTTTCAGAAAGATACGGATGCTGGACTTAGAAAATCACTAGAAAATTTCAGTTTTCCGGACCTTTTTTTTCTATACCCTGGGAGTTATTGAGTTATTATTTTTATGTGAGAGCCCGCATCAATAAGTTACAGAGTAAGTTTGTATTTGGTTCCGGTCCAATGATTTAAAGGAATATACCGATGGTTGACTTAGAAAATTACTAGAAAATTTCAGTTTTCGGCACATTTTTCTAAACCCTTAGACATATTGAGTCAATTTTTGTTGTGTGAGTCACAGAACAAGTTCGAGTTTTGATCCGGTCCAATGATTTTTCAGGAAGATACGGATGCTGGATTTAGAAAATTACTAGGAAATTTTTAGTCCTTCGGACTTTTTTTTTCTATGCCATTGAAGAAATTGAGCTAACTTCCGTGTGCGAGCCCGCATCAATGAGTTACAGAATAAGTTCGAATTGTGTTCTGGACAAATGATTTTCAGGAAGATACGGATGTTTGACTTAAAAAATTATTAGGAATTTTCAGTTTTCTGGACTCTTTTCTATATCCTTAGACATATTGGGATAATTTTCGATGTGTGCCTGCATCAATAAGTTTAAGAACAAGTAAGAGTTTGGTTTCGCTCCAATGATTTTTTCAGGTAGATACGGATGCTGGACTTAAAATAAATCAATAGGAAATTTCTGTTTCCCGGACTTTTTTTACATCCTTTGACAAACTAGGCTAATTTTTGGTAAATGAGCCCACATCAATCGAGTTACAGAACAAGTTAGAGTTTGGAACCAGTCAATTGAACGATTTCAGATATACATGTACAATAATTTGCTGATTTGGAAGGTGAGTGAACATATGCAGGTACATAACAATTACCTACCATTACCCACTAAAGTTTCAAGATACATCAACTGATACACCAATAAAGGTGATTAAAAGTCTAACTCTTACAACTCTACAGCTACCTATTGTTTGTTTGTTTGAATGGGGTTTTATGCCACTTTCAACATTATTTCAGTTATATGGCGGAGGCTGGAGCACCTAACAATGGACTCCTGGTATTTTTTCACACCAGTACTACCATCACATCTTTTCCTATCCTCCAGCTGCTATCCCAAATAGGTCTACGATTTTCAACCCATTGGCGGTAGACAAATAGTCGGAAAGGATGGGTGCTGCCGTCGGGGATCGAACCCGGACCTGTAGAGCTACCTACTGTAGAAAGCATTTTTGTGGCGGCATATATTGTGACAGCGGTTCTCTTGTTTAAATTGCATCGAGTTGCGAAACCTTAATCTCTTTTCCCATCTCGAACTTTAATGTTTCCGCTAAAATTTCATTGAATAGAGCGAATTTATGACAAATTCTAATGAAAAAAATATTTTTTTTTTACTTATTTAAAAGTTGCCGGTAGAACAAGTGTAGTAAGTAAAGTGTTTGTGTGGAATCCGAGTAGGCAAACATTGCATTCAAAATTTGTGGATCGCGAATACGACAACTGTCTTACTAAGGACCATATGTGACCCGTCAGGCGAAAAGGGGAAGTGCGTAAAG
Source organism: Fragum whitleyi (assembly GCA_948146395.1). Taxonomy (NCBI): domain Eukaryota; kingdom Metazoa; phylum Mollusca; class Bivalvia; order Cardiida; family Cardiidae; genus Fragum; species Fragum whitleyi. The sequence continues at coordinate 4,875,354 of OX411544.1, read as the reverse complement.
TGTCGACCCCAGTCAGACTGCGCAAACTGCGCCGGCTGACAGGGGCGTATGAACCCGGCTGTTCTTGTATCCGCCTCTTTTTCTCTCAATGTCTATACCATATATGCTAAGAGCACAGGGGACCTACCCCCCCCCCCCCCCACACACATAAACACAAACGAAAGGGAGATGTGGCTTGTAACTTTTATTTGTCAGTCCGGCTAAATAACGAGGGAAGAGGGTATCAACCCCGCTTTGTTGGTGTGTTTAAGTAAAAAGCAAGGAGCCATTACAACCAACGTTTTGTAATACATATTTCGTATTTGTACAAATTTTATTTCTCTCTTATGTTCAATATTAACAGACTTGCCGGAGGAGAAATGGCCGACTGGGTGTTTTGATTTGAATTTAAATTGGATGATTTATGTAAAACATCGCGCGAATCTAATCGTATCTAGCCTTGACTACATGTCCCTACACTTGTTATACTCAAATAAAATAATACTAAAATTTTGAGTACGTAAATTTCCTCTTGATCATTATCTCACCAACCTAATATTCGAAAATAAAAAAAAGAAAGCACTTGATGTCGAAAGGGGAAAATAGTTGGTAGATAAATAACTTGTTATATATAGTATAAGAAGGCGATTCCAAAAAGATGATGCATGGTAGATTTCAATATTTTGTTACTACTGTAGGTATAGAAGCATCTTTAATTTTCGACTTGCGCAAAAAATAACCGTAAGATGTTTAGTAAACCAGGCCCAAGACGAACAGCATGCAAAGTGTTATTAATGTGGATCAGAAATGCTTGTCGAAGTGACACATGAAGCCTTCACGTATAGAGCAGGAATTAAAAACTCTTGACCTGCAAGTAAGTCGAGTTGATAATTACAAGACATTTTAAAAACGTATCTTGTCTTGCGATCCTTGTTCCAGCATTAAAGAATTTCCACTTGCCGAAAATTTCTATGTGATCTTCCGTGAGTTCAGGATGTAAAAACGTTTCACGATCGCTTTGAGTTGATACCCCGCTTTGCACGTGCAAATACGTGCAAAGCGAGGTATCATTTCGAAAACGCTCGCTAACGTTTTCATCCTGAGCGCAGGGCTGGTCACGAAGGTTCGTGAAAATACAATAAGCCATTAAAGAATTATTGCGAATAGAGTCATTAATATGGCGTTATTTCATAAGCCTTTTTACATCATGCTAGTATATGTATGTAGAGAAGATTGACTCTTCAGCAAACAAACACCGTCAATGACAGTTTGCAAAATTATTACCGATATTTCAAAAATGGAGTTCGGATCAACAAGTCAATATCTGCTCACGTCGACAATATAGCTATATAGGATGTAGAATGCTTTCAAAATTCAAAGTGCGATCAAGTATCGATCCAGGTCAGCCTGTGCAGTACGGTCAGTCTGACGGTTCGGATTGTTTTCGTGTTTTCTTTATGACCCCTTTTCGCCAGACGGATAATAACAATTTGACATATCACTCGAAAATGATTAACAGCGAACTCTGTAGAACAGACTTTTGAAAAAGAGATTGGTTACATTAGATATAAACCGAAAGTTGCATTCAGAGATAGATTCAGATATCAGTCAAGTACAAAAAAGTGTCGGCCCTAGTCAGTCTGCGCAATCAGCCTAGGGTCGACACTTTACTCTTTTCCCAGATGGTCATTTCGCCTGACGGGTTATAATTATAAAACTCTGTTTACCTGCAGCTGTCGAATTGTTGTCGTCCACCACGAAATAGATCACGAGCGCCAACAACACAGCACAAACCAATACCGCTACTATAAGGGCCAGTGCAAACGGGCGTCGTGTCCTCTTTGAATCCATACTGAACGTTCACGTCTCTAATAACATACACAATCTTTTGTTCCTACGTTAATGTATAAAGTGAATGAAATATAATCACGTTTATAGTGATGCTAGCTGTGAAAAGGCAGTCCTCTTTCGATGGTTTAAAGTAAGGGTGGTCCACCAGCCCTGTGTGCAAAGCGGGATACAATTGGAAAACTGTTTGCACCGTTAGTTATCTTTTCTCGCCTATGTTACATATCTGTTTAAAAAAACGTTTAACCTGCATTGTCGACAACAAAATGCATCAGTGGTTCATTCAAATGTTACTCGCTCCACTTTACAAGTGAAATATGTACACGTTTAAAAATACCCATACTGCCTTTACTTAATTTGAGTTGGCCAAAACTAAAGCGTGTACAAAGGACAATAGGAAGGGCGATGAATAGAGAATAACATGTTAGCGTCTTAAAATAAAAATGTTATCTGGTCGCGGTTGGGAGAATTTGTCATGACGAGGCTATGTAGATTCGTGATAATTTCTCACTGCCGAGACCAGATAACATTGATATTTTAGAACACACACATATTATTCAATTTATCATGCAATCATTTTCAGTGTTTGTTTATAATAAAGCCTAAAACATTAAATAAACAGGTTAAAGTGTATGCAAACTAGACTCCCTAATATCATGTTATGTTACCAGATAGGCGATACCAGGTCAATGTAGGTTTTATTGCATGATAGATATAAAAATACATGTCAATTCGTCATGAAAAAACTTGAGGAAATGAAGGAACTTAACAGTTCATTGTACCCGCCGATTTTTTTGGGGGGGGCGTTGTCCGTCGGTCTGTTATCCCAGCCAATGTAAATTGAGATTGTCCGGAATACTATCTCAATATCTATGAATGTATTTCAACTTGTATTTCAGAATTATTATCAAACGGTATTTTTGGAAAAGCCATAAGATCAAGATCATTTGTCCGCCAACATCATTTTTCAGACTCTTAGTAGAGAAAAAGAGAAACATTGGCCCTTAAGCGCTCACCTGAGGTATTGTTTAATAAGGTTGCAATGCAAAAACTTCTAATGGTGTTTTACAAAGATCTGACCCCGGGCCTAGTTTTTGACCAAATTTGACGAAGTCTAAACGTTTGCTTCAGAATTAACCTAAAGAAAAAATCGAGCCAAGAATGTCGAGTCTACGGTGCACAAAAGTCCTTTTTCCAAAGCTCTCATCTAGGGACTTAGCTTTGGACAGCACTTGAACCAATTTTGAACTTGTAAATATCATGTTAATAAACATTCTGACCAAGTTTCAACACTCTGAGCCACAAACATCGCCTCTATATTGCACAAAAGGGTTTTCTGAGGTTTAATCCAGTGATCCAAATCTTGAATCTACTTAACCCAATTTCGAACTCATCTGAGATATTATGTAGACAAATTTATTGACTATATATCAAGACCTTTGGGCTTAAAATACGGACACGGCGTAAAAACAGGGTTTTCTAAGATTTGACACAGTGACCTAGCTTTTAACCCCACTTGAACCCAATTTCGAACTTGTCTAAGGTCTCATTCATACAATTATTCTGACCAAGTTTCAAGAGATCTTTGCCAAACAATATGGCCTCTACATTGCACACAAGGTTTTCTAAGATATGACCCTGTGACATAGTTTTGATCTTACTTGACCCAAGTTCGAACACTTTTAAGGACTGATAGAAACAAATATTCTGATCGAATTTCATGACCCTAATTAACCTAATTTCAAAATATTATGTAGACAACATTCAGACCGAATTTCAAGACATTCAGGCCAAAAATATGGCATCTTGATTGAACATAAGGTTTTTTCTACATTTTGACCCTGTGACATAATTTTTGACCCTACCTGACCCAATTTTGAACTTGTTTGAGGTCTCATTGAGACAAACATTCTGAATTAGTTTCAAGGCTACTTGGCTAGGAATGTTACCTCAAGAGCGCACAAGACGTTGACGGATGACACACGACGGGCACATCGATCACAAAAGCTTACCACGAGCCTTCAGGCTCAAGTGAGCATAAACATTGTCTTCGAAACCATTTGTATAATTGTTGTTTGTCACGATTTTCCTTTTTTTCTTTTTTTTTTTTTTTTTTGTTTTTTTTTGTTTTTTGAAAAAAAAGTGTTTGTTAACCAGTCAGAATTATGGTAGCCAAATGAGCATGTTCTTGGTATCTGCAGATGCGCTCCATCGAGATTACGATACCAAATATGACCAATGTAACCTGGATGGCCTTGAATGTTTTGGCAATTTTAGTTTTTTTGGTTAAGGTTTGCGAACAAACCGATAAACGGACGGACGGACAACGGTAAAACAATATGCCTCCGGTCTTTCAAGGCGGGGGCATAGAAAAGCCACTAGAAAGGTGGCGGAAATCCGCCACTCTCCGTGTAACTACTTATTTATCATTCGGAACATCCCTCGGCCATTTCCGTAAACTGCAACAGACCTCGGATGCATGTAAGGCGGATGGGTATGTATTTTGTTAGGCGGAAACAGTGTAAGAACAAGAGGGCCATAGTGGCCCTTAATCGCTCACCTGATTTAACAATCTTAAAATGTTTTTCTAAGATTTGACCCGTGACCTAGTTTTTAACCCCACTTGACCAAATTTCAAACTTGTCCGAGATTTCATCAAGATAATCATTCTGACCAATTTTCAGGTTGACTGGGCAAAAAATATGGCCTTTAGAGTGTCCACAAGGTTTTTCTAAGATTTGACCCCGTGACCTAGTTTTTGACCCCACTTGACCCAATTTTCAACTTGTACGAGATTTCATCAAGATAATCATCTTCACCAATTTTTATGTTGATTGGGCTAAAAATATGGCCTCTAGAGTGTCCACAAGTATTTTCTAAGATTTGACCCCGTGACCTAGTTTTTGACCCCACTTGACCCAATTTCGAACTTGTCCGAGATTTCATCAAGATAATCATTCTGACCAATTTTCAAGGGTGATTGCGCTAAAAATATGGCCACTAGAGTGTCCACAAGATTTTTCTAAGATTTGACCCTGTGACCTAGTTTTTGACCCCACTTGACCCAATTTCGAACTTGTCCGAGATTTCATCAAGATAATCATTCTGACCAATTTTCAGGTTGATTGGGCTAAAAATATGGCCTCTAGAGTGTCCACAAGATTTTTCTAAGATTTGACCCTGTGACCTAGTTTTTGAGCCCACTTGACCTTATTTCAAACTTGTAGGAGATTTTATCAAGATAATCATTCTGACCAATTTTCAGGTTGATTGGGCTAAAGATATGGCCTCTAGAGTGCCCACAAGGTTTTTCTAAGATTTGACCCTGTGACCTAGTTTTTGACCCCACTTGACCCAATTTCAAACTTGTCCAAGATTTCATCAAGATAATCATTCTGATCAATTTTCAGGTTGATTGGGCTAAAAATATGGCCTCTAGAATGTCCACAAGGTTTTTCTTAGATTTGACCCCATGACCTAGTTTTTGACCCCACTTGACCCAATTTCGAACTTGTCCGAGATTTCATCAAGATAATCATTCTGACCAATTTTCAGGTTGATTGGGCTAAAAATATGGCCTCTAGAGTGTCCACAAGGTAAATGTTGACGACGCACGACGGACGACCGACATCAAGTAACCCCAAAAGCTCACCTTGAGCACTTCGTGCTCAGGTGAGCTAAAAACTAGCACTGTTGATATATATCTTTTACAGTAAATAACGGCTGAAAAATCTTAATTTTTGAGAATGGCGAATCATTCTCAAAAATTAAGATTTTCCAGCCGTTATTTAAGAATCTAAAGATATTTATATTAGGATACGATGGTTTCACGTCAGTGACTTAAACGAGAAGCGTTGGCGACGTCGAACGTTTCCCTCACAGTTTCGAGGGCTAACACAATTTTAACTGACGTCACCGAGTTTTTCCAAGGTCTTCCCGTAATCTTTAAAATAGTCCATCTATGTACATCCGAGGTTGATCGTGAGATTGGCCGAGTGGTGTTCCGAATGCCTTATTTATAAGTAACGGTTTTCGATCATAAGTTTGGGCACTTCCTTTGTTCAAGGGCACTATTTGTATCAAGTTCATGATTCTAGATCACTTCGTTCTTGAGTTAGGGCCCGGAAACGAAAATGTCTACAAACGGTCAGACGGACAAACGAAATAACGGATGGATAGACATGGTGAAACCAATATCCCCCATCTACTTCGAATATTCAACAAGATAAAATCATACTTTTTTTAATAAGTTGGTCGATTTCAAGTTTTTTTGTGTAACCATTCATCTGCTACTTTCAGGATGCAAAGACGGTGCAAACTGAGAATTATACCCTACTTTTTATATGCATGTACTTGCAAAGCGGGGTTGAATTTGCAAACAGTTTGCGCCGTTCTGTCATCCTGCAGGCAGGGCTTTTTTCCATTGTTTTTTAAAACGATAGTTTTGCTAGAGAACTCTCAACGAAAACGACCGCATAAATTGGAAAGTAAAAATACTAAGGGGAAAAGAGATATTTTTGTGAACCATTTCCCAATTAGTTCCTACTCATTGTTTGAAATACTCGTGTTAAATTATTTTGAAAACCATCTATAAATCTAGGAGTAATGTGGAGTAATGCCCAGGATAAATTCTGAGCGGGAGATTTAGGCAACACACGCTAATACAAATTTAATGACGTGTTCTAATGGCAACTATGTCTCTCTCACTCAGAATTGAGAAAAAGTGACAAAAGCTTGTTTCCAATAGAGAATATTCTATTTTTGTGTACAAAGGATTCCGCTATATTCTAAATATGTGTGCAGTGCCTTACTAGTTCCCACTGGTTATCGGTAAGCTCGACAACGCCTGTCTGTCACGTTTTTGTCCAGAGCTTATCTCCTAAACTGTGCTAGGAACTTCATTCACTTATAGATCCTAATGCGGAGAAGTGACATTTACAAAAACCATGACTCTGGCTTGCATCTCAATTTATTTATTGTCCTTGGGGTTTTTTTTACCTTAACATTTTTGTTCGGAGCATGTCTCTCAAACGATGAGCAACTTAAAACTTTTCATACTTATAGATTACAATGTAGAGAAGTGTAACGTACAAGAACGGTAAATCTAGCCTGTCCATGTTTTAGTTAATGCCCTTTGTTAATTTTAAGTTTTTCCTGCATAGCTCCTAACATATCTCCGAAACCGTAAGTGCTAGCAGCTTGAAATAATTTATACTTATATTATCAAGTTGAGAAGCGTTCTACAGAAGAACCATAACTCTATCTTGCATATTTTTTAGTCATTGCCCTTTGTTGTTTTAGCCTTTCAAATTTTTGTCAGAAGTATATCTCCTACACCTTAAGTGCTAAGAACTTGAAACTTTAAATTCACAGATCACACTGAGGAAAAGTGTCAATTACAAGAACAGTAACTCTAGCCTGTCATTCTTTTTAAGTTATTGCCATTTGTTCTTTTACCTTAACATTTTTTTTAGCATATCTCCTTAGCAATAAGTGCCAGCAACTTCACATCTTTTACACTTATATATCACAATGTGAAGAAGTGTCATGTACAAGAACCGTTACTCTGCCAGCCATATTGTTTAAGTTATTGTTCTTTATTGAATTATAATACTCTCATTTTCTTTGTTAATTTCATAATTATATTCTTTTTTTTTTTTTTTTTTTTTTTTTTTTGTAATTTCAATTCAATCCTGTTTACCTTTATTTGTCCAAATTTTTGTTTTAAACTGGCCCAAAAGGCAAAAATATTCATGGGCCAATCAAAATTTCTTGAACAATTTTAGTAAAGGGTTACCCAAGGAACATTCTGGTAAAGTTTCATTAAAATCGGCCCGGTGGTTCAGGAGGAAATGTTGTTCAAAGATTTCGGGCTCAAAATAAGCCCTGCCCTGAAGAATATTCAAATTGTTGACCACAGACATTGGACAATCACAATAGCTCACCTTGAGCACTTTTTTCTCAGGGTGAGCTAATAAAAATTTGGCTGGACTTTTTGCTACAAAATAGCCTAGCAATGCAGAAAATAACAAACACTGAAAGTTTGGCACTTCATTTTATAATGTTTTCATGAACATAATTATTTGAGAGTCAATGTAACAATCACTGGGACAACAGGCAATATGGAACCCTGTACCACACAGACTGACCTGTACCTCAGGTCTTTATTAAATGAGCATTATGCTCTAATAAAGATCCTTAAATATAAACATCCTACAATCCAACTTTTAAACAACCCTTAAGAAAAGAAGTTTCGCTAATTATTAATATAGAACAAGATTACAGCAAGTGGCTTTACATTTTGTAAATAACCCCCATGTTTTACTCTTATCTATCATTAAAAAGACAAAATGTTATTGGTAGCTTTGATAAATGTGACCCATCATGCAAAAGGGACCATCTGGGTAGTGTGAAAGGTGTAGACCTTTGTCAGACTGCGCAGACTCACCCGGGTTGAAACATTTCCAATTACTTATTTTCTGAATCTAGAATAATCAATCTATCTTTCTGCAAATTCTTGAAATGTGACCTCTGGTTGGCCTGTACTAGAACCATTCTCTTTTTCATTATTTTACAGAGTTCCCAGATGGTCCCTTCTGCATGAAGGGTCACAAATAAATGATTGACTATATGCTATACAGAAAAGAGTAAGAACTTCATGTGAAACAAACTCTGCTCAACGTAGTCAACCATAGAGGACTAAATCAGACTTTTTGTGTTTGTATCACCACTTTTCTTGTAAAACCTCTTAACTACAGCTGTAGTTTTGGAAGGAAATCAACAATACTTATTAAAATGGAATCAGTTGTACTAGTGATTCACGTCAAATAAAAACTTGATAGTATGAAAGTCATGCTAAAAACGTAAATACCAACACTTCTGTAATATTTGATACAGAAATGGGACTTCAATCTAAGGTTGCACTAACTAAATATGTTCGTCACATAAATGCTCTTGAAATATGAATGCCCTGTCTCTAACCATTCCAAAGATATAGACATGTTTCAATGCTCTTGAAATATGAATGACCTGTCTCTAACCATTCCAAAGATATAGAATTGCTTCCGTGTTCCAATGCAATCAGGATATGTAACTTGTGCACAAATTTGACCTTGAAAATAACTTGGTCAGCTGACCCTAGGGTTTGTATACAGAAAAAGCCTTGGCCAGAAGATTACACTTGTATGTAAATCCTTATACATTCTGATTCACCAATATATGTAAGATAAATACAAATATCATCTTTGATTTGGTGGACACTTTAGATGAATCAAGGATTTAAGAGCAATATATTCTAAACATTTCAATCAATATTCAGATTTTTTCCTTCTTCACTTGATTTTAATTAATTGATGTTTCTTTACATAAATAATTTTTCATTCACTTACTTGATCTAAATTAATGTTTGTCTCTTCACATGAATAATTTTTCAACTAAATTGTTCCTCTATTTCACAAAGTTAAATAGGCAAAAAAAAAAGAAACAGAGTGAACAAAATGTTTTATGATTAGTGATACTGGTTGATAGTTTGAAGAGAGAGGTAAAAGGAAAACAGTTTTATTAGTTCATCCTCTATGTGGCAAAGGGTCCATCTCTAAAGCCTTAAAAGGGTCTGTGGGGACAAATTGTATAAATGAGGCAGTATGTGGCAAAATGGAGTTCTTCTTCAACAACTTGCTATTTAGCCTGTGTGTGACATTTTCAACAATTTGACATTTGCATAAAGGCCAACTTTAACCAACCTTTAATGCCACATAGTATAATAAGAAGTTTGCCTGACTTTCTAAAGACACTTTTGGACCTTATCTTTATACAAAGCACAAGGTGAAAACCCTGGTCAGACTGTGCAGTGCTTAGGCTTACCAGAGTCTTTGTTTGCTTGGCACACTTTTGAAATTGTTAAAAATGTCACACACAGATGCAATTTTCTTTTCCTGAGTTCATCTATAAGACACATAGAAGATATTAAGCCAGTGTTCTTAAATTTATAATTTATACAATGAGTCATCTACAAACAGATAAAAACAAGGCTCTGCCAGGGTTTTATCCGTTTTTGTTAATGATTTTAATAAATTTGTTATAAATGACCACAAATTCAATATTCTTTTTATAATATGGCTAGAATTTTGGGTATTACTAAAAATTCTTTGAATTTTTATGTGACCTGCAATGCCAAAAGGGACCATCTGGGATCTCTATAAAATGAATATTTAAAAAAGAGATTGGGTCCAGCATAGGTCAACCTGAGGTCGCATTTCAAAAATTCTTTCACTGGGAGGTAGATTGATCAGTTTAGATTCAGAAAATAAGCACAGTGCGAAAAGTTTCGATCCCAATCAGTCTGCGTAATCCGCACATTATGACAAGGGTCGACACGTTACGCACTTTCCAGATGGTCCCTTTTCACAAGACAGGTAACATATATTAAAATTTTCATCATAATGTATAGCACTGTGTGTAGAATGACATCACATCCATAATGACATTGTTTCATGGTCACAAAATAGTGCTGCTTTAGGCTCTAAGGCCTTTTGCACAATTATTACACATATGTTGAACCAGGTTGTTTCACTCTAATGACAAGAAATCTTTCTCTCTGAAGTCATTTATGATGTGTTTTCTTTAAGTCTCCATTTTTTTCAAATCTTACCTCATGTTATACGTTTCCCACAACACCTATAACTTTTATCAACACATTACGAAAGAGGAGAGTTTTCAATCAATCAAGACAAATACTTTTCTCATTATAAATAGGTGTAATAAATGAACCTTGCTTCTCACTGACACAATCCAGCATTTTGACACCCCAGAAGAAGCATGAGTACCACCTACAGGTGCCAACACTCAGCTGCAGGTGCTGGATAATGCAAAAATCTAAGTCAAAAATGCATTCATATTTTTCAAAAGATGTATAATCATGTTGTAAGTCTCTCTCTGAAACACATCCAAGCTAACAAGGTGACAAAATATGCCAGTTGCAGTAATGAATGCTCAAGTTTGAAAAACTACGAAGGGAAATAACTAAAAAATTTAGCTAAGAGGAGTTATGGCTCTTGCCCACTACAGTCTGTAATCATGACAGGAACATATCTGCCAAGCATTCGGAACACCACTCGGCCAATCTCACGATCAACCTCGGATGTACATAGACTGACTATTTTTAAAATGTACGGGAAAACCATTGAAAAACTCGATGCATCAGTTAAAATGGCGGTGGCCCTCGAAACTGTAAGTGAAAATATTCGACGTCGCCAGCGCTACTCGTTTAAGTCTCTGACGTGAAACCATCGAATCCTAATATAAATATCTTTAGATTCTTAAGTAAAGGCTGAAAAAATCTTAATTTTTGAGAATGATTCGTCATTCTCAAAAATTAAGACTTTTCAGTCGTTATTTACTGTAAAAGATATTAATCTACAGTGCTAGTTTTCTTACACTGTTTCCGGCTAACAAAATGCACGATTTCGTTACATACCCATCCGCCTTACATACATCCGAGGTATGTTGTAGTTTACGGAAATGGCCGAGTGATGTTCCGAATGATCTGCCAAGTTTCAAGTCAATCAGACATCTGGGGACAGAGTTATGCTCCAGACAAAGAAGTGGATGTTGCTCCCCTCCTAACACCCATAATACCACAGGCGTAAAGACAGCTTATGTAACATTGAAGGAAATGAAGAAAATGCTTGTTTATGATGTGTTATGTGAAAACATGTATTTACTGGTAACTAGCAATAAATCCAACAATGATTTCCGATATTGACAACATTCTCCACCAACCTTTTTTTCAACATTAAGGGTGTCTTTCGAGTTAAAAGCAGATGCTTTTAACTTTTTTGTTTATGCTCTGTGCAAAACAAGACAGGGACCAGTCTAAATTTATGCTTCAAGTCTAGAATGATGAATTTAACCCCATTTCACAAAATGCTGCTAGTCCATTTACTGAAAATAGGGCACAGAGTGAGGGAATACATTGATCCGTTATCAAGGAAAACCTGTCTAAAAGGAAACACTGTGTGACAGGGCTTGAAATTCTACTCGTCCTCTCCTCCTGCGTGAATTTTTCCTTCTTTGTCTTTATAAGCAGGATGAGTAGCAATTTCAAAAATTTTCAAGTCCTGAGTAATTTCAGCTGTTTTACCCAAATTACACAAAACAAACAAAGACTAATCCAAATGATAGTAACCATGAATCTAATGTGCATTGAATTTGAAAAAAGATTGTAAAAACATTGTGGAACCATTGAGAAAAAGAGAGAAATTGCTTGAAACAAGCAATTTCTTTTTTTCATCTATGTTTCCCCCCTTTTTTGCCTTTATTGAAAACAAATCCAGTTTTATAAAAAAAAAAAGTAAATAAACAATCACAAAGTTTCTAATTTGAAATAACATGTATTTTTTTTGTTTTCTGAAAAATAAATTTTGCATTTTTAAGAATTGGAGTTTAAGTCTCTTGTCAATTTTTTGTTATTAAGGCAGGTTTTCCTGGATATCTGATCATTTATATTTAAGGTATTAACCCTTCTCCTGCTGCCCATAACATGTTCATGCTGTAAAGTGGTGGCAGGCAGAATAAACTGAGATAATACAGTCTGATCTCAGGCTTATCGCTTTCTTACACGAGCCTGTGAGTGACATTTCCAACAATTTAAAACAAGAGGACCAAGATGGTCCTAGATCGCTCACCTGAGTCTCTTTGACCCCTGGGACATCACATTAATTAGATAGGCAGATGTCAAAAAGAAGATAATTGCCTAGAATCAATACCATGGAACGTTTTCAGCGAAGAGTAAGACAGATATGCCTTTTTGCTCTTTGATTCTATGTAAAAAAGGATGCACCAGGGTGAACCCCAAATGTGATCCTAGGGTCTTGATATAAACAAACTTGGAAGAGGTCCATAAGATGATGCTACATACTAAATATGAAAGCTGTCTGCCTACTGGTTTCAAAAAAGAAGATTTTTGAAGGTTTTCCTATTTTCGTCCTTCGTGCTCAGATGAGCTGAAAGGGATGCGCCCGGGTGGAGCCCAAATATGACCCAAGGGTCTTGATATGAACAAACTTGGTAGGGGCCTACTAGATGATGCTACATACCAAAAATGAAAGCAGTGTGCACTCTGGTTTCGCTTAGAGAAGATTTTAAAAGATTTTCACTCATTGATTCTATGTCAAAAAGGTTGCGCCCGGGTGGAGCCCAAATATGATCCTAGGGTCTTGATATGAACAAACCTGGTAGAGGTCTACTAGATGATGCAACATACCAAATATGAAAGCTGTCTGCCTTCTGGTTTCATAGAAGAAGATTTTTGAAGATTTTCATTTTTTTACCCTTCCTGCTCATAAAAGATAAAGGGATGCACCTGTGCAAAGCCCAAATATGACCCAAGGGCCTTGATATGAACAAACTTGGTAGAGATCCACTAGATGATGCTACATACCAAATATGAAAGTTGTCTGCCATCTGGTTTCAGAGAAGAAGATTTTTAAAGATTTTTCGCTCTTTGATTCTATGTAAAAAGGGTTGGGCCAGGGCAAAGCCCAAATAAGACCCAAGGGTCTTGATATGAACAAACTTGGTAGAGGTCCACTAGATGATGCTACATACCAAATATGAAAGCTGTCTGCCATCTGGTTTCAGAGAAGAAGATTTTGAAAGATTTTCATATTTTCACCCTTTTTGTTAAGGGTAAAGGGAAAGTTAAGGGTGGATTTCATTTATTTGAACAACTTTGGTAGAGCTCGACCCAAGGAACATCCCTGCCAAGTTTCATCAAAATTGGCCTACTGGTTTAGGAGGAGAAGATGTTTTAAGAAATTGTGGACGACGGACGACGCACGACGCACGTCGCACGACTGACGACGGACATTCTACGATCACAATAGCTCACCTTGAGCACTTTGTGCTCAGGTGAGCTAAAAAGTACCAAGCAAAGACTTTGGCGAGCCTTTGCATCTGCACAGTCTGACTATAGTCTTCATTATGCACTTTGCTAGATAGGGTCTCAAAGAATCTTTAACACTTTCCTGTTTTACAAAATTTTGGACCTGTCCAAATTCAAAGGTTTTGCAGACAAGAATTTAAAGTGGGTTTAATTTGAAAAATAACCATTCAGTAGGGTAGAAAAAAGTGTGGATAAAAAAGAAATTGCTTGTCAGAAGCAATTTCTTCTTTTTTCACAATATTTTCTCAATTATAAAATCACAGGCACATAAAAAGCAGGGATGAAACAGCAGAGGGTTAAACAGTCAGATAATCTTTTTATTGCTCTATGTGACTGCCGAGGCTGCTCAATGTTTCTACTTAATGCACATGTCCAATTGTTGGAAATGTCACGCACAGGCTCAAATTATAGTGGGAATGCCATGAGCCAGACTGATTAGATGTCCAAAACAAAAGGCTATTTGTCGAAAAACAAAACTGGATTTCAACAGGATAAGGGCTGATATTTCACTGATTCTACCCTTGACCCTGTCTTGTAGGTACTCATTTGAACCATCATATTGCAACCATTCAAATATAAGCCTGTGACTGACATTTCCAACAATTTCAAATTTGCGCAAAGAAAACATTCTGGTCAGTCTGTGCAGATGCACAGTCTGACCAGTCATCACTGTGCATTTCATAGATAGATAAGGTCTGAAAGTAAATATAGACTAATAGATAACTTTACGTTTACAGTATGTGGCTGTCTACACTACTCAGTGTTTGCAGCTCAAGAACATTTCAAATGGTTGGAAATGTGACTCACAGGATCATATGTAAACACAACATTTTTATTGGAAATGAACAATTTTGAAATGGTGTTATCCCCTCTAATCTTGACCTCTGTTAATCCGTCACAATGTGTTTTGAATCACTACACTAACTGCTTTGTTTCCGAGAATGAGAGCGGTAGGTTTTTGGCGGTAATGCAGGTATATCACTTGTCCCGGTATCTCCATTAAAATTGAATATGTTCTCACTGTGATGTGAGTCTCGATCACCATGACAACGCGGTAACGTAGCACTATACACTTGTGTGTTCTGTCCAAATCCAGTTGGAGAATGTGACATACTTTGGGTCCGTGTCTGACCCATAAAAGTTCTTTGTGATATTAACGTTGGAGTTCTAGGGTGTGACCCTGAATGAGCTCTATTAGAGTCTGAACTGTACATAGAGTCCCGACGTGGAGGGACAGGTGGGGGCTGATCATCCCTAGGGGGTACCCGTGGGGGTTCTGGGGACCCTGTGAACACATCACTACTGGTAGAGTCTCGCGGCTTTTTGCCGCTACGAGGGGGTAGAGGAGGGGGCTGAAGGGCCAGCTTCTCATGCAGTTCCGGAAGCGGTGAACTTGCTGCCGACACTGAAACATGTAGATAAATGCTTTTTAGAGAGCTTTATAACAAGAGGGAAACTATGGTACTATAACACTCATATTTGCCTTTTTGACTCTCCCTATGGAAATTCCTATAAAGATCATTCAACAACCATTCAAGGCCAATGTTTCAGCAAAAGACATTATAGTCTTTATGAAAGTCTAATGATACCTGCAAAAGTGTTTTGCCTTTTCTAAATAAGTTTTAAACAAGCTTCATGGAGGATTCATTCATTTGAACAGACAACTATACTGCAATACTGACAAATATATGTTGTTTATTGTAATTTATTTATTCAACTTTTTCTGAGTTTTTGAATAGATTCTTCTTAATCTAGATGAGGTTTGTCCTCGTGACCTGACAAATATTCTGACCAAATTTCACATGGCCTCTTGAGTGTATCAATAAACATGTTCACAACTAACAACACACATCACACAATGTTCAAATATTCACAAAAGCTCATCTTGGGTATGTAACAATAACCCATTACAAATCATAGAACATCTCAGTTTATCAAGTTCAAATTACTTCATAAATTTGACTTAAAATACATTTTTCTGTAGGCAAAAATTGATCTTTTGATAAGATACAAGTAACAGAAGGGATGTCATTACCTGAGCACCCGTTATCTAGTGGACTGATGGGTGTGGTCGGAGTTGACTGCGGAGATATTGATTCCTGATCTTCCTCTATTCTCTGGTACCCCGCACCAAATGATGGAAAAGGGAATGCATGTGATTTGGAGGACTGGGTACTAGGCCTGGACATGGGCCGGATACCAGGGGACTTCAGACTATAGGAATACTTTTTTGGCTGAAAAACAAAAGTAAGTATTGTATATTAAGGTAGCAGACCCAATATAAATCCACAATGCATCGGAAGTTAATTAGGAAACCTCGGTCAACATTGAGAAAGATCGTCATTTCTGAAATGATGCAGAACTATAAGGGTTCCACTACCTTAATGTCAATTTCTTACAGCAAAATAAGGTTATCCAATTCTAATATCTTTTTCTACATTCCCCTGTTTATGATATGCAGAAAATACTAACTGGAAAAAGGAAATTTTTACCAAAAGGAATAAAACTTTCTATCCAACAATATAAAATTCATTCACTATATTGATGTATAAAGGCTAATAATCAGAACATCAAATCGACCCTTTGAGAGAAAAAATTTGACTTGTCTAATTGCAATTAAGTTGCACACAATTTGGTTATGAAATTCCAGAATCTTTATTTCTATTGGGAATAAGAAATAATTTAGGGGAATGAAAAAATGTTAGTCCTCAACAGTTGTTTTTCAGACCTTATTGGCTGTCAAATTGTGACAATAGTGTGAAAAGCAGCATTTGAAAACATTCATATCAGATATAAGGCTCAATAATCAGATTTTTCTGTAAATTCTATTATTAGAATCTAATTTGTTTCTTGTTTGTTTCCTTATGCTTGCAATGGGTTTAATGCACCTTATAATAATTTTTCAGTCATATCCTGGAGGCTTGGGCATCTAAATAAGGGTTCCTGGTAATCTTGTGATACTACTGGGCACTCATCATATCTGGAATCTTGGGTCTACTCAAGTGGGAAAAAACAAGAGCACTGCCTACGGGTGCCTATAGGTTGTTGGATGCAGGATAAAAAATAATTTTCACAAAATGCATCTAGAGTTATCCCCCTTGATAGGATAGGTTTCTCTTTTGATAGTTAACATGTGTGCAAAGTTTCAAAAGAATGACTTCACTATAACTAGAGATATTCAAAATGTCTAATTTTTATTCACTATGTCAATGAAAATGACAACAACGATGATAACACCAAAGCTCTCTCTCTCACAAAAAAAACCAGAGCTAATTAATCGGCTAAGAAGACTTCATTTCAAGACAATTAAGTAACAAACATTACATGAACATTACTCACAAATTTTGGAAGCTGTTTCACATTTCTAGGCTCTATCTCCAGTGACTTAGAATACAAATAATCATTAAACGTTTTATCATCCCTTCCTTCTAATGGATCCAGATTCTCAAAGAATTCCTAAAAAGTGAAACAAAAAAAAACTTTTTTGTACAACTATCATCTATATATATCCTAAGAAGATATTAATTGCCTAACAAGGGTTTTGAAATTAATATGCACTCAGAAGGCACCGAACATAGAAGATAAAGGCTAAAGGTGATGTGTGGACTTTGACAAAAGATGAATGACCTCCTTCTACTCCCCTTTTCTATCATTTGAGTGTAGGTGAATAACCAAAACATTGTATCTACAGTTTGAATAAGCTGTAGGTTTGATGTTATGATCATTCATCAGTGACATTTTTCGAAAGAGGATTAATTGCTATTAGGCACTTGCTTAATGTGTGTAATGGTAGTTATACCTTTGGATACTTCTAGATGATGTATGTTTAGAGTGATAAGAATTATTTTACAGATATCTGTTTAACCCTTCTCTCATGCTGTTCATGACATTTTACCCCAATTTACAAAGCTTTAGCATACAGTGTTGACTGAGATCAGCTTGCACAGACATGCAGTCTGAACTTAGTCTACACTATCTGTTCTCTATTTAATTGGGGGGGGGGGTGAGCCAGGCAGGTTGAAAAGTCTTTAATCTATATAAATTTTAACAAAATTAAAATTCAGCAAGATGAGGGATAAAATGTCCATAACAAGGCATCAGACATAATGTTTTGTCACAAAAAGATTTGTAAATCCATATTTACTCTATTGTTAGAGTTCACAGTATTTTGTACTTCTGAAGAATCCATTCATTTTTTTTTATGCCCCCGTATCGAGAGATCGGGGGCATATTGTTTTACACATGTCCGTCTGTCTGTCCGAAAACTCAACCTTTGCCTTTACTCCAAAAGTATTTGACATACAAAGCTGTACACCAAGGTCAAGGTCATGTGACAAGGTCAAGGTCATGTGACAAGGTCAAGGTCATCTGTCAAGGTCAAGTTTAAAAAAAAATGCTGTTCCGGGGGGCATTCATGTTTCACAAACACATCTTGTTTTACCATGTTGTTGCAATTATCCAAAACAGGTTTTTGAAGAAAAAATCTCTTTGTTCAGTAGCCGTAGATAGATATAGAATGATCATGTGATAAACATTTCCAATGATTTCAATTTATCTGAGGGCACCAACATTGAGCAACCTAGGTAACAGCTCAATGCGATAGAATATTTGCTAAGTTCATTAGACATTATCTATTTACATATTGCATAGCAAGGAATCTGGTCAGAGGCTTTGCTTTGCATACAATTTTAAATCTGGAAATATCATGCACAGACTCTCCACAGTATAATAGACAATAACAAAATTGAAATATCTCTTCAGATATCTAAATCTTTCTATCCAAAATGACTTGCACCTACCCGTATATCTGGTTCCACATTGAGACAGTAAGGTTGATTTTGATATTGCTGTATTTCACCAGTTATCTCGGCTACTTTTCTCCGCTTACTAAAGTTGATCAAGCCTTCTGTATCACGCTTCAGAAAATCTGGATTTCCTTCTTCTGTTTTTAGGATGTTTGTTAAATACATACCTATTGGTCGAAATAGATGATAATTGATTGTTAAATACATAACTATTGGTGGAAATAGAAATAAGCAGTATAAGGAGCAATTGTAAACACTAACTTACAGAACAAACAGAAAATAGTGTCTAATTTTCAAAAAAAAAAATCCTCCTGATAGAATAATTGTCATGATCATTATTATATATGTGAACAACTTTCCAACAAAAGAATCTCATGTATTTGCTCAGAAAATCAAATTTCGATGATCATATTTCATATTAATTCAATTCTAGGAAACTTCAAAGCTTTCAATATTGATCTAAAAAAATGTTTAATATTGCTGATAATTTCTTAATAGGCATTTCCTGAGAGAAGAATAGGGTCTTCCAAGAGTACCGCCTACGGGTGCCTACGCTCGGCTGTCGAGTGCTGGATAGTGGGAAAAAAATCTAAGTCTAAAAAGGGGCATAATTTGCACAAAATGCATCTAGAGTTATCCCCCTTGATAGTATAGGTATCTCTTTTGATGGTGAACATGTGTGCCAAGTTTCAAGTGAATGCCTTCAGTAGAACAAGAGATATAACAAAATGTCAAAGTTTTCGCCCGACGACGACGACAACGACAACCACACGGAGGCTATAGCAATACCTCGGGTTTTCTCCGAAAACAGCCAAGCTAAAAATGTCCTACATAACATAACAATTAGGCAGTAAAATATGTTGAAAGTTACAAAAGAAGATAAT
This sequence comes from Fragum whitleyi, assembly GCA_948146395.1. Taxonomy (NCBI): domain Eukaryota; kingdom Metazoa; phylum Mollusca; class Bivalvia; order Cardiida; family Cardiidae; genus Fragum; species Fragum whitleyi. The sequence continues at coordinate 4,855,894 of OX411544.1, read as the reverse complement.
TATGAGCAGAGCTTCTTCATGAGCACTTTAATCTGATAAGGAATAAGCTTTTTTTGTATGTGTTTCCAATAAGCAGTTTTAATTGTCTTACCTAGGAATGGAACACATGGTGGATTAATGGAGCGGAGTTTTTCTGTGTACTTTTTAAAGTGATCAGAGTTCAGCTCCTTGGATTCATTCATATTTTTTATTAACCTGTGAGGTACCTCCTGTAATTATAACATATTATGAAATAAATATAGGATCTGTAATGAGATTTTCTCAACAAATCGATGGCTTCGCGTGAAACAGTTGTAATTCCCTATATGTTTATAGGGAGTTACAACTGTTTCACGCTGAGCCATCAAAATGCTGAACCTTTCTTAAAATTGAGTTTGGAATAGAAATTTTATTACGTAAGCCTTGGCTTAAATAAATTAGATTTTTTTATGTGAGAACCAATTTTTGAACACTTAAATGGCAGAAATATAGCAAAAACATGTAAGGGTAGCTTTTAGGAAATTATATGATTAAATGCAGGGCAGTCTACATTAAAAAGATAACATTTAATGTAGCTCATAATTTTTTCCAATGAATTTATTAACTCCCCAAACCCTTTTTCTGATTAATGGTAATCAATTGATAAACTAATAGTACTAAAAACCTCAAGCAAGGTGCACTTGCACTAAAGCTGTACCCTAATCTACCAACCTTGAGCAGGCCATTTCATTTGTTTATTGTCTCTGTGTACTTACACTAAAGGTGTGCTCTAATCTATGTACAGGTGCAGAGTTGAGAGCACTAACAACCTCGAGCACGCCATTAAAGTTGTTTAACTCTTGGAATACTGTCATTATTTCTATACAGCGACTAACCACTGCCACCCTTTCTTCTAGATTATCCGTCTCCAAAATACATTTCTCTAACCAAAATGTCACCTAAAATAGTTTAACAGATAGCATTTTAGTTGTTTGCTATGACAATGGACTACCTTGAATCCTTTTTCAAGGACAATTTTTGCAAACCATTCAAGATCATTGATCATCATTTGCAAACCATCCAAAAACATTGATTGTTATTAGTAAACCATTCAAAAACATTGATCATCATTTTTGACCTAAGGTGATCTACCTTGATATGGTTTCTACTTTGTAAAAAATTTGCAGATTATTCTTTATGTCTATTTATAGATTTAGGCTTAATTTTTGAGTATTTAAAATCAAACCTCAAAACATGCATTAGAAATTAAATTGAAATCCAATTGATACCTATTGGGACTTGTTTTACTAGACATCTTTTGATAATTTTTGGCAAATGTCAAAAATTGAAGTTGCTTGTACAGTAGTAACTAAATATGAATTTCTGCAATGCATAATCTCACTGGAATTGTCTTTAGAAGAGGATTCCAATGAGATATAGCAATGCAGAATCTAACACCAGGTGAATGGAAACACCAGGTACGATTTGTGATTTTAACTTACAATTACTTTTGTTTTAAGAGATTTAGTAAAATGGGCCCCTGATGATTTTAAAAATTGTCATTATATTGACCATACATGCAGTTCATCTATAAAAGGCATGTTTTCTATCTGATTTAAATAATTCTTTGCAGGTTGATTAAAAGTGACACCGGGATCATCAAAGTGGAATTTGTTTGAAATTCATCATTTGGCTTTTGAGAAATAAATTTTCAAAATTTCTACTGTATAACACATCGAGGGATTGGTACAATAGTGTACTTAGTATATATACACTCAGTGCACTTTTGCACTGAACCTTCAATATAGAAGTGAACACAAAGTGTTAGTTTTTTAACTACAGAAAATTACTATATGATTAAATCCAAATTCTTTCATAAATAGCATGACTGCTAAAGTTCATGGGTACTCACTGAGTTTGTAAATTCTATCATTTTAAGGAGATTCGGTGATGTTAAATTCTTCTCTTTTTTCATCCACACACTACCAACAAGTTCTGAAGGCTGGACGGCTCGATACAAGTCAAACTCTAATAAAGTCACTTGTCTCGCTATTTCTATGGGATGTAACTGAAATCAAGGTGGTAAATTGTCACATAAACTCTAAAAACAGCTGAGCTAAAAAGAAATCAGGAGTAAGAATAACCTGCGACTAATCAATATGTTTTACCAATATTTTGGTAATAAGTTATCTTATTTATTTCATTTAATAGCAATTCTCCGTGAGCACTTACACTTTTAAATAGGGAGTGTTGCACGCTATGTCACAAATTTTGATAAAATTTAAACATGAGGATAGGGCTGACCCAAAAGTAAAAATAAGATTAAACAAGAGCACCGCCTACGGGTGCCTACGCTCGGCTGTCGAGTGCTGGATACTGGGAAAAAATCTAAGTCGAAAAAAGGGGCATAATTTGCACAAAATGCATCTAGAGTTATCCCCCTTGATAGTATAGGTTGCTCTTTTGATGGTAAACATGTGTGCCAAGTTTCAAGTGAATGCTTTCAGTAGAACCAGAGATATAACAAAATGTCAAAGTTTTCGCACGACGACGACGACGACAACGACACGGAGGCTATAGCAATACCTCGGGTTTTCTCCGAAAACAGCCGAGCTAAAAATTCTTAAAATCAGTTCTGGTTGACATGGAAACTGACGTTAAAGATTGAAAAAGTCTGTTTTTGCGAGTTTTTAAATTCAAATATATCAGTAATGCAGCACAAACTAAAATAAAAACACATAAGATATAAGTTCCCCATCATGGTTCTCTAAAATGAAAAAATAATATTTTTGGGCAAATGTTGTTTACTTATGTTTCCATAGCAACAACACACATACGCTACTAAAATATTAATTTTTGCATTTTTTCAAATGTTATGACAAAAAACAGACATTGTTTTCCGTTTTACAAGGAAATACCACATTAACATTCAAATAATAATAACTTTTATGTTCGTTGCTATGGCAACGTGAATTCATATCCCATAAATGAAGACAATTTCAGAACATTGAGAGTCCTCAAATGTGTAGATAATTGTACTCCCATTCAATGTAATGATAATTTATAAAATTGCTCAGATAGACCTTTAAGGACATATAATTTTTTTTTTTAAAAAAACTTGCAGGAAATAGCCTGTTGCTATGGGAACAATTATGTAAAAATGCACAAAAGCCTATTTTGAGTCCTTGGATACGGGTATCCAATGCCAAGCAACCCAAATATTTCTTAATCCTAAATAAAGTTCAAACTTTCCTCTTACTTATATATCAAAATAGTTGTTTAAACTGGTTTCATTTTTTTAGGAAAAAGGCTACAAAATCAACCAAACAAGAGTTGTCCACGGACAACGTAGCTCGCCCAAACAGCTGCTTGTCACAAACAGCGCTTGACCGAAGACCGAAGTTCAAAGTGGTTTCTTTCAATGTTAAAGTCCATGATCTAATATTTTTCTGTTTGAGTAGTAATTAAGAAATATAAAAAAAATTTTGTTTTAAATTGCATGTATAAGGTTAGGGTAAAGTGAAAGCCTACAAGCATATGAGGCTACCAATGGAATTTCTTTGTATCAAACATGAAGTTTTTCTTTCAAATTTTTCTAAGTCCACAAAAGGTCAAGATCAAGGTCAAATTATCAAGGACCTTGGTCTCTGTAGAAGCCTATCACCTAGTGAGTATGTGTATGAAGTAATAATGTCTCTGAGTAAAGCATTTAGAAAATATAAACAAGGTTAAATTTTTGGTTAAAGTTTTTCAGTTTAAGTTTTTCCAAGTCCATAAAAGGTCAAGGTCAAATTGTCAAGGCCCTTGGTTTCTGGTGAAAGCCTTTCATCTGGTGACTATGTATATGAAGTAATGATGTCCCTACGTTAAAGCATTCAGAAAATATAAGCAAGGTTAAAGTTTTTGGTAAAAGAATTTCGGTTAAAGTATTTCTAAGTTCATAAAAGGTCAAGGTCAAATTATCAAGGACCTTGATCTCTCACAAAAGCCTATCACCTAATGAGTATGTATATGAAGTTATGATGTCCCTGGGTTAAAGCATTCAGAAAATAATAAGCAAGGTTAAAGTTTTTGGTTAAAGTTTTCAGTTAAAGTTTTTCTAAGTCCACAAATGGTAAAGGTCAAGGTCAAATTGTGAAGGACCTTGGTCTCTGGTGAAAGCCTATCACCTGGTGAGTATATATATGAAGCTATGATGTCCCTAGGTAAGAGCATTAAAAAAATATATGCAAGGTTAAAGTTTTGGGTTAAAGTTTTTTGGTTAAAGTTTTTCTAAGTCCACAAAGGGTCAAGGTCAAGGTCAAATTGTCAAGGACCTTTGTCTATGGTGAAAGCCTATCACCTAATGAGTGTGCATATGAAGAAACGATGTCTCTAGTTTAAAGCTTACAGAAAATATAAGCAAGGTTAAAGTTTTTTTGGTTAAAGTTTTTGGTTAAAGTTTTTGGTTAAAGTTTTTTTGAAAGGGTCAAGGTCACAGTCTAAAGGTCATTTCGACATGGATGTTGGTCTCAAATGAAAGCCTATGCCCTAATGAGTGTTTCTGTAAAAAATAAAGCCTCTAGGATAAATATTGATGGAAATAAAAACTTTAACCTTATGTGGACGCCGACACCGACGCTGACGCCGACGCCGACATCCGAGGGTATGACAATAGCTCTTCCGAGACTTTCGTCCCGGGCGAGCTAAAAATGCTTAATTTTGGGTTGTATCGGCAAATTACCATGGCAACTATTACGATTTTTGTTCTTTTTTTCTTGTATTTTGAAAGAGGCTTATTGGATCTCTTTTCTTATCACATGTAAACTTTCAGGGACTTAAAATAACTGATTTAAGAAAATAATAAAAATGGTTGCCATGGTAACAAAAATGCCCGATGATTTCTTTGCGGTTTTTGAAAGAGCACCTTTTGTAAGATATGTCCAAATAATCATCATCAGTTCATCATGCTGCAAAAATTCAAGAAATAACTCAGAAGTATCAAAAACAGCCATATTATGAGTCATAGTTACTGTTGTCAAGGTAACCAATGCACACAACAACAAAATAATTTGTAGCTTAGTTGCTCCTCTTACATAATAAATTCCAGCTACACATCAAATGTCAGTCATAAGCGAAGAAAAACAGGAAATTATAAAAAACATTTTCAGATCAATTTATCAAAATAAACCATATTTGTTGTCATGGTAACCAATCTTTTTGACACTAACTGACACAACAAAAGATTTAGTTCAAAATTTTAGGTCCCATTCTATCAAATACATACCCAAAACAACCATCATCTTCATATAAAGACCAAATTATATAGCTTCAAAAAAGCTTAATTTTGCAAAATTCTGTGCTTTGAAAGTCGTTGCCAAGGTAACCAGATGATCTGCAAACATTCTTTTTGTCAATTTCTTCTCTTATTATTAGTCCCTTCCTCTATGTGAAATTTCATCAAAATCAGAGACCATGTGTGCCAAAATTGTTTAAGTCATTACAGAGAATGGGTATTAACTTATTTTGAATAGTCTCATTTAGTGAATTATCAATAGCAACAAAACTCATGCTCAAAGTCAAACATTTCCCATATTTTGTTTAAAAGAATGTGATTGATTTTCATCCGAATTTTTTCCCTGTAGATATGATTTGTTTGTTTGAATGGGGTTTTACGCATCTTTCAACAATCTTTCAGTTGTACTGCAGAGGCTGGAGCACCTAACAATGGGTTCCTGGTATTTCTCACATCAGTACCACCCTAATATCCTTTCTTAGCCTCCAGCTGCTATTCCACATAAGACTATGATTATCAACCCATTGGTGAAAGACAAATAGTCGGAAAGGATGAGTGCCGCCATCGATATTCGAAACCGGGACCTCTAGTTTGACAGTCCAACGCACTACTAACTGCACTATGATGCCGGCACTTTTAAGCATGATGAAATATGATATTATACTCACTGTTAATAAATCAAACTGCTCTTTCTTTTGTGTTAGGTGCCATTCTATAGCTGGGGGTGGTTTTTGGTACACAAATTCTTTTCCTAAATTCGGAAACTCCGTCTGAAAATACATTTGTCTTAGCAAAATTATAACATTTTTGGAATATTTTGTCATTGTAAATTACATTGATTAATTACAGACACTCTTAAAGCTGTGGTCATATGATTTTAATTCATGTAAGATATTTAAACAGGTGAGGGGAGTGTCACTCTTTGTTGTTTCTTTGCACTACTTCTAATAGTATCACCACAAATGCTACAGTACTCATAAAAATCTCCTAACATAGAATAGAATGATTTCTAAGTGAAAATGACTTAAAAATCACAATTGAGAAAATCATGTAATAGTATTCCATTTTTGTATATGACTTAGTAATTAAATATTAAAGATCACAAGCAAAGAAGTCAAAGTAGCACAAGCAAGTACTATAAACTTACTGTCTAGATAGAACTGTTTGAATCACAGAATTTTTTGCTCTTTTCAAATACATTCAACTATGAAAATATCTTCAAGAAATGCAAAATAAAATTCACCTCATTTTTTGAATTCCCAAACTTCAAAACAAACCTCGGCCCAATTGAATAAAAGATAACAGTTGGTTAAAATTGAACCAGAAGTTATTTTGTTATTCTACCCTGTATTGAATCATGAGTACAGCGCAGTTTTATTGACCCGAATATGACCCCTGCTATTTAGATGAATAAAAATATGAGTAAGTCTACTAGGCTTTGCATGTGCTTTCATAGGAATGAATAACAAATGTTATTGAATGTTATATATAATTTGTTAATTGATAAAATGTGTTGGTAATTGTTATCTAAGCATTATTTCCCACAGAGGTCAAATTTGGGTCAAATAAACTGAGGTATAATTTGATCTTAACAGAGGCATTTACACATCCTTACCCGTCTTTTTATCACACTTTGTATGGAGTCGGCCATCTTTTTCATAGCTTTTCCTTTTACAGTATCTAAAAAACTTTTCATTCGCTCCAAGAGAGTGCTGTCTCTCTCAAAGTCATAAAAATGGTGATCTACCCAGTGTCGAAGTACATTCACCACTCTGAAATGAAAGAGAGTTTAAATAAATAACTTTCTTTAATGCTTTTTGGTTGTTTATCGAGAAATAACGGTAGATTATCACTAGATAATCTCACCGCAAAAGCAGTGAAATTATCACAATCTTATACACTGCTTTTGTGCATTTCATCCTATCTGACGTCATCTATGCAGGTTAAAATAAGTGACATCACAATGAACGTAACATAGCAATCACATGCAAAATGACTCGCTTTACGAAAATATGTCCAAGAAATTTTACATTTTGTCTCATTTTTGCAATAAAGAAATAGAATAATTGTTTGTTTTTCGAGTAAGATTGATTATTATTTCATTTTGTGAACAACAAAAAATATATTTTCACTCGTGAAAATATAGCTTTTGTTGTTCACTCAATGAAATATAAATCGATCTTACAGAGAAACAAACGATTATCCTCTATTCAAACTCATTTTTCATATAAATTGACTCTTCCTTAAATGCTATTTCAGCTTTGAAATTTCAATGTCTAACCAGTAAGATTACAAAATACTTTACCCTGCTTTTATTTATTTCACCACTTTTGAAACTATCTAAGCATATAACCATAAGCGCATTATGTTGCCTGGTAATCACCAACAAAATGTTGTGCTTAAAGATATTATGTCCAACTTTTTCAAATTTCATCCAATTTTTGTAATACAAAATTATTTTTTTTTCATTTGTTTTTTTAAGATCAATTATTCTTTCATTTTGTGAACAACAAAGATAAATTAATCATACAATTAAACAAGCAATTATCCTGAACATGCTATTATTACTCTTTTATCAGTTTCTATAGTCGGTTAAGGCATCAAAACTGCAATAATAGCTTTCTGCATTGGAGCTAAATTATATATTCCTTGAAGGCAACAAAATTGCCATTTTTTTTAACATATACCAACAAGATGCCAATATGCCCATCACACTGCTTCATGTTATCTGGCACATATGAACAACAAAGAGCAATAGCTCTAAATAAATCTATGATGAGTACCTAAGATTGTTCTTGTGCACTGCACTCCATATTCATGAGACTAATATAAAAGCTAAGTTTCAAGTCAACAGGATATTAAGTGACAAAGTTGTGCTCCAGAAAAAAAAGTGGACACTTCAAGCCAACCTTAACACTTGTTGCCTGGATGCAAGGGTTGGTCTGATACTATTTCTTCTCTTTGGTTGTGTGTGTATATAGAGGATATTGAATGAGCGGTCATTGAATACTGAATTTATTAAATGCGTCATCTATAAACAGATAAAAACGAGGCTGCGCCAAGTTTTTATCTGTTTATGGATGACGAGTTTAATAAATTCTGTATTCAAAAATGTCATATCAAAAATATACGGGTTTATTTCACTCCCGCGACATCAATCATATTACACTAAGCTTGGTTAACCAGGCCTTACATGATCTTTCCCAAAACATTTGAAAACTTCTAAGACATACATAAATTTGACAAGTCTAATTTGTGCCAGGGAAACTTCTCAGACTTGTACAGAAATTGGATAGATTCAACATAAACTCTTTACATAAATGTTTGAGATAATTTAAGACTTACCGAAATTGCACAGGTTTAACATATTCTTTATGAAAACGTTTGAGATCATTTTGAGACTTACCAAAATTGCACAGGTTTAACATATTCTTTATGAAAACGTTTGAGATCATTTTGAGACTTACCGAAATTGCACAGGTTTAACATATTCTTTACGAAAATGTTTGAGATCATTTTGAGACTTACCGAAATTGCACAGGTTTAACATAGTCTTTACAAAAAACGTTTGAGATCATTTTCAGACTTACCAAAATTGCACAGGTTTAACATATTCTTTACGAAAACGTTTGAGATCATTTTGAGGCTTACCGAAATTGCACAGGTTTAACATATTCTTTACGAAAATGTTTGAGATCAATTTGAGACTTACCGAAATTGCACAGGTTTAACATATTCTTTACGAAAACGTTTGAGATCATTTTGAGGCTTACCGAAATTGCACAGGTTTAACATATTCTTTACGAAAATGTTTGAGATCAATTTGAGACTTACCGAAATTGCACAGGTTTAACATATTCTTTACGAAAACGTTTGAGATCATTTTGAGACTTACCGAAATTGCACAGGTTTAACATATTCTTTACGTAAACGTTTGAGATCATTTTGAGACTTACCGAAATTGCACAGGTTTAACATATTCTTTACGAAAACGTTTGAGATCTTCTCGGACTTGACGATTCTCCTCGTCCTCCTCTTCAATCTCCACCTCCACATACAAAAAATCTTCAGGAATTTCAAACCTAAAATAATGAGTCTAAGGGTTAGTGAAACACTATTATAAGTGCCTTTCTTCAAAGCCGCCACCATAGCGCAGTTGGTTAGGCATAAGACTTCCAATCTGGAAGTCGTGGGTTCGATCCCCGGTGGCGGCAAAATATCCTTTCCGACGTTTGTCTCTCACCAATGGGTAGATAATCGTAAACCTATGTGAGATAGCAGTCGGAGGCTAGGAAAGGATGTAATGGTAGTACAGGTGAGAGAAATACCAGGAATCCATTGTTAGGTGCTCCGGCCGCCGCGATATAACTGAAATAATGTTGAAAGCGGCGTTAAACTCCATTCAATCAATAAAAGCCTTTCTTCAATGCTTTTCTGTGGTTTATCAAGAAATAACGGTAGATTATCACTTGATAATCTCACCGCAAAAGCAGTGAAATTATCAAAAACTTATACCCTGCTTTGGCGCATTTAATCCTATCTGGCGTCATTTATGCGGGGGGAAACAAGTGACGTCACAATGAACGTTGCATAGCAATCACGCACAAAATGACGCGCTTTACGAAAGTATGTCCTAGAAATGTCACATTTTGTCTCATTTTTGCATTAAAGAAATAGAATAATCGTTTGTGTTTCGTGTAAGATCAATAAATATTTCATCTCGTGAACAACAAAAGCTATATTTTCTCGTGAAAATATGGCTTTTGTTGTTTACTCAATGAAATATAATTTGATCTTAGACTGAAACAAACGATTATCCTCTATATATATCTAAGTTTTTCTGTTAAAGTTTTTTCTAGAAGGGTCAAGGTCACAGTCTCTGGGTCATTTTGACATGGGTGCTTGTCTCAAATGAAAGCCCTTACCTTAATTAGGGTTACTGTAAAATATAAAGCCTCTTGGAATATATTGATAGAAATAAACGTTAACCTAATGTCAATGCCAGGTTCAGTGCTGACGCCAATGCAATGCCAACATCCGAGCGTTTGACAATAGCGCTTCCGAGACTTTTTTTCCTGGGGGAGCTAAAAAGTCATGAAGAAATTGGCAATGTGAAGTTTTATGGTTATGTTTTGCAGACAGAAGGACAAACAGAAGAACAATCATAAAGATGGACAGGCAGATGGACACCAATAAAAAAACATGCTTCCAATCTAATCAATGCCTGGACATAAAGATCTTGAAATCCAGACAAAGGGATCAAGAGATATTCTCTGAACCTTTAATAGACTGGATGTATTTTTTCATGTGGTAGAATACATAGACATGGTGTTAACAGTCTCCTGTAGTAAAATGCTATATGACTGCTCTTAAATTTTTATGAAAGATTACTTCTTTAGTCATTTTTTCTCACCAAAATGGTGACATTTCATTTTTTTAAATAGCTTTATGAATATTTATTTTTTTCATAATGTTTTCCTTACAGGAGTGACTCAAAAACTTCCCCATAAATTCAAGCAAAGGCATGAATGTAAACATTGTACTATAAGTATAACAAATTGGTCAATTAATCTTTTGACTGACTACACTGATCAACTTTTATTTTAACTAATAATGTACCAACCTCTCTATAAGAAGATCTAGGAGTTGTGAGGGGCTACAGAATGATCTATAGGTAGTGAGGAATGTGCGGACAAACTTGGGGTCAGCGTACATATGATATGTGAGACGTTCCACTAGCTTCAATAGGGTCCCGCCCTTGATTAGTGGACTCTCTCCATGCACATTCTGTGCATCTTCAAACACTATATTGTTCTCAGAATCTTCTTCTGCAAATCTGTTTGAAAAGATCATACGTTAATTGAGCCTGTGCATGACATTTCAAACAATTTGAAATGTTCATGAAGTGCTGATGTGTTGACAAGAGAAGACATCCACAGACTGTAAATATAAAGTTAACTGATGATCTACAGACACTTTGAGACCTTTTCTATCTACTAAGCACATAGTGAAGACCCTGGCAAGACTGTGCAGTTGCACAGGCTGATTAGAGTCTTTGTGCAAATTTGAAATTGTTGGAAATCTCATGCACAGGCTCAATTTATAATAATTAACAGTTGATTTTTAATATTGAGGAATCTATAGAAAATGACACATACAGTGTCTTGGTATCTAATATATCTCATTTAAATAATTTGTTGGTTTTCATTGGTTTTACTTTTCTTTAATCAAAATCTAAAATATTTATAAAATTATGCTTTTAAAAGTAACCTGTTCAATTTTCATAATAAAGAACACATACAGGACAAAATGCTTACAAGAAAAGTTTAAGAAATGCATACCTACACACCACTAGAATGCAATTTTATTAGCCATTTTGAAAACATATCTATATAAGTAAAGTCTCTGACATGGGATCTTTTGAGACAAGCTGATCTTAAGCCTAGATAAGAAAGTTATTGAGTGAGCCAATGCAAGCTTAATAATTTTTCTATTCTACAAGTTTGTAAGATCAGCTTGTTTCACATTAAATCAAGTAACAGATTCTTTTCTCACATAAAGATCCTTTTTGTACTTTTTAACACACTGTTTACTTCCATTACCAAAGAAATACCACATAAATATTGGTTTACATTGTGTCACTTGAAGAGTGATCTAACACATGAGTAATACAAGGGTATCTCTGATGGCTTTTTATTTATTCATGCAATGAAGCCTGTATTGACCTGTAAACATAACATGATATTAGGCAGTCTATTTTTAGAAAAAATTTGCATTCACTTTTATCTGAATTTCTTTGAACTTTGGAGGGTTTATTGTAATTAAGCGCTGAAAATGATTGCATGATAAATAAAATAACATGTAAGCATCTTAGAATATCAAAGTTATTTGGTCTCAAATGCGAGAAATTATCAGGACTCAGCTAAGCCTCATCATGAAAATTTCTCCAAACCTCAACCAGATAACACCTTTAAAAAATTTTACCACTATCCAAGCAAAAAGTTATAAATTCTTGTATAAATACCTATAAATTTCTGGAGGGGGAGGTTTGAGGGGCTGCTGTCTCTCTTCTTCACGTAATATTGCATCTAACTGCCGCTCTAACATACTGAAAACATAAATTGGCTTTCCTTAAAGACTCTTCAAGAGAAACTATATTATTTAAAACTGTCTGTGAAAAATAACCAAGTGACATTTATCATCTGCCATGAAAAACGGGAACATCTAGGAAGTGCAAAAAAAAAAAAAAACATTCTGACCTTTCAAGATGTTTGGCAGATGGTCATTTAAACTGTATTAGTATTTACTTTTGATATGTCAACTCTGATTTACCTACAATTGTATCCATCGTATATTATAATGTTTACTCTGTAAAATCCCCTGATGGACCCCTTTTACATGATAGAATGCATTTCATTTAATAATTAATGTAACATTACAAATTGGTTCAAAATCAAGGGATTTTACATCTCAAACATGATTTTATTAATGACTGATCATATCCAAACTGTGGGCACAACTTTTGTTAGCAAGAATTTTTTTCAAGTTTAAAAGAATACAGGTTAAATAATAAACCTTCTAGTCTGTAGAGATATTAACGCTGCCATCCAGTTACTCTTTTCCTCCGATGTTTTACACACCAGTATGACATGGTTACTGTGGTCACGCATCTGGATTTCAAACGCATGTTTACAATCTGAAATAAACAATTACAGCTTGACAAAAGTACAGATATAGAGTTATAACTACCTTAGGCTGTTCATCTCAGATATAGTATTATACCAACAAAGGTGAGGGACAAATGTCAGAAAGGACACTTGCCCTAACAGGGCATCAAACTCTCAACCTTTAGTTTGAGATATTGTACACCATCAACTACCTTATAGTAGAGCTATACTTAGTGCTAAAACCATTGTATTTAAAGAAAATATAAGAAAATCTGAAACCATAATCAAATCCCACGCAGTTTAGTCTTCTTTTCCCTTGAGGACACAAACAGGGCTTGCGTTTGACCCTTAAACCATGGTTTTACCCTCAAAAATCTGAAAGAATCTTATTTTCTGTCAATGGGTCATTTTTGAATTTTCATTATCGCACTTTGAAACTGATGCAAATTATTTGCTTAAGATTTTTTTTTCAATCATATCTCTATAAAAAGAATTTCATTTTATATGAATCTCTTATACAGATATGAAAAAGTAAATAATTATGAACAAGAAATATTCAATGATTATGGATATAGATTTTGTTTTGACCCTTTAAACAACAAATTTGATCCCTGGAAATTCACACTCAGGGGGTCAAAGACTCTTGAATTTGGAAAACAAGCATAAACCCTGTGCCAACAAGATGTGTGCCAAGTTCCAAGAGAATGCCTTAATAACACCTGAGATACAATGTCAAAGATTTCAAGTGACGAATACAAGACTATGATATCATAGACACCAAGGCTTCAGCAATACCTTGGGCTATAGCAATACCTTGGGTTTTTCTCTGTCAACAGTCGAGCTTAGAATGAGCTTGACATACAGTCTTGCAATACACATGAGAAATATGAAGTCTCTTTCACTTACCAATCAAAGCGTATGGCCACTGAAAAGTTTTTTTGAGGCAAACAAATACAGTTAGTTACATCGTGAAATTGACACTCATCTCAATCAAAACCATTCTAAATCCTCACTCAGCGCTCCATTCATTCATTCCAAACACTCACTCAAACCATTCAAAAAAGCTCAAACCCATTGAAAAATATAGAATCAACGACATCATTCAAAATGAATTTTGAAAGAGAAAAATCGCAATTTCACTGACATTATTCAACATTATCAGTGTCTCATAGGTTCTTGAAGAAATAGGAAGTCATGTATAGAACTAGCTTGCATATTTTATTTAAGGGAGGTAATCAATATCGCTGATTTTGTTCATCCTGAACAGAATTTGCGATAAACGATTACCTCCAATTAAATTCACTCAAAACTCGCTCCACACACTTATTCAATTTCATTCATAAAACATTCCAAAATCATTCATCTTGTCAATTTCACGATATACTTAACTGTAAACAAACAGAACAAAAACAATTTGCCCCAAATCTATCCATGTTGGGGCATAAAAAGTGCGATTAGTGGAATAGGTTAACCCCTCAAATACCTTCTGTATCCTCCCTGTCCTTGACGTCCATTTTCCGTAAGTTGAACTTCTCCTTCAATTTGAAATCTCCCTGAAGACCCGAGACTGAGGTACGACGTAGGTTCTGTTTACATAAAACTATCAAGGCATCAAAGAGAAAGACATGGCGTTCTGTATTCTTACCACGAGCATGCTTCATTAATACACCCTCTGAAATAAAGACAGGAAAAAAGGTAACTAACTATATATGATATCATTTGATAAAATAATCTCAAAAGGACCGAGACTGATGTAATAAAATAAAATAAATTTAAAGACAGTTGAATCAAGATGGTTTTATTATCTTTAATGCTTTTCAGTTGAATATCCAGAACTAATGATAGATTATCATTTGATAAACTTACTGACTAACTAGTGAAATTATCAAAAACTTATATTCCACTTCGTTCATTTCACCATTTCTGAGGTTATCTAAGTAGAGTCCAAAAAGTGAAGTCATCATGACTGCTGCATAGCAATCACATGCAAAATGGCCCATTATATAGAAAATTTGTCCTAAAAATTTTCACATTTTATCTCTTTTTGCATTAGAGAAAGGGAATAATTGTTTGTTTTTTTGTTTGTTTGTTTCAGTGCAAGATCTATTCATATTTCATTCTCTGAACAACAAAAGTTATATTTTTGTAAGCAAAGAAGTTGTCATTAAAGCCCCTTTCTCAATGTTTTCAAAAGGAACTTTCCTATCTTTGAAAGAAAATTCTAGACCAAGTTCTATTAAGATTTCGCCAAAATTGAGACTCCTACAGCATTATAATGAAATCTTTTAGTCAATAAAGCCCATTTTTTGCTTTTTTTCCAATAGAATATTCCCATTTTTGAAAGTGTTTATACTTTTGACAGTAAAACCAAAACTACATCACTTGTCTATCAATGGAGAAAAACAAATTTGGAAGAACTTTGCTAAAGACAAATCCGCCAAGTTTCATCCAGCTTTGCCTTATAGTTCAGGAAGATATTTTAAGTCACTGAGGAAGAAATATCATGTCCCTAATCAGACATTTTTAAGTGCACAATTGGGCTTTAATAGAATTAGCTTTCCCATTCAATCTTTGACCTTGCACTTGTACGATAGTTCTAAAATGTCTAATGTCTTCTTAAATATTTGATTTACACAATTCAAGGATCTTCCTTTTTTCACAAACATTTATAAACCATGTGACCTTACCAAGGATAAATTCACTACAGCTGTGCCATATATCTCTACCCTCCCAACCATCTATACTTTTTTGTAACTCCGTCATTTTCTGGACAATCGCCTGTCTTCCTGTACGACCTTGTAACCGCAATGAGGTTTCCCTATTAAAACAGATAATGTAGACAGGTTGAAGCATCTTCAAAACTTTCTAAAGACAAATATGTATCATGTTAAGGTGATCTATGATTTACTAAAACATTACTACTTTTTTAAAGTGCATTCAATGAATGTCCATAGCAAATTATCTTCAGGTCAAGTTGTAGATATGTTTATAACTCCACTAATTAGCAAAAGACAAAATTTATACATCTCATAATGTAAGTGGCAGAGTACATTTCTGTTAACCCTTGTCATGCTGAACCCAGAATAGAGCAACGTTGGGTATTATCGACAGCTTAACGGTCTGGGGGATACCATGC
Organism: Fragum whitleyi; assembly: GCA_948146395.1. NCBI lineage: Eukaryota > Metazoa > Mollusca > Bivalvia > Cardiida > Cardiidae > Fragum > Fragum whitleyi. The sequence goes on along the minus strand of OX411544.1, from coordinate 4,839,858 downwards.
CGATGATACCCGATAAAATTACAAATGGAAGTTTACACTAGTTTATTTCGGGGATATCCTATAACGTGACGTCATTGGAGAGAGGTATCCGATACCATACTTCTGATAATAACTATCTCGTCGCGCCGGTGTGTGGCGGGTGTTATCGACATGATTCGGCAGTTATCGACAGGTCGATAAGTTTATAGCTTCAAGGCAAAAGTTTCGCCTAAATTGGTTGTAAACAATTCACGAGAATGACACGACCGCTTACATACATTCCTCAGAATTTCTCCCACTAATCTAAATCAAATCACAGCTATCTGGAGCATACTCCATCGCGAGACATCAGTTGATGACCGGGTCGTGCTCACATTCGGACATATGGACGAACTGACTACCAGACAGATGGATGAATTGAATATGTAGAGTTTGCATCCAATGGACTTTACCTTAAAGATGAAAATAAATTGCAAATCTCCGAGCGAATAAACTCAATTCCCCCTTTCGGGCGTTAATATCGACCATTTTGGGGAGTGATTTTCGGTTTAATGACAGTCTAAAAAAGAACACTCTACACAAAATCAATCTCAAAATCTATTAATTTTGGTCGGAACATGAATGCCACCAATCAAATTTCCTAATTTCAATTTATCTAAAATAAATGATTACTTATCACGATTTCCTAATTTTCAGAGTGTAAATTAGGCTGATTTTCCATCTGTGAAATCGCATTTTTTAGAATAAGGAGTTTACCACGGACCCTAAATATACGTATATTGCGAGTCCCTGAGGAGACATAGCTCCTCTTCGAACATCGTTTGCATTTTTTATCGTAGAAAAGTTTGTAAAACGTAACTTCAAAATGTCATTGAATTGATTATATTTTTTATGCATTAAATTTCGAAAGGCAAGGCTTACATTAAGTTTTAAGATCAAATTCCACGTAAGGTATGGTGTTCTCTTCCATGTCTCGAATAACTTACTTCAAATATTAAACAATATCCTAGCCAAAACATCCAAGCGATAAAGACACAAAAATCATAAACTTTCTTGTGTAACTCCTATTTAATATGACGTCACTCAGTCTCTTTAAATTTAGTTCCCGATGGACTTCAAAGAAGCCGCAATAAACTTGGCTTGTCCGGGTCGACCCAACCCGGCTTTGTGAGGAATAGTAACACACTCGCTTTACACGTGTGTCTTTGTCGGATTACTCAATAAAACAATTCATGGATTTAAACATCTTTAACCAGGTAATTTATTTTGAATCCTTCGGTCCTCGTTCACCAAAAGCGAAACACTAAGTCTTGATTAATTGGAAACCTTGGAGTTTGGTTTAATTTCAAATGATCTTCAAATAATTTTAGTTTCCTAGTAACTAAGCAACCAAACAAACAAATAACTTACCAAATAATTGCGCATCGGGTCTGAAAATGTGAATTTATTCACGATTTGATGACCTGTGGTTTTGATCATGGTTGACTTTGAACTGGCAAATTTCCGAATTAAAGCATCTCTTCACATTTTCAACATGTCACAAAAGTGAAGTCTGATTACCCCTATCCCCGACCTTCTTATTGGCATGTGATTATTGTAATACTCTCTCCGGGGTTTAATTGCACTTTTACGGTAACTTCGAACCATTAAAAGATCGAATACGTCTATGCGAATGAAGGTTTATTTACGAAAATCAGATCGTTTTGATTTATTTATAGGTATGTCGATGAATGCCGATCACTTCAATTTTTGTCGCCAGATATCGACACCGCACTAATTGGGATTATGGCGAACATATTACGCTCGGTTTAGGGTTGTGGAGCACTATACAATGCATATTTGGTGTTTTAATCTATTTTTAGATAAATCCAGTGAAGTACGATTTCAAGCTGGTGTTGTACAAAAATAGTACTCTCCTTATCTATCAAATGAACGGAGCGCAAATTCAGAGAGAAAAATTTTAACTTGCATTTTATTTTCACGGAAGATATCTTTTGACGACTCTTTCAGCACTAATTGGAAGTTGAGATGATATTTTATGCCATATGTACTAAAACTGATCATATTTCGTAGAAATGGAGGTCAAATTTAAAACATGCCGATAACTACCGACGGTCGGTAATACCCGACGTTGCTCTATTCCTGCTTTGGCAGGAGCTATAGACAATCATCAACCTGCACATATGTGCAGTCTGATGTTCGTCTATACCACCTGTTTCTCAGTTTCAAATCAGAATGGTCAATAGATTTAGTTTTTTCAAATAAAAATTGACCTAAAGTTGGTACTTTCAGTGCTTTTTGCCCTTTGATTTTGAAGATTTTTTTTAGCCAAAATTATTCAGCATGACAAGGGTTAAAGGGCAGAACTACAACGGAATTAAAACATTTTTTTCTGGAAAATAAGCAGGTATCTTACCAAGGTTTTTTCTTTGCCAGACTACCAGAGAATTTAGTTTCCAGTTGGAATTTTAGAGGTGTGAGAAGACCATTGGCTTGCTCTAAACATTCCCGATCTTCATCATTTTGTTGGACAGATATTAATTGCTGAAAGAAAAATTCAATTTTGAAATAGGTATTCCTGAATAGTAATAAAGATAAGAAGTTTCAATATTGAAAAAAAAATTATGTTGTAACAAATTAATTGGAATCATTTATGATAATCGCCCTTAACCCTTTGCTGTTTAATCCCTGGTTTTTACGATTTTATGATTGAGAAAATATTGTGAAAAAAGAAGAAATTGCTTCTGACAAGCAATTTCTTATTTTTCCACACTATTTTCTACCCTACAGAATGGTTATTTTTCAAATTAAATCCACTTTAAATTTTCGTCTGCAAAACATTTGAATTTGGACAGGTCCAAAATTTTGTAAAACAGGAAAGGGTTAATTCTCTTATCAGAACAATTTTGAACTTTTTCAGATACATTCTACCATAATATTAATCTTTGGTATCAATGTATACGAGGGTTGTCCCAGGAATTCGTGAACTTTTGCGATAACTTTTATATCAAACGTCCGATGCATCTGAAACTTACGAATAATGTGAATTGATCAGTTTTCTTTATTCTGATGAAATTACCTAGGGCTATTTCCAATACTCGCGCAGATATTTATTAAAACGTAACAGTAGTAAATGGGTGTCGGCGCACGCTATCAACGTCGTTTTATAAAGCACGAAACGTCGTTTCAAAACGGATTCATTTCTTAAAGTCCATACAGGCCATATGGACTTGTTACGAAGAACTTTTGTAACAAAACAAAAAAACTCAAAGCAATGTTGATATAGATTTGTGTTGTGCATCAGATTTAATTATTTGATTTAAAGGACTTTTCCTCAATCTTTTTTGTAGATTCGCAATATATTTTTTTAAACCGAGAAGGGGTGAGTAAAGTAAGTATTATTTAATTCATAACCTATTTTACATTACATTTATTTATATTTACAGACGTTTTATAAAATGAATTTTTACTGTATTATACTCACAGGTAATAATTAATTGGATTTGTTTTAATATCCTAGTATTACACTACCACTACCTTATTTCATCTAGATAGACCAAAGAACTCTGGGATTTCGTGGGTACCGTTTCCCAAATCTCTGTTGGCGCCGAAAATACATGCATATTTCAGCCTGGATACCTATCATTTACTGGCTCGACTCATGATCAAGTCCTATCAAACTATACACTATACATATTCTTTTTTCTGTTTATTCCACCTGGCGTTCTGATTGACGTCGGTTGAAAACGTTTTTTTTTTCGCTTATCGACGTTCTTCGCATTGGTTCTTTCTAGCCCGACTTTTTCCTCCTATTGTCATTAAGGCAGTTTCAATTTAATATCTCTTTTATCTGCGATTAATGAGTGTAAACCACGTAAGTTTATAGCCATTCCTCATTTCGAATTGTCATATGGTCTGTATAGGTCTTATTTCGCGATCCATACCTTATTATGAACTATTTTGTGCGCCGAGAGTTCCGTTGACGTCGCCATTTTCACGCTGTTCGAATTGTACTCGGATATAACATAATTTCATAACTGCACACTGGGTAATGTCATTTGTATGAAAATACACATTTGTGATCTCCAAAGTTCACTGCTTTCAACAATGTTAGTTTTATATCAAACTTTTCGTAAATATTGCAATAGATGACGTTCAAACAACTACCATATAATTTTTTTAAGTAACAAATTTGGAGTGCGCCGACCACCCCTACCGAGCTTGTGTTTTATAGCTATATTTCTGAGCATAAACAGATTAAGATCGTTAAACTTTTATTAATTTGTTGCAAATTAATGTGTGGTGTCAACTCAAGAGTTTCACTTTAATTGGACGCTGGGTTTTCGAATAATTGAAAAAGTTCACGAATTTCTGGGACAACCCTCGTAGTAACTCACTGTGATTTGTTTATATTTCCATTGATATGTTTATAACTGGTATTTCATGGTGTCTTTAATAACAGTACATTTGTATACCAGAGTGCTCCATAACGAGGAAGTGATAAGTTTCTGATTATTTTGAAGAATTCAACCAAAGAGAATCCACAACATAGGATATGATTGACATAGAATTTAATTTTAAATTTTGGAACAGAATAACTGGCTCTTTTTGTAGTTCAAAATCATGTGATGTTTCAAAATGTGGTAAGACTTACCTTTATTACTTCAAAATAGTGTAGACAATGGTAGATAGGACCAAGTAATAATTTAGGTAACACATATTTCATTGCATCTTTGAATCCACTACCATAGTTCTGGAATATCAATTAACATGTCTAACAAACTTTTCATAAAAATCTGACTTAAGTTACCAATTGGAGAAAGGTATTGAAAATCTATTTGCAGAGATTGACACTAACACAAGTCCTCAGGCTAAGACCTTTGGGTTTAGAAAGGACTGATTGATGTGACAATGTTGCAGGTTCTTCAGGTATGAAAGTAATGGCAATATCATTTCCAATCTAATTGTTTTTCTTATTTTTAAGTTGCCTTTTTAACAATTATTTTCATTATTCTTTAATAACATTGTGCAAAAAGAAGAAGTTGCTTGTCACAAGTAATTTCATGATTCCCCCCATTGTTTTCTTACAATTTACTCCTAAATGTCTAAACAATAACCATAGGTTTCTTAGGAGACCTGTTTTTGTCTGGAAGGATTTTTAAGATTTATGGCTAGTAGGTCCTTCAGGTTGGGTGGCAAAAAATAGTAAGATTTGAACCCTATGACAGGATTCTTAGGACAAAAACATTACATTATTGTCAATTATTATGAACAAGCTTGATATCTTGTCTTCTCAGAATTATTTCATTAGAAGGTTAGTGTTTTATTTTAGGAATCCCAGTTCAAAATTTAAACTTTCATGCAAACCCCTTAGTTTAATCCCAAGGAATATGAGCCTGTGTGTGACATTTCCAACAACTTCAAATGTGCAGCAAGGAAAGACTCTGGCCAGCCTGTGCAATCGCACAGACTGCTCAGAGTCTTCACCTTGCACTTTGTAAATTAAAAAGGTATCAAAGTGTCTTAAGAAAGACACACAATCTTCTTATTACCTTATGTATCGTCTAGGCTGCTTAATGTTGGTCATTCATGCACAGGCTTAAATTGTTGGAAATGTCACGCAGAGGCTAAAATTGTTGGAAATTACATGCACAGCTCATATTATACTCAATTAATGCTGTTTTGACTTGGATTTAAGGATAAAACAGTTTTGATGTCTATAAATATATGCTGATTAGCAAGAGTAAAAACCCACTCACATGTAGAGTATCACTAATATCATTTCTCTGTAACAACGTGTTTAACCGCTCTTTACCATGAGGGGCTAACATATCATCTACATACTTTTCATATACATTAAATTCTTCTCCCTGAAAATAAAAAATATATATACATAGAAGAAGAATTAAACTTCACAAGTTACTAAAAGGGAAAGAAACTTATACTTTTGGTTAAAATAAATCAACTGAAAACAAAGTCTGAAAATATCAATGTTTAACTTCACAAGTTACTAAAAGGGAAAGAAACTTATACTTTTGGTTAAAATAAATCAACTGAAAACAAAGTCTGAAAATATCAATGTTTTTATCTTTCTTTTTATATTTAATTCTCGTTCATGATCCTGTATATGCTCACAAAAAAAATCTTTGCTTCTTTTTACCATTTACTACATAAACAAAACTTTAGATAGGTCCGATTTCAAACAAGATGCAGACTCTTATTTTCAACTAAATACTGCTAACAAGGAAATAAGTTTGTTGTTATAAGAAATTCCTTCATTATCCATAATATTTCATGAATCTGTTCTTTTCTTCAGGGGTGTAAAACTAGAGAGCTATAAATGGCTTGAGTCGCTCCACGTACTTGTAATAGCAAATCACAGTTTTGACAAGATTTTTAGATATTTTGGGTTCTACTGATGTTGAAAATGATTTTAAAAGTTTCCACTAAATAACATATAGAGAAATGACCTCTGCCCATAAAATACATATTTTACATCCGATCACAATAGTTTTTGGTAGACTGATAAAGGGTCACGAAAGGATCAATCAAGTGAAATCTGGTTGATATCCATCAATTACATTCTGAGCAAATGATTTTCAATGTTTCCTCTATATTACATATAGAGAAATGACCACCATAAAATACATCTTTTTCATCCGATCACAATAATTTTTGGTAGACTGATAAAGGGTCACTCAGGGATCATTCCAGTGAAATTTGGTTGATATCTTTCAGTTACATTCTGAGCAAATGATTTTCAAAGTTTCTACTACATAACATATAGAGAAATGACCTCTGCCCATAAAATACATAATTTAAATCTGATCACAATAATTTTGTAGACTGATAAAAGGTCACCCAAGGATCATTCATGTAAAATTCAAGTGGTATCCATCAATTAAAATCTTAGAAAACTCACTTTTACCATATTTGGAAATAAGCCTCGCCCATTAAATCTATGTTTTTCATTGCATCAAAATTTCTTGAACAACTTTGAAAGAGGGTCACCAAAGGATCATTCCTGTGAAGTTTGGTTGAAATTCATCCAATAGTTTCTGAGGAGAAGATTTTTAAAGAAAAAGTTTATGACCGGACGCTGGACAGACGCACCACAGACACAACGCCATGACAATAGCCCAAGTGGCCTTTGGCCAGTGGAGCCAAAAATGGGATGGTATTGGAATGGGTTATGCAGTACACATGTGAATGCAGCACTTCAAATATTTCTATTAAACAAACTGAAAACTGATTCCTACGGTGTTTGTTTATTTTCCTTAACTCTGTTAAATATTTAGTATTTCTTACCTCTGCTAGATCTTGAAAACAGATCCCGACAGTGCGAGTTTCATTTTCAGCAGCAACTTCCATTTGTTCCTCCAGAGAACTTAACAAGTTGGACGTAAACTTATAAATGTCCAAAATATTGCTAAATATAACATCCAGATCCTGTAATCACAACATACAACTCTAATGTTATTCTCACACATAGCTCCAGATAGACAGGGAAGTTGAACAATATTGAATATTTAACTCATTGGTCAATATAGATTTTAAGATAGTGGATACACACTCTTATCTGTACCTCTGTGACTTAAACAGTGATATTTATCTGACAGGGTATTTTATTTTTTCGATAAAAATATTTCAATTTTTGTACAAACCATATGTTGTTAGTACTCATTTAAATCGTCTTGTCGAGACGATTCAAATGAGTACCTACAATGTAAGGTTTCATTGAAAAATAAAGATTCTAAAACTGGGGATACACCCTCTTATCTGTACCTGTGTGACTTTAACAGTGATATTCATCTGACAGGGTATTTTATTTTTTGGATAAAAATATTTCAGACAAACCATATGTTGTTAGTTCTCATTTAAATTGTCTTGTCAAGACAATTCAAATGAGTACCTACATTGTAAGGTTTCATTGAAAAATAAAGATTTTAATACTGGCAAAACCCCCTCTTATTTAGGCTCTGTGACTTTAAAAGAGATATTTATCTAACAAGGGTATCACATACAACCGTAGGTTGCTTAGTTGAACAAAAGGGCACAATTCTAAAAACCATTTGTTGCATGTTACATAATTTTTGTAAAGACGATGTATGACATCAACCACTTTTTTCAAAACATCTCTCTCACTCTCTATGGGCCGACTTGTTTCTGGCCTGCTTTCAGGTCGGGTGTAGACTGGTCGCACTACTAAATATCAGAATAGCCTTTTCTAGGCTATTCTCATAGTCGATATTTTGACAATTCTAGAGCTGGTAGCCTGCTGTCTGAGAGATAGTCTGATGTAGTGGGGAACAAAACCCGCCCAGGGTCAGAATAAGTTGGCGCTATATGTATATATCTAACCTGCACATAAGGCAAATAAATTTTCATAACAATTTAAGTTTTGGCAACAAAACATTTATAACACTTAAATTCACGAAGATATTACTTTCTTACAGTTAAATATTACAGTTAATTAAAGGAAATGTTCACTGCTTTTAAAAGGCTTACCTTACTTCTGGGAAAGTGTTGAGCAAATGGCGCCCTAAATACTTTAATGATCATGTAGAGATGTACCTTACTTCTGGGAAAGTGTTGAGCAAATGGTGCCCTAAATACTTTAATGATCATGTAAAGACTTACCTTACTTCTGGGAAAGTGTTGAGCAAATGGCGCCCTAAATACTTTAATGATCATGTTGAGATCGTGGAGATACTGGTTCTCCTCTAGGATAAAGTCCTTTACGATATCTTCATACGTAAGAGATTTCCGTCGTACAGGTTCGTCCAAAATTGGCAGTGTAACTTCTGTCTCCTCCTGGGAGAACATATCCATTAACACCTAGAAATGAAGAAAACTGTTTATCCCCTTTTGTTTAATGCTATTCGGATGATTATTGGGAAATAACAAGAGATTATCATCTGATAAACTCACCCCAAACCAGTGAATTATTCTAAAACTTACACCATAATTTCCTTCATTTTACTCTATCTGGTCTAATCTAAGTGGAGACCAATTAGTGATGTCATCATGAACATTGCAAATCAATTACGCGCAAAATGACCTCTTTTGTCCTACAATTACACATTTTGTTCTCTTTTTTGCTTGAAAGAAATTGAATAATAGTTTGTTCTTTGATTACAATTGATTGATATTTTATTTTAAGAATAACAAGAGCCATGTCGGACATGGCCATCCCCCGCCGTTAAAGCTTGATAGTAAACTGAAGCCTAATAGATTAAGGGTTCTACTTTAAGAAATTAAGCCCCTACAAAATCTAAGTGTTTAAAATAACAAAGGGCAGTAACTCCAAAATTATGCAAGCCAGAGTTGTAGTTCTTGTGCACTGCACTTCTCCTGCATGAGATCTATCCACCCATAAAGTTTCAAGTTGATAGCTTTAATAATTTAGGAGATATGCTGTGGACAAAATCTAAGTCTTAAAAATAACAAAGGGCAATAACTCCAAAATTGTGCAAGCAAAGGTTGTAGTTCTTGTGCACTGCACTTCTCCTGCATGACTCAGAGTTGTAGTTCTTAGGCACCGCACTTCTACTGCATTAGATCTATCCACCCATAAAGTTTCAAGTTGATAGCTTTAATAATTTAGGAGATATGCTGCGGACAAAATCTAAGTCTTAAAAATAACAAAGGGCAATAACTCCAAAATTATGCAAGCAAAGGTTGTAGTTCTTGTGCACTGTACTTCTCCTGCATGAGATCTATCCACCCATAAAGTTTCAAGTTGATAGCTATTATACTTTAAGAGATATGCTCCGGACAAATTTTAAGTCTTAAAAATAACAAAGGGCAATAACTCCAAAATTATGCAAGCAAGAGTTGTAGTTCTTGTGCACTGCACTTCTCCTGCATGAGATCTATCCACCCATAAAGTTTCAAGTTGATAGCTATTATACTTTAGGAGATATGCTCCGGACAAGATTAGTGACGGAATGACGGAATGACGGAATGACGGACGGAGAGCATTACTATATCCCCTTCGCCGAAAACGGCGGGGGATAACAAAAGCTTAATTTTCACTTATGTCTCCGCCACTTGTAACAAGAGGGCATTAGTGGACCTAAATCGCTCACCTGAGTTAACAGTCTTAAGATCTGAAAGGTCTTTCTAATAGTTGACCCTGTGACCTCATTTTTGTCCGAAATTTCATCAAGACAATCATTCTGACCAATTTTCAGGTTGATTGAGCAAAAAATATGGTTTCTAGATTGTCTACTAGGTTTTTTCTAATATTTGACCCAGTGACCTCATTTTTTACCCCACTTGACCCAATTTTGATCTTGGCCAAGATTTCATCAAGACAATCATTCTGATCAAATTTCGGGTTGATTGAGCACAAAATATGGCTTCTATTGAGTCTACAAGGTTTTTCTAATATTTGACCCTGTAACCTCATTTTTGACCCCACTTGACCCAATTTCAAATTTGTCCAAGATTTCATCAAGACAATCATTCTGACCAATTTTCAGGTTGATTGAGCAAAAAATATGGCTTCTAGAGTGTCTACAAGGTTTTTCTATTATTTGACCCCGTGACCTCATTTTTGACCCCCATTTGACCCAATTTCAAATTTGTCTGAAATTTCACCAAGGCAATCATTCAGACCAATTTTCAGGTTGATTGAGCAAAAAAAATGGCTTCTAGAGTGTCTACAAGGTAAATGTTGATGACACTTGACGCACGATGCACGACGGACATCATGCGACCACAAAAGCTCACCTTGAGCACTTCGTGCTCAGGTGAGCTCAAAATAAAGCTTTTTTGTTCACTCAATGAAATATAAATTGATTTTACACTGAAACAAATGGTTATCCCAAATTTAATTTCATGTATAGATGTACATTGCAACTTGCAATACTTTCAAGCAACAGGAAGATAACTCTATTTTTAATTCTACTTTAACCCTTTCCTGCTAAGAATCTGGACTTTACTTCCCTACAAGTTTATACATGGGAAAATAATTTTGGAAAAAAAAAATGTTTGTGACAACCAATTTCTAATTTTCTCACATTATTTTCTTCTACATAGGATGGTTTATTTTCAAATTCAATGCTATAAACTTGGTGGCAGTTACAACTGTTTTCCACTGAGCTATCAATAAAGTACTTTCAGACAGAACTTTTACAGGTTTTCTGCCGTAATGGAAATAAGACAAGACAAAATTTACCACTGGGCCTGGATGAACCATGTATTTTATGTTAACATCTATTGTACACACCTGATCTGCACATATTGCTACTTTGATATCCTGGGACGTTATTTCATCATGCTTTATATTCTTCACATAGTTACCAGTTAACTGAAATGTAGAAACCATTTTACAATTTCACAATATAGAACTCTAGCAATCACTTCTAATTAGCAAACACTTTTATTCAGCAAACATTGTCAAAAGTCCCTTACTTTTTCAAAATCTCTAATAAAGTGGACATTCTTGAAGGAAAGTTATTTTATTACAGAATCTTACATTGTTTGGATCCACTAGAACCATCTCAATTTAAGAGGTTGTTGGTTGCTGCATAATTGATTAAAAATCAAAGTAAAACAAGATGTGCTTGTGAAACATAAATGCCCCCACAACAGGTTCTTTTCAAAATGTTGACCTTGATAGATGACCTAAAACCTTGTAACATAACCTTGACCTTGATACCCACAGATGCACATCACTGAGATCTTTCATCATGCATATTATGAAACTAGAAAGCCATGAATGGCTTGAGTCGCTCCACAGGCTTGAAATTCTTGTAAAGGCAAATAAATGTTTTGACTAGATTTTTAGATATTTGGGGTTCTACTGATGTTAGAAATGATTTTCAAAGTTTCAACTATATACCCGGTAACAGATAGAGAAATGACCTCTGCTATTAAAAGACATATTTTTCATCAAATCAAAATAATTTTTGGCTGCATGATAATGGGTCAACCAAAGATCATACCAAAAATGTTTGATTGATATCCATCAGTTACATTCTGAGAAAATGTTTTTCATAATTTCCACTATTTAACATATTGAGAATTGACCTCCACCCATAAAATGTATATTTTTCATCCAATCAAAATAATTTTTGGTACACTGACAAAGGGTCACTCAAGGATCACGCCAGTGAAATTTAGTTGATATCCAAAAATCAGATTCTGAGAAAATGATTTTCAAAGTTTCAACAATATAACATATAAAGAAATGACCTCTGCCCATAAAATGCAAATTTTTCATCCAATCATAATAATTTTTGATACACTGACAAAGGGTCACTCAAGGATCATTCCAGTGAAACTTGGTTGATATCCATCAGTGACTTTCTGAGAAAATGATTTTCAAAGTTTCCACTATATAACATATAGAGAAATGACCTCCGCCCATAAAATGCATATTTTCAACCAATCACAATTATTTTATGTAGACTGATAAAGGGTCACTCAAGGATCATTCCAGTGAAATTTGGTTGATATCCATCAGTTACATTCTGAGAAAATGATTTTCAAAGTTTCCACTATATAACATATAGAGAAATGACCTCCGCCCATAAAATGCATATTTTCCATCAGATCATAATAATTTTTGATACACTGACAAAGGGTCACCCAAGGATCATTCATGTAAAATTTAATTGATATCCATTGATTAGATTCTGAGAAAACTCACTTTTTACCATATTTGGAAATTAGCCACGCCCATTAAATCCATGTTTTTCATTGGATCAAAATTTCTTGAACAACTTTGAAAGAGGGTAACCCAAGGATCATTCCTGTGAAGTTTGGTTGAAATCCATCCAATAGTTTCTGAGGAGAAGATTTTTAAAGAAAAGTTTACGACCGCACGCACGCACGCACGGACGGACGGACACACGACGGACACAACACCATGACAATAGCCCCAGTGGCTTTCAGCCAGTGGAGCTAAAAAGGTATTCTAGATAGGCTTGAATGAATTGAACATGTTAAGTTTTAACATACAGTTATAAGAAGTCATTTGACCTTGACCTTGATTACTATAGATGAAAATTATTGAGACCTATCATCAATTATGAGACTTGTATCTAGAATGGCTTGCAGATATTGGCATGGTTAAGTTTATGGTTAAGTTTTTGAATTATTTGACCTTAACAGATGATCTTGACCTTGTCACATGACCTTGACTTAGGTATCAGCAGATGGGTATAATTAAGATCTATCATCATGCCAAATATGAGGCTGGTATCTTGAATTGGCTTCAAAATATTTGCCAACTTTTTTTTTTTTTTTTTTTTTTTTTTTTCAAAACAGCAATGCAAGAAATATGTTTGAGAGATATATGTAGCCTAATCACAAATATTTGAGAGTAAAATCTTGAATGATGACCTTAACCTTGCATTGAGTCAGAGCACATCAATGTAACATGTATTCATTTGAAATTATGAAAGTAAGCACTGAAAAGATGTCATGCAAAGAATCAATATCATACAAAGAATAAATCAGTTCGTAAAAATTTTGACATATTGACAGCTAAATAAACTGACAGAAAAAGAACTTGCTCAAGAGGCCAAATCCTTTCCATCATTTCTCACATATGAATTATAAATTACAGGCAAATGGAATTCTCTACTTTTCAAAATGCTTACTTTACCATTTGCTTCAATTATTTTTTCAACTCTTACTTACTTTGGCATGATATCTATTCTTTTAATTTTTTTCTTTCTTAAATATGGACAGTCTTACATCTGGTTAAACAAAATCTTACAAATGACTTTTGTGTTTATAACCTTTGTTTTCAATACACTACCTTCAATATATCAGCAGCTATATACTCCAACACAGCAACAATATAGATTGTAACGGTGTAATCAAGTCTGTAACCTAACACATCCTGAAATATACACAACATCAGTCTGTAGGTCACAGTTCTTACAAACAGGGGTGTGGAAATACAAAATACAACAATATAGATTGTGACAGTGTAATCAAGTCTGTAACCTAACACATCCTGAAATATACACAATTTCAGCTTGAAGAAGAACTAGATCAACAGATAGAGGGGGTATTTTAAATTTTTGATTTTTTGAATGAGGTTTAATGCCGCTTTTAACATTATTTCAGCCATATCCTGGGTGCTGGAACCCCTAACAATGGATTCCTGGTATTTCTCACACCAGTACTACCATCACATCCTTTACTAGCCTCCAGCTGCTACCCCACTTAGGTCTACAATTATCAACCCATTGGTGGTAGATAAATAGTCGAATAGTCGAACAGGATGTGTGCTGTCCTCAGATATCAAACACAGGACCTCTTGATTAACAGTCTGATGCGCTACCAACTGCGCATTTGAATTTTAGATATAGTATTTTCATAATGATATCATAAATCTATGTTGTTAGTACTCATTGGAATTATCTTGCAAGGACAATTCAGATGAGTACCCACAACATAAAATTTCATTGAGAAGTAAAGATTTTAGACTCCCTTTACCCCCCATCTTATCTGTACCTCTGCTGAAGTTCACAGTTCCAACAGTGTCAAATCCAGGTCAGACACTAACAATGTCAGGGCTCATGTTTGACACTTAAACCAGGGTTTTGACTCTCCAGAATCCCATCTTGACCCTTAAAAATTTCCTGCAGGGGTCATTTTAACCCACTGAATTTCTAATGGTGAAAACTGAGCAATATTAAAGATTATATAGATCAATGTTTTCTTCATACCGTTACAAAATATCTAGAAATCTAGAAATGAAACAACATAAACAATAAAGTGTGTCTACACTTTATTGTTTATGTTGTTTCAGTTATATGTATATAGATTACTTTTACAGACTGATAAGCTCTTATGTTTTGCTCTTCTTTGACCCCTACAAAACCAGTTTTAACCCCCAGAATTTTATGGTCAAGGGGTCAATGTCTCCCAAATTTATACAACTAGCACAAGCCCTGAATGACCCAGAGGATCCCCAAACTCTGGCTCTCACAATATTGGTAGGGATCCCATTTGTTCAAGCGTAGGGTTCCTTAGCTTAATGATACTTTTTATATCTATACAATTTTAGAGGTTCTTTCAATCACAATTCATTTTTTTTTCAAGCTAAGGTTAGAAATACACTTTGTTCCTTACATTTGTCAGGAAAAAAGTGAAGTTAAAAATCCTTGGTGTGCAATGACATTAGAATACATCTTATATATCTTAATAAAGTATTTTTGCAACTATACAAATATCCCATATGATATTTTTTATATCACATGGATATTTTTAGAATAAAGACATAATGTGTTTTTTTTTTTAAACTTGCATTTCTGTTAGAAACATCGCAGAAAACAAGACAAATAGAGGTAATAAGATAAATATAAAACATACTTAGTGTATTGTTACAAAATTGTATGAAAAAATATCTAACTTGATTGTGGGAATTGATATCTGGGTAGAGCCTCGAAATTTATCAATTCACCCTGGTTATCTGGAGAGACCCTGATGTAAACTGAGATAGGGATCCATAATTATCTGGAAGGATCCTCAGGATGACAAGTAGGGATTCCTACAAAACACCTTTGATAAATATTGCAAACAAATTGGCATTTCTTTGGACATTTCATATGACCTGGCTCAACTTTTCCCCACATTAATAAAGTAGATCTATAGCAGGAAGTGTAGGAAAAGATCATGCCGAACCACTGCAGGTCTTGGGCTATTCTGTCTGCAAAAACTTTGCACATAACAGGAATGTGTTGTAGGCATCAGGAGTAAAATTAACTTCCAAACACTCTAGATAATAGTGTTATAGTAACTACTTCCCAAATCCCTGCTAAAAGAGAGCTCATTTGAATAGTCTTATCATGACAATTCCAAGGAGTACACATACAGGGTTACGTTAGATTTAATGAAACATTTTAATCTAAAATCCAAATACTTATTTTCATATCAGGGGTGTGGAATTACCATGCCCACCTTGTCAGATTCAGGCTTTTCTACTTGATCACAAGTATGTTTTTCTAGGCCACTTGTTCATGGACAAGTATATACCAGGATAAATCTTAGAATGGTACTGCACAGATCCCAGGGATGAAATAGCTAAATTTTTATTCAAAGGGTAGAAAACATTGTTTGAACTGTACAAAGTGCCATCTTCCAGTATTTTTTTCAGTATTTATCTATTTACTTTTTTTGAAACAAGTTCATTTTCATTCTGGACGGGTGGAGAAATATCTTTTATTTGTCCAGTGACAGGTGGACAAAATCTGCATTTCCAAATTCCTGTAAATGTTGCTCTAGAAACCAAATTATTTGCCCTTGTCATGCTGAAAAAGTAGAAAACAAACTTGAGCAAAAATGCATTAAGCTCAAAGCGCTTATGGTACTGGAAGCACTAGTGAATTGCAATTTTTAAAATAATTTTCATACTTTTCAGCCTTTATAGGAAAGTCAAATGGTATAGACCGAGATCAAACTGCACATATAAGTGGGCAGATCTTTGTCTTTACCTCCTGACAAAACAAGGATATTCTAGGGTCAGCAAGCCAAGGATTAAGGTAGTGGACTCATAATAGCTTCACAACCTCTCAGAAATAAAGAACTTTAACTGTGTTAACAGAGGTTTCCTAATGATTTTCATTAGGAAACCTCTGTTAACACTGTTAAAGCTCATTATTTCTGAAACATTGCAGAACTATTTTGGGTCCACTACCTGAATTCTTAAATTTAATATACAACATAGAGATTGCATTTCAGAGCCATACCTTAATTAGAAGTGGATGGATTTTATCAACTGGCAGGACCAATTTACTGCTCTTCTTTCCTTTATTATCTATCTTGTCTATGGCCCTTTCTGCGTCCCCTATTGCCCATTTATCAATGGGGTCAGGAAACGTTTTCTGGACACGATCTTCCACATCCTGTATAACATGTGGCTCGGAGGCACAGAGTGTGGCTAAAAGCTGGATGATCAACTTTTCCACGTACTCTAGTGCATCTTTCTTTGCATTCAATGATGGATGGACTTGCTTGTGGACCTGAAACAACGGTGAATAATACATGATTAGTTCTTGACAATAGATTTAAAACTCAACTCTTAACAAATGCAGAATCTAGAGGTCCCTGGTTCGATCCCTGACGGCAGAACTCATTCTTTCTGACTACTTGTCTCCCACCATTGGGTTGATAATCGTAGATCTATGTGGGATAGCAGCTAAAGGCTAGGAAAGAATGTGGTGGTTTTACTGGTGAGAGAAATACCAGGAAACCATTGTTAAATGCAGAAATCATTATTCATAAAACAAGAAAAATTATTTTATCTCCAAAAAGAATTTGATTCTTTGTACCTGTTTATGTAACAATTTCCCCACAATGCGCAATTTTTATGCCTTTGATGTAATTTAGAGGGAAAACATTGAGAAAAAGGAGAAATTGCTTGTTTCAAGCAATTTCTGCCCTTTTTTCCAATGTTTTCATTAATATTCTGCAGTACACTTTTAACTTTAACCAAAAGTGCATTTGCTTCTGCATTTCTTTTTAAAATGATTTGGTCTATTTTTTTCACTGTTTTTTGCAGTATTTGGGTTAGACAACTGAAATTACATCATTGAGGTAGGTTTTCTTGGAAAACAGATCACATACTTATTGGGGAATAGATTGACATGCTGACTTCACACACAAAGACTGAGAAAGAACAATATAAAATTTCAGGTATATCTTTTTTCTGCCATAAAGATACTATGATTAAGGAGATTTCATTAGCACCATAAATAATGATTGAAGGAGATATTGTTAGCCCTAAATATTAGAAAGGGGATGCTGTCCTATTTGAAAGTCAAAACAAATATTATGTCTATCATCTTTCATGAAGCTAATGTCCATGATGATGAGTGGAAGAGCTGAGCAAGATGGATAAATGCACAAGAACTAACAACTTAACCCTTTCCTGTTTTACAAAATTTGGGACCTGTCCAAATTCAAAGGTTTTGCAGACGAAAATTTAAAGTGGATTTACTATGAAAAATAACCATTCAGTAGGGTAAAAAATAGTGTGGAAAAAGAAGAAATAGCTTGTCAGAAGCAATTTCTTCTTTTTTCACAATGTTTTCTCAATCTTAAAATCACAGGCACGTAAAAAGCAGGGATTTAACAGCAAAGGGTAAATTTGTTTGAATTCGGTATAAAGCCAATATTATAAACATTCTTCCAGTCATTTAGTGGTGGCTTGAGTACCTAACAATGATTTCCTGGAATTTCTTGCCCCATTGTAACTATTTCATCCTTTCCAAGCTTCTTGCTGTTTTCAAAAAAGGTTTACGATTATCAAATCTTTAGTGGGAGACAATATTGAAAATGTTAGGTGCGGCCAAAATAGACTTGGTGGCCTAGTGGTAAATGCACTCGACCCGTGACCTGGAGATTCGTGGTTCAAGCCCCACTGTCGCGGGGTGTGTTTATGGGCAAAACACTTAATAGCCAGCCTCAGTTCACCCAGCTGTAAAATTGGGTAGCAGTGGGTTTAAACCACTGCCTCTCTCTCAGGGACGTGAAAACATCAGGGTTGAGTGTTCGAGAGCAATTCTATAAGCTTAAGCTTTCGTCGCAATCCAACTAAAATAAATTAGTATTGACTAACATAGATCAAACCAGGGACCCTTTGAATGATAGTCTGATGTGCTACAAACTGCGCTATGGCATCAGCTTACTCACAACATTGATTGATTCATTGATGGATAGCGGATGAGCAAGAAGATGAAAATAAGAGGCCCCAGAGGGCCTGTTTCGCTCTACTGGCTATCTATCAATGAGCAACTCAGTCAGATGGAAGTTTACAAGAAAATTTGTGAAGTGGCCAAAAGATGGACTGAAAGTGTAGGATAAACCTTATATGGAAATCCGTTTTTTAAATTATACATTAGTACTGATACTAAATAGGCAAAGTTCTTTTTTTTAAAGATAGATATGTCTTGATGGGTCTTTAACAATGAAATAATACTATATACATCATGGGAAAATGACAAACATTTTTGTGAATATGTCCTGCCAGCCCACACCCATATATATGGGCCAATCAAAATTCTGCAAGGAACAATTTCCTGCCAAGTTTCATTGTAGTCAGACCAGTGACTGAGGAGGAGAAGATTTTGAAGATTATCTTTGGGGAAATAAGCCCTGCCCTACTACACCCATAATTGGGGTCAATCCAAATTTCTTGAACAAATTTAGAAGAGGGTAGCCCAATGATCATTCATGCCAAGTTTAATTGAAATCGGCCAATGGTTTGGGAGAAGAAGATTTTTAAAAATTTCACAGTGAAAATATGCCTAGCCCTGCCACGCCCATATTTGGGGTTTACCGTAATCCAAATTTTTTGAACAACCTTAGAAGAGAGTCATCCAAGGATCATTCATGCCAAGTTTCAATGAAAATGGGCCAATTGTTTAGGAGGAGAAGATTTTTAAAGATTTAAAAGTGAAAATATGCCCCGCCCTGCCACACCCATATGGGGGGGGGGTGTCAATCCAAATTTCTTGAACGACTTTAGAAGAGGGTCACCTAAGGATCATTTATGCCGGATCATTTATGCCAAGTTAACAAGAAAATTGTCATTAAGGCCCCAATTCCCGTGATATGGCACAGATCCTTCCCATTTTCAATAGGGTTCATCATTGCCATCTGACAAACATTCTGACCAAGATTGGATCATGTTTGTGGCCTCTAAAGCGTAAACAAGTGATTGTCATTAAGGCGCCTTTTCCCATGATATGGCACAGAGCCTGCCCATTTTGATAGTGTTCATCCTTGTGATCTGACAAAACCTACGTGACCTGACAAACATTCTGACCATGTTTGAATAAGATAGGGCCATATTTGTGGCCCCTTTGATCATAAACAAGAAAATTGTCATTTAGGCCACATTTCCTGTGATATGGTGCAGATCCTTCCCATTTTCAAATGGGTTCATCCTTGTGACCTGACAAACATTCTGACCTTTTCCCGTGATATGGCACAGATCCTTCCCATTTTAAATAGGGTTCATCCTTGTAACCTGACAAACTTTCTGACTATGTTTCATGAAGATTGGACAATATGAGTGTTAACAAGAAAATTCTCATTAAGGTCCCTTTTCCCTTGATATTGCATGGATTCTTCCCATTTTCAATAGGGTTCATACTTTTGACCTGACAAAAATTCTGACCAAGTGCCATGAAGATTGGAAAGTATTTGTGGTCTCCAGAGTGTAAACAAGAAAATTGTCAATAAGGCCCCTTTTCCCATGATTTGGCATGGATACCTCCCATTTTCAATAGGGTTCATCCTTATGATCTGACCAACATTCTAACCAAGTTTCATGAAGATTGGCTCATATTTGTGGCCTCTAGAGTGCAAACACTTAAATTGTTGACGCGGGACAACATGACACACTGTAAACACTTCAATTGTTGAGGTCTGACGACAGACCACCCATCTGACAACAGACGACGCACAACAGCTGACAGATGACAGACACTCACAGGGCTTTTTCTCGTTCTTTAGTAGGGGCCTATAAAAGGCTACTTCCCAATTCAAAAAAGGCTCTTTTTTCCCACTTGCGGCAGAAAAATTTCCCAAAATTACAGCTTAATTTAGCATTGTTGTGATTTATTTTCTTCAAAATTTGTTTTTATATTAATTTCATCACTGATAAGACCCTTGAATTTAGTTATTTATTATGAAATCTTGAAAATAATGCATGAATCTCGATTTTAGTACTTTCTTTTATTTAAGTTATGTTTCCCAATTCTTTGAAAAGTGCGCTAAAATTTCCCAAAATGAACAGGCTAAGGCCTCTTCCCAATTTCTAGAAAAAAAGCCCTGACTCAATGATCACAAAAGCTCATCTTGAGCAAGGTGTGCTCAGGGAAGCTAAAGATGCATGGTTTTCCTAAGAATCTTGTTCAAGTTACATTTTGTAAACGTTCAATGTATGACATCATGCTACACGTTTGGGGAAATAAATGTTAGAGTTTCCCGCTTAATATACATCATTGTTATTGCATTTTCAAGACAGGATAAAAATGGGATTAGACTAAGAGGAGGGGAAATCTATCAGCAATATGTGCATTTTGAGTCTGTAAACATTATTGCTATTATTTCTTTTAGTTTCTTGTCTCAACACCCCATATCAGCATCATTGAGAGTTTAGACTTACATAATTTCTCTAATCATGACGAGCGCCCTCCATTCTAGTAGCCCATCCTCTTAAATTTTCATAAAAAACATATTAGTTCATTTCAAAGATATTTATCAATATTCATAGT
Organism: Fragum whitleyi; assembly: GCA_948146395.1. Taxonomy (NCBI): domain Eukaryota; kingdom Metazoa; phylum Mollusca; class Bivalvia; order Cardiida; family Cardiidae; genus Fragum; species Fragum whitleyi. Next base: position 4,818,625 of record OX411544.1, on the reverse strand, counting down.
TTGACTTCAAAAACCTTGCAACTCTTTTTATCTCTTTTAACATATTGTATAACAACCTGGTACAGGGTCTGCATCCTTGACTTAAATCACTTAACTGGTTTATTTTCTTCAGTATTTTTTAAGTAGACATTAATTTGTTGTGCTTTTAAGTGTAACGAACCGAGCACACAGACAGACGTGATCCATTCAGAGAAAAGGATCCTCAACCCTAAATGGGTCGACTCTGTATATTTAGGCTTCAATTAGCCATTTGACTAAGGGCAAGTCTCTCTCATTTGCATATTTAATGCAAGTTACCTCCCTTTAAACCGTTACATTACTCTCCCCTCAGAGAAGACTCGTCCTGAGTCTTGGCCTGTGAGATCCGTGGGAAAGGCAACTCAGGTCTTGCAGTTGTCATTATCCCACCGCTGCCACCAATTGTAACGAACCGAGCACACAGACAGACGTGATCCATTCAGAGAAAAGGATCCTCAACCGTAAATGGGTCGACTCTGTCTATATAGGCTTCAATTAGCCATTTGACTAAGGGCAGGTCTCTCTCATTTGCATATTTAATGCAAGTTACCTCCCTTTAAACCGTTACATTAGTTATCAATTTGTTGTGCTTTTACCTTATGCTAAAGGCTTTTTTATCGCTGAATAGATCCAGAATTTCTTAAGACATATTTCAGGGGTCTTCATTAGGTCAATCCAAATCTGCAGTTACATATCCTTTCCAACATTTATCTCCGACAATGGGTGGGTAAGTGGAAGCTTAATCAAGTGTGATAGCAGCTTGGACTGGGCTACGGAAGAACTTTGTGGTAGAACTTGCTATTAAATTTCAGTTGCAGTTGCCACAATATATGACTGGAAAATGTAAAAAGTGACTGTGAATCCCATTTATAGAAACAAAGATTATCAGATCAGAGAGACAAAATTAATTTTATCGCTTCCCATACAGCAAAATACCAGGATGTACTCAGGCGCTTTCTTATTTGAGTTAGAAGCCTATCTTGGTCAAATTAAAAACACAGTAACACTTTTCCCATCCATAGATTTAACCTTTTATTATAAATGATATATTATGGCCGTTATTCATGTGTTAGGAACAGATCGATTATAAAAATTTCTTAATTGATCATTGCAATTGGATTAATAAGTTTACATAGATCTGTCCTAAACAAATGACAAATGGGGAGATCATGCTAGAATCACTTATGGTTTTAGTATCTGAAATCTTTAAAAAGGTAAATGAAGAGGTGTCCTGTCAACTCGGCCTGTTAAAAACTTGGCCTGCGTAAAACTCAGCCTTTTAAAGAGTGATTATTTACCTAAAAAAAACTCATAAGGGGGTTGGCCTAAAATACGAAATGGACCACCAAGCACGAAATGGGGCAAAATGGACCTTCTGTTGGCAAAATGGACTTTTATCATACCTTCAAGGTCAATATTTTGATATTGTAAAGCTGCAACACTATCATAAAGGAATCTAACGAATATTTTGATATAATTTTACAAGGTAGAATTGTAAGTAAAGAGAGGGTTTTTTTTCATTTTTTTTGTCTTTGTCATGATTCTACTTTGACTTTATCGATGAAATTGACACATAGTCATCTAATTACTTAGATTATTTTCTCTACCTAAAATGACCTCATTTGATGATCATTATGGTGTTTCAATGAATTAATACCAGATAGAAATTGACTTCTAAAATCCGCTACATTAAGTCCAACATGGGGTACAGAATGGCATTTTGAGACGGTAGATGTTAAAATGGAGTTCAAGTTTTGGGCTATGCACCATTCTATGATATCAACTTATAGATTATATCCTTTGATTTAGATAACCATCGGTTTAATGTAGCAGTGAGTTTTTTGTTCTTGTTGTTACTTTTTTAAGTCATTCAAATAAATGATGATCTATACCATTTTATTACGCAAGTCTATTTAGTTGCCAATAATCCATTTCGTCAGCAGGCAGACATTGGTCTTAAATCTAAAAGTTTAAATCACAACAACTACAATTGGAATAAGATCAATCATCATTAAGACATCAGATAATATCATTTGAGACAAACAATCGACAATTTTCTATCATTTCATTCACTCTTTGCATATACAAAAGTCCATTTCACCGTGAGAAGGTCCATTTCGCTCCATTTCGTGGTAAGGGTCCATTTCGTATTTTAGGCCAACCGCTCATAAGGTACCCAAAATATTTAAATCGTGCACATCGTCAAACATGTACCGATATAATATATAAACAGGCCGAGTTGATGGGCCGAGTTGACAGTGAGCCGAATGAAGAACACCCAAGATGACTTGACATTTATACCTACCAGGCTCAAGGAATCGATGAAAATTCCAAACCATTTAGCGGAGTTCTCCTCTGAGAAAAAATCATATGTATTGCTATCACTACTTGTACTTGAAGGAAACATAACTCTTGTGCTGTCTAGAAGACTAGATCATGAAAACAGTGGAGGAAAACCCCCATCTTGGAGGTGGATTCACTGATGTGTGACCTTCAACTTAAACCTTCTCCAGGAGTTACGCAGTATAATGGACGGCATGTCTTTGTCATAAATCACATGATGAAAAGTCATTGTTTTTGTCTGATTACACCATGGCTGTGTTGCGAAGAGGGCAACTATATGTTTTTTTGTTTACTATCTTAGTTTCTTCCGCATAAATCCAAGAACAGGAAATAAAGATCAACATTTGTACGCATGCGCACAAAAATTGTCGCAAATAAACATAAATTTCAGATTTTCCTGCGATTTCTAAGAAAAATAATCTTTAGGACATTTTGATTAACTTTGTGGACAAAAATATTGTTGATGTGTCTTACAATGTCCCAAATTTTTCCAATGATTTTTAACGACATTATTGAGCTACTTTACGTTAGTAAACAAAGTTAGACTGGTTCTGCTGTCGACTTATGTATGAAGCCGACAGGTATACACCGACTTCTTCGTCCATAGTCTAGAGACCTATCCCTTCGGACTTTTTAGTCTATAAAATTGAAAACGAGGCTCCGGTACGTTACAAAGTTAAAGCGATAATGGCGTTTGTACATTAATCTATGTGTGAGAGATTATATACTGACAAAAAAACTTTAGGGTTATATAGAATAACTATGAATGTATACTTTCTTCACGGACATAACCTTAAAAAACAAACTTACGCGAAAGGCAAAATGGCGCCCCCTCCTGACTTGTTGTTTACAAACAATTCATTAGCCAATCAGAAGTGCTAGGTGCGCGTACGTCATCAAATATTGAAAAGCCAATACCGTGTGTCATTATTTTGGTGACTACCTGTCGGCTTTTATGATAGTCGACAGTGGAACCAGTCTATAAACAAAGTCAGCCCAGTTTTCATGTTTCCTGTTTTCTAAAATGATATTGAAATGAACGAAAACGATGAGGAAGAAAAAGTCATTAGGGCATGGCATGTTTCTTTTAAGCGTGGAACGGATTTTGATCTTTGGGGTCAACCAGTAGAGGCCATAGATGAGTATCAAAGGTCAAATATTAGATTTTGTTGGCAGGTTTCTCCTTCAACTTTTCAAACCCTTTCACCTTTTTACCATCTGCGCCACTTTACTCTTCTATCTGTACGTTGTATGTGTGTATTTCTGTTTATTAATCTTCACTACCGTAGCATATGGGCAATCTCCTGGATTAGTTCCCGGGGGGGCTAAACTTTTCAAGGTCTAAATTTTGACATAAAACACTGGGCCAACTTATTTTTGCCCGCTTTTGGGTCGGGTGTAGACTGGTCTCAGAATCAGAATATCCTAGTGCTGGTAGGCTGCTCTCTGAGAGATAGCTTGATATAGCAGGCAACAATACCCGTCCAGGGTCAGAAATAAGTTTGCCCACTATTCTAGAACTATTCTTTGATCAACTTGTGAACTTTTTGCCTAGACTGGTATCACAGTCGACTGCCGCTGCTATTGACTAGCGAGCCAACATATATACGGAATGAATGTAAAGAATCTGTATATGTTGGAAGATTCAATATCTTACTTTCCCTGCCATTTTTAATAAACATTAAGCAAACAAACATATAATGGAAAAATAGTGGTTTAAGACTTTTAGATCATTTATAATTTTATTTTGTCAAGGAACAGCACAGCCGTGATTTCGAATAAATGAATATATACTCTTTACTCTACAATATTACACTTGTGTGTTAATTGCATTGCTGATTTAAGTGTCAAAACATTGTATGGTAACTTAGAATTGTAATGCCATTAACCCATGTCATGCCATGTATATTTCACCAGGAACTTGATGTCATGTTTATTTATATAGAAAATTCTACAGGAAATGAAAGAAACATAATATTGATGTCATAGAAATAGAACAAATCATTCAAAAACCCTTGTTGAATTTTTCGTGAAGCCAACCTTCCTATTTGGACCAGTCTAATTATGCAGCTTATTGAAATAATTATCATTGAAAATGATGCTATTCATTCCGTTATTATTTATTTTCTTTTATGACATACATATCTGCATTATCAGATAGATTCTAATTGCCACCTGTGGATAAATGATTGTCCAATGGATTCCATTTGTTCCGTTATTCATTTTTTAGAGGGTATCAGCACCATAAGCTACTATTCTAGATCTGCCCCTGCTCTGAGTACAAGGTCTTCCTTATTGGACGAGTCTATAATTTCATCAAATTATGAAAACAATATAGCGCAGGGTTCAGCTCATTCCGTTTTTGTAACATTGAATCTAAGTAACGTTTACTTAAATATCAAGTTGTTTTGTAATGCGATGACCATAATTTCTCCATTTTTGGAAGGTCTAACAAAATATTAGCAATACTTTTAAGTTGTGTCACCCTTAGGCGATCAAAACCTACGTAACATAATTATGAGCTTTAAATTTCCAGAGTTTCAGACATATAAGCAATATTTTCCCAACATTCTAGGGGATCCCGGCTCGTAGTTAGAGTCTGCTGGAATACATACACTTTTTCCTTGTGGTTACAATCTATACTTGACATGAAAGCCGTCTAAATTATGACAGGAAATGTCTATTTCAAATCAAATCTTGACACTGGTAACATGTTACCGTCAACTATTCTTCTCTTTATTTTGTTTTCCAATTTGTTACATTCATAACTTCTTCAAATGTCAAGCAAAAACCAAGCGCATATTTGGAAATACTTATAAATAATATCTTTATATGGATGGAATATTGGAATATACAAAGAATGGTAATTATTTTCTTTCCATAAATTGCTCGCCTATATTATACTCCTGGTTTAGCCCCCGGGGGCTAAACTTTTAAGCCCCAGGTTTCTTGATTCTACGAATTTACCAATCTTCAAAAACTTTGTAATATTGATCCCCCAAAATATTCCAAGCCCCATTTTATATATATTTGATCCCCCAAAGAAAACCCTTTTCCGGGGAACATCCTCCCCTAAGTGCAATACTATTTATTGTTCTTTTCAAAGATCGCTCGCCTATATTATACTCCTGGTTTAGCCCCCGGGGGCTAAACTTTCAAGCCCCAGGTTTCTTGATTCTACGAATTTACCCATCTTCAAAAACTTTCTAATATTGTTCCCCCAAAATATTCCAAGCCCCATTTTATATATATTTGATCCCCCAAAGAAAACCCCTTTCCGGGGAACATCCTCCCCTAAGTGCAATACTATTTATTGTTCTTTTCAAAGATCGCTCGCCTATATTATACTCCTGGTTTAGCCCCCGGGGGCTAAACTTTTAAGCCCCAGGTTTCTTGATTCTACGAATTTACCCATCTTCAAAAACTTTCTAATACCCTTTTCCGGGGAATATCCTCCCCTAAGTGCAATACTATTTATTGTTCTTTTCAAAGATCGCTCGCCTATATTATACTCCTGGTTTAGCCCCCGGGGGCTAAACTTTTAAGCCCCAGGTTTCTTGATTCTACGAATTTACCCATCTTCAAAAACTTTCTAATATTGTTCCCCCAAAATATTCCAAGCCCCATTTTATATATATTTGATCCCCCAAAGAAAACCCCTTTCCGGGGAACATCCTCCCCTAAGTGCAATACTATTTATTGTTCTTTTCAAAGATCGCTCGCCTATATTATACTCCTGGTTTAGCCCCCGGGGGCTAAACTTTTAAGCCCCAGGTTTCTTGATTCTACGAATTTACCCATCTTCAAAAACTTTCTAATATTGTTCCCCCAAAATATTCCAAGCCCCATTTTATATATATTTGATCCCCCAAAGAAAACCCCTTTCCGGGGAACATCCTCCCCTAAGTGCAATACTATTTATTGTTCTTTTCAAAGATCGCTCGCCTATATTATACTCCTGGTTTAGCCCCCGGGGGCTAAACTTTCAAGCCCCAGGTTTCTTGATTCTACGAATTTACCCATCTTCAAAAACTTTCTAATATTGTTCCCCCAAAATATTCCAAGCCCCATTTTATATATATTTGATCCCCCAAAGAAAACCCCTTTCCGGGGAACATCCTCCCCTAAGTGCAATACTATTTATTGTTCTTTTCAAAGATCGCTCGCCTATATTATACTCCTGGTTTAGCCCCCGGGGGCTAAACTTTTAAGCCCCAGGTTTCTTGATTCTACGAATTTACCCATCTTCAAAAACTTTCTAATACCCTTTTCCGGGGAATATCCTCCCCTAAGTGCAATACTATTTATTGTTCTTTTCAAAGATCGCTCGCCTATATTATACTCCTGGTTTAGCCCCCGGGGGCTAAACTTTTAAGCCCCAGGTTTCTTGATTCTACGAATTTACCCATCTTCAAAAACTTTCTAATATTGTTCCCCCAAAATATTCCAAGCCCCATTTTATATATATTTGATCCCCCAAAGAAAACCCCTTTCCGGGGAACATCCTCCCCTAAGTGCAATACTATTTATTGTTCTTTTCAAAGATCGCTCGCCTATATTATACTCCTGGTTTAGCCCCCGGGGGCTAAACTTTTAAGCCCCAGGTTTCTTGATTCTACGAATTTACCCATCTTCAAAAACTTTCTAATATTGTTCCCCCAAAATATTCCAAGCCCCATTTTATATATATTTGATCCCCCAAAGAAAACCCCTTTCCGGGGAACATCCTCCCCTAAGTGCAATACTATTTATTGTTCTTTTCAAAGATCGCTCGCCTATATTATACTCCTGGTTTAGCCCCCGGGGGCTAAACTTTTAAGCCCCAGGTTTCTTGATTCTACGAATTTACCCATCTTCAAAAACTTTCTAATATTGTTCCCCCAAAATATTCCAAGCCCCATTTTATATATATTTGATCCCCCAAAGAAAACCCCTTTCCGGGGAACATCCTCCCCTAAGTGCAATACTATTTATTGTTCTTTTCAAAGATCGCTCGCCTATATTATACTCCTGGTTTAGCCCCCGGGGGCTAAACTTTTAAGCCCCAGGTTTCTTGATTCTACGAATTTACCCATCTTCAAAAACTTTCTAATATTGTTCCCCCAAAATATTCCAAGCCCCATTTTATATATATTTGATCCCCCAAAGAAAACCCTTTTCCGGGGAATATCCTCCCCTAAGTGCAATACTATTTATTGTTCTTTTCAAAGATCGCTCGCCTATATTATACTCCTGGTTTAGCCCCCGGGGGCTAAACTTTTAAGCCCCAGGTTTCTTGATTCTACGAATTTACCCATCTTCAAAAACTTTCTAAATTTGATCCCCCAAAATATTCCAAGCCCCATTTTATATATATTTGATCCCCCAAAGAAAACCCTTTTCCGGGGAATATCCTCCCCTAAGTGCAATACTATTTATTGTTCTTTTTAAAGATCGCTCGCCTATATTATACTCCTGGTTTAGCCCCCGGGGGCTAACCCAGTAGTACAATAAAAGCAAGCGAATTGTTTTCACTTACAACAATTTGGGTGTATCTTTTCACGGAATGAATCGAAATGTCTAGTTGTGTAAAGCAGTAGATCTAGTAATTTAATTAAGGAATTAAAAAATTTACGAAACATGATGTTTTATAATCGTCAATCGAACAAAAGCAATCTAGTCCTGTAAGAGTATTTTCTGTCTGAAACAAGTGTATCTAGCATATTTCAATTTCTGTAAACAAAATCCATAACGGTGATGGTGGAAATGTTTAGCTCCCCCGGGGGCTAAAGCAGGAGATTGCCAGCATATGCCCATATGAGTGACGCTCCCAGAAGACGGTTAGTTGTTAGTAACTTATTGGGGATAGTGCAAGGATACATGAAACTACTGCTGAGAACCGCCATGGTTCTAACATGGATCTAAAGCACTGTCTCAAGGGGCCTGGATTAAACGTCTCATCGAAAGACAATTAGTTTGTTAGTGTGTCAGCCTGGGTTTGAACCCAATACATCAAACTTCAACAATGGTTTTGAAGTCTGGTGCTCTACCAACTGAGCTAATCAGGTTGACTGTACGTTGTAGAATCCTTTAACAGCTTTAAAGGAAGTCTGCATTGCCATATTATTGGCTTTGTGTTTGAGGCCCATTTTGAAGGTTACTAGTCAACTCGGCCCATCGAATAACTCTTCATGATCAACTCGGCCTGGTTAACTTGGCCCCAGTATATAGCAGCGTTCTCCGCAGGCCCTTATGGCGTATCGGGGCCGATACGCCTTAAAGAAATTTAACAGGTTGCCGATACAACTTAGGAACGCCAATACGCTTAAATTTGATCACCGATACAGCTAAATTTCTTTCTGAACAAAGGGTCAAAACGAGCAATAAAACTGATTGCAGACGCGCGGTCATTATATAATCGCGATCTGGGAAGATGTATACACAAAGACCCTAATTGATAAGACCCTTGCTAATTGATAATTATTGATTTTTTCTTCACGGTTAGTTGATTTTCACTGGTTCCTCACTTCCAGTAACAGAGAAGAACAGATGGGTACCAATACGAAAACGGTCACTTACAGTCCACTTCATTTACCAAAAATTGCAATTTTTTACCGAGATCCACCGGAAACGATGGAAAAGGTTGTTTTCACATCCTTTCCTAACCACAAACTGCTATCTCACTTAGGTTTACGATTATTAACCCATGGGCGAGTGATTTATAGTCAGAAAGAATGAGTGCAGCCGTGGGAGATACACGGAATCCCAATATTGACCGTCCGGCGCGCTACCAACTGCGCTTTGTCGACGGCAGGGACGAAATTGGACACCAAAAAGTCTAGCTCGCATGCGATTAAATCCAAGTTAATAAATTTCAGAAGAAGCCGTGTTTTTGCAAAATGAGCTAATCTCGTTTTTTATTCTCAAATCTTGAACATTTACCGCTGTTGACAAACAATTCAAAAAGCGACTCGCCCCTTACCCAATTTATTGGTTTATTACCTCCCTTTGCCAATCCCGTTGAATTTTCTTATAAATATGATAAAATTTTGTTTCTTTTTCATTAAACTTATTCATATCATAGTCATGTTTTACAGGGTTTTAAAATTTTAAGCCCGATTGAATCATCGTTGATTCTTATCTCTCACTAAATAGATAACTTCATTGAGTTTTAAACAGGAAGCTATATATAAACCTACATTACCCGTTCCGAAGAGGCTAACAAAGAAACTGAAAATGGTGCGAAACTGGTGGTGACCGCGTTGCTTCGCATTTGTCTGGACTTTCTTTCCTGACGATCTACTATCTGATAATCAAAGCCGTGAATTAATCTTGTCAAACCCAGGGTTACGAACGTATGACTTATACGGGTTTCGAGAAGAAGCTTTCGATACCCCTTGACTCGTGAAGATGATCTTTGCAAACCGGCGATCCAAATGTCCTAACTACAGATTCATTTAATTGAATTTACGGCATTTTTTCTCGCTCATTGAAGAATGCGGTCCTGCACTCCAAGAGCTTTGATTACTTTGGTAAAGTTTCGATCGGACGTAGGGTATTTTTTATTTTGATTGCGTAGATAATTATTTTCTCCTATTTTCCAGAAGACAACATTTAAAATATGAAATTCGTTGATCTTATGAAACTTTATGGATTTTACTAACTTTACCCTTTTGAGATCGTCGTTATCGGTGTTTCTCAGCTGCCTTGCGGGTAGGCCCGAGAAATCGGGATTCAGAGAACTAAGAGGAGTCTGCGATCGTTTAACCCTACAAACTAGATTACTTTATCAAAGATAGTTTTGTTTAGCTTGGGGACAACAAAACGATTTTAAAATAAAATATATCAAAGTAATAAACAGCGTTTGTTCTTCAATTCATTGCCGAGTTTTAAAGATATAAAATGCGATGGCCTAAATATGTACATGTATAGGCCTATTTAGATATCCGATATCGTTATCAATATTGACCTGTGTCTGTTACGTTTCCGCGGCACGTTATTGTTCACCGCGGGAGGGGGGGGGGGGGAATCGGCGGCAGCAGGGGCGGGGTATAGCGTTATAGCAGATACATCCACTTCTTCCACTGTTTCATTTCTTGGACCCCGACCACAGCGTTTCAATGGAGTTGTAGTGTATTTGCTCAAGTCAAGCTAGATTTACCTTTATGTTCCAATGTGAAATTTGATTATATCAAACAAAAAACGACAAGAATATGCAGTTTTCGCAATCTTTCTACTACCGAGATTTAGGCAGAATAAGACATCGCAGACAGTCTGTCTGTTTAAAATTCACTTACCTTAAGCTTACTACCCAATTTATATGGACATTACATCTAATTTCAGTTAGAAAATTGAAACAAAAACTTTCGATAATTCTCCACAGGAAGCCATTTCTTATCTAGATTCGTACCCTTATATGTTCAACCCAATTTTTTTTCTTTTTTTTTTGTTCATTCCAGAATTGAAATCAAGATAAATTCTATTATTTCTAAATTAGGTCATAGAAATTGATATAGGAAATAAATATTACAAAAAAAGAAGAAAAAAATGAAGAAAAAAACCCTTGTAAAATCAAAGTGCTAAAAGTCCTGTCACAGGCTTCTCTAAACAAACTAGGTATCAACTTTTAAATTTGTTACATGGTTATTGTAGAATAAAATAATGTTCTTAGAGATATTTTTCGGGGGAAGATATGAAAAGGGTTTGTAAACACATTAGAAAATAACTGTAATAGAATCTAGTTTTACTTATTTCAGGAGAAGGGCCTTCCTTAATCATACAAGGACTTCCCAAGGATTTTAAAAAATCCTTATATACATTATTAAATAGAGACCTATAAAAGTTGACAAAACATGCAGTGCTGTCCTTGGAACTCTCAAATATACATGTATGAGCATAACACAGCTTAAGTGCAGTTTATTTACTTTGACTATTTAATTTAATTTTCTTAAATATTCCAATTTTCTTCATTTCTTTTGTAATATTCTTTTAGTACACAGTATATTCTATTAAAGGGAAGGAATACAAGGGGAAGAAGGGAAGGGGGGTATTTTTAAGCCATCATGCAAAATTTTATTGATGATTTGGGAGTTAAGTTATTTATGAGATGCTATAAAGGTGTCAAAGAAAAAAAAGTTCAAATCAAATTATATATTCAGCAAAACAGAAGTTCTGCTTCACAAATAAAAATCCTTATCCAGTAAAACCACAGTAACCATCCTTTATTATTAACAGAAATACAAAGTAATCTGACAATATAGCCGCGTGCATATGCCACTACGCCTTCAAAATTTTCTGGGGAGAACCCTGTATAGTATATAGTAATAGAACAATACTGTTTTATATATGTTTTGTGTGTGTGTGTGTGTGAAAATTTAGTATTTTCATACCAAGGATACCATTATAAATTGAAGTTGTAAAAATTATTTATATTATATTTTATTGTTTACGGAATAGGGTCAAAATGACAGTTGAAGTTCTTTGTAATTTTTAATTCAAACATCTAGATCAAATTTCAGACAAATCCTGTAACTACAAGTGAGGAAACGAATTGAACTATGAAATGGAGATATTATTCTAGAATAGGACAAATAGGTTCATAGTTGTTTGGTAGTCGTTCATTAAGATATTAGGAGTAGAGGCAGGGATTGCAGAACTAGCCATTCACAGGGGTGACCTGAGCCAAGGGTCCAGAAATAAAGTACAAAGGTATTGACACAAAGATCACCACTCTGTGGGAGGAGTATGCGAGACATTACTTGTCAACTGCCGCATTATGATTCCCACAAAGATGTGGAACTATATTTACCCTGACCGAATCACGCATAGGCATGTCTGCAGCTGAGAATAAAGTGTCATGTGAAAAGGGACAAATTAATCATAGTTTGATTTATTTCTACTACACCTTTTCTTTCAAACAACATGCTCGCATGTACTTTAATCTGTAAAATTTCGTCAACAACTGAACGATTTTAATCTTATAACCTTATTCGAAAAATTGTGAAACATAAAGAAAACGTTCTTTATAAGCAGTTTTCATGTTTTTAATAATATACGAATCAGAAGAGTTTTGCACCTGTTGTTTCTTAAAACATACTTAAATTTGTTAATACCTACAAAAACTTCATGTTTAATGATTTGATAATTGAATTGATTAAAAAATTGAAATTAAAATCTAATTGGTCCGGGTTGCCAATGGGCCAAGTTGAAAATGGGCCGACTTGACTAGTCACCATTTTGAAGGCTATATGCACTGCTTCATTTTGTTTCTATTGCCTCTTTTATCTTATTTTCTTTAAACAAAAAGCTTGACAGCTAAAACCTATCTAGAATGTCCGCTAGGGCGTAATTCAGTTTTCAATTAGAGAGAGAGAGGCTCCTTTCAAGCAAGGAGACGCAACTTATTGTGAAAACCAACTGATAACACACTAAATGACTTTTAATCTGAAAATGTCAAAAGGAACCAAGTCAATGTGGCTAACCTAGACTTTTTGAAAGCTTTTGATATGGTTCCGAATGATTAATTATTACACAAACTCTACCAATATGGATTTAATGGAAACATTCACAAATGGCTATCAAACTTCTTAATAAAAAGAACAATGAGAACAGTAGTGGATTTCTCAGAGGAAACAGTAGTAGACTCAGGTGTACCTCAAAAAACTGTATTAGGCCCACTGATGATTTTATGTCACTTTAATGACCTCCCAGATGAAGTCACATCATCAGTGAGGCTCTTTACAGATGATTGCCTTCTTTACCTAACCATCAAGAAAAATGAAAATCATTCTAAACTTCAAAAGAACTTCAAAAACTTAGAAGCTTGGGCAGATAAATGGAGAATGAGATTCATTGCTAAAAAGTGCTACTTAATGTCCATCAATGAGAAATCATCTAAATTCTAAGAATTAATAATCATATACTTCAAGAAGTACAGGACAACCCATACCTTTGACTACACATCTCTTAATTTTGGTTTTGACTAAAGATTAATTTTTTCATACGGAGCAAAAGGGCTGAAGGGGTAGCTCTATGGAGTCGTTCTAGAGATCGTTTAAATCTATTCTTCTTCTCAACCAGGACTCCAATAGCCTTATATTTTGCCTCTTGGAATGATACTTAAATCATCACTTTAGGGCAATTAACCCTACTCATGCTGAGCCCAGAATATTCCTGCCTTGACAGGAGGTATAGACAAAGATCAGCCTGCACATATGTGCAGTCTGATGTTAGTCTTCACCCCCTGTTCTGAATTTTAAAACCAGAAAAAGTATAATAATTATATCATTAATATAAATACTGACTCACACTAAGTACATTCAGTGCTTTGAGCTCTTTGTTTTCAATGTAATTTTTGCAAAGGCTTTTATTCAGCATGACAAGGGTTAAGGGCAGAACACCATGGGAGTGGGTAGGACTAAGGAGCCTTACATATTTCTGGGATAGCATAGGCAGATCTTGGTAATGGATCTTTTTTCTCAGGTGAGCTTCCCAGGGCAAATGTCCCTCTTGTTTGCTTTAACCCCCTTTATTGGGCCTTAATTTCTGCACAGATCCATCACTGTTCAGAAAAGTAAACTAACCCTTGTCATGCTAAACCCCAAATCTTCTTGCTTTGGCAGAAGGTTTAAACAAAGATCAGTCTGCACTTATATGCAGTATAGTCTATATATACAACCTGTTATTTCTTCTCAAACCAGAAAAGTTTAAAAACTTTATTTTCAAAAGAAAAACTGACTCCCAATTGTTAGTTTCAATGCTTTCACTACTTTGCTTTTGGTGCAAGTTTGCCTTGATATTTATTCAGCATGACAGGGGTTGAAATAATAGTTTTGTGCATTCTTCTATTTTAGGTTGTCAAAACAGTTACAAAAGTTTTCTTCATCAGAGTCGACAAGATTTACAGATGAACAAAAGGTAAAATTTTATATAGTTGGATGATTTTAGATTTTGGCAATATTAAGATCAGTATATCATCCCATGAATGCTTAAACAAATATACAAGCATGTTTTTCTTAGCTTACAAGTATATATGTTTTATCCCCTGACAGGGTGGAGCCTAATTAACGGGTTCTTGCATTTAAGGTTAAGGTAAATCAGCTTTTTGAATAGTCACTCATCTTTATAAATGGCAAACATTATAAACTTGGAATATTAAGTTGTTGGTGGGTAGCCAAACCCTCGTAGCTACAGCTTAGACAAGCTGAAGTTACAAGGTTTTGGTAAATCAATGATGAACTGTGCTCACTTTCGCAAAGCATATTAACCATGTATTGTTTTAGGATACAGTTATTTACGTTCATTTATGATAATAAGGGACAAAACCCAAAACATTGAAAGGTAAACTCGTCAATTGACGTCATGGCTAATAACTATGCAGAATAAATCAGTGGAATGTTTCATGTTTCTATGTTGATACAGTATTAGTACTGTACAAAGTCTTGACATATGAAATGATTCAGGTTGATACAACTAAATTTTCATTCGAAGGGGTAAGCACAAAACTATTGTAAGTGCCTATAAATATAGAGGCACTTACAATAGTTTTGCCATGACCCCTTGATTTTCAGAGTGAATGTTTTATAAAACATATTGGAAATTGTTTTAGAAAGGTTTGATTTATTCAAAGGTTCTATGTCAAACTTTACATTAAGTTATAACCTATGGGCTAACTTATTTCTCGCCCTATAGGAGCCTGTTGTTGTTGTTTTTTCAGCTTGAATCCCGCCCTGCGTTCATGATGACAAACCGGTTCAAGTCATATCCTGCTTTACCCGTATACTTGTGTAAAGCAGGGTATAATTTGAAAACGGTTTGCAACATTTTTTCAGCCTAAATGCAGGGCGGGTTTCAAGCTTTTGAAAACAACAACAACGGGTCCCGATAGGGCGAGAAATAAGTTGGCCCTATGTCATTCCAAATGGAGAATATAGATCAGCAGCAAAGTATTGATCACTGGTAAATACAGTCTGATCTCTAGTCTGCACCTCTATCAGTCCTATGAAGCAAGAATTGCTTGTGAAAAAATGAGCATAACTTTTCCTACGGTTGTATCAGTACTTCGATGTTACAAAATTTTGATGATTCCTTATTCCAGATGACATGTTAATTGTGACCTAAAATGCATTTTTTTTTATTCTTTACAGAGAATTCTAGGGAAGATTGCAATCTGTTTAGACTTGCGATGTAAATCTCTTCAGGTTTGTTTATTTATCCAATCATTACTCGAAGAACATACTGATAACTTCAAAGCTATTTTACAGAATGTGTATTATTGAACATTTTATTGATATGCATTGGTAAAAAGATGAATAGTTATGGTGTATGTCAAATTCTTAACTTTTCCCTAGTTCATAGGGAAATTGAAGGGAAATTTAACTGGTATGCAAGATTTTGTAAAGCCTGCTTGCAGTCAGACATAATTGTTGCTATGAAAAGTTGGTGTTTGTGTGTAAATGTGTTAGTCTGTCCATCCATCCATCTGTCCTTCATCCAAGTTTGTCCAGTATACCTACATTTATGAATGGATTTCAGAATTACTTAACACAATTACCGGTAGTCTCCATCATTGTTAGGTGTGCCATTTGAAAGAAGTTTTTGGATAGCTTTCAGGTCAATGTCTCAGCTCAGGGTTAAATATTGAAATGTTAAAATTAAGCTTATCCGCAAAAAAATGCTCCCACATTTATAAATGGATTTGAAAATAATATGGCATAATTGTTTGTCATCATGGGTTGGTGGGTCATTTGAAATTCATTTATTGTTTTCATGCAGCTACAAGTTCAAGGTAACAACTCAAGGTCAAATGTAAAAAAAAATGGCCAACATAATCTCTTGAAGGAGTAGCTTTGTTTTATGAAATTAACTTTTTGATTCATAAAAGGCTAAGGTCAGACATATAGGTCAAATGTTGAAATGAACCTTACCAGAAGCATATTACCCACATTGAATGGTGAATTTCATTAAGATTTGACACAAATTGTTATGGGAGGTTCAAGGTCAAGGCCAAGTGGATGATCTAATTTTTGCTGGCTCAATATCAGTTGTCCATGGACGACCATCTAGTTTTCTTACTACTTGACCTTCTCATTTGAATTGAATTTGAGTCAGCGCAAGACTGAATTAACCCTTTGCTGTTTAATCCCTGCTTTTTACGTGCCTATGATTTTATGATTGAGAAAACATCGTGAAAAAAGAAGAAATTGCTTCTGACAAGCAATTTCTTCTTTTTCCACACTTATTTTCTACCCTACTGAATGGTTATTTTTCAAATTAAATCCACTTTAAATTTTCGTCTGCAAACTTGAATTAGGAAAGGTCCAAAATTTTGTAAAACAGGAAAGGGTTAAGTGTCTATACATTGTATAGACACTTAGTATAGTCTTATGCTGAACCCTGGATTTGTGAGATATTAGAAGTCATACATCTTCATACAAATCTGATTTTAACAAAGTCAAGTTGATTAGATAAGGTCATTAGCAACTTAAAAAAGGATAGAATTTAATAAATAACTTGATTGGGGTATAAGGGTACCTCGTAAACATATTTGGGCTGTAATATAATTGGATTAGTTTTTTATACATGTATGTAGGCCTTTAAATGTCTACTTTGAGCAACTTGAATAGGGTATTTGTACACACATCTGGGCTGTTTAATAATTGAATACATTTTGTTATATTTAGGCCTTTAAATGTTTTTCTAGCAACTGGGATCATCAGAAGGAATTTCACTAGATGATTTAAAGAAGATTGGGGCAAGTAAGTAACAAAATTATGCTGTTCTTTTTTTCGTATGGTTCCACTTTATTGTAAGTTATATTTTGGAGGCTGGTGCACCTCGCCATGGTTTCCTCTTGTTTCACACACCAGTACAACCACATTATTTCATTCACAACACTGGCTACTCATCCCACTTATTTTATACCAATTGGTGGGAGACAAAATTAATGACTCACGTAAAAGTAACACAAAATGTCAGATGGAAGTTGACTGAGCTTGGATTCCAAATTCAGGCCCAATGATTGACAGCCATAGGTATTACAGTTAATAACATCATAAGATTGACAAGCTAAATGATTTTGGAATGAAATTGAATGAGTGAGAGGAGTGAGTTTTGAGTGAATTTAATGGGAGATAATCCAATATCCCAAATTTTGTTCAGGTTGAACAAAGTTAGCGATATTTGTTACATCCCTTTAAGGAAATATGCATACAAGTTTTCTAAATAGCTTCCTATTTCTTCCTGAACCTTACAGAATTAGACGCTAACAATTTGTATCAGTCCTTTTAGAGTGCTTTTTATTGGTTTGAGTTAGTGTTTGGAATGAATGGATGGAGCGCTGAGTGAGTGATTTGGAATGGTTTTAATTGAGATGAATGTCAATTTCACAATGTTGTTGACTGTACTTATGGAGTTAGTGGATGCTGAGTTATTTAGGTCAGATATTGAATTAAAAATAATAAAATAATAATAAGTAATACAGTAAAATCTCAGAAGTTCGTATCTCAAGGGACCAGGACAATTTATACGAACTAAACGTAGCAAGAACCAACCAATATCAAGGGGTCGGTAGTTTTTTGATGGCTCAGATCGGACATGGTCTTAAGGTACTTTATATATGTGGCTTGGTTCTAATGTACAGTGGAATATATTTTAAATCAATTTCAAACGAGACACTTTTGTAGAGAGTTAAGACACAAAAAACCTCACTTGAACAATGATCATCTTTGGTTTAGTCCAAATTCAAAACCTAAATAAAGTAATTTTATTTACATGCAGATTCTTAAGTACATCGGAGTGTTTTCCCTTTTGGTCACTCATTCAGTGGACATTCAATGGATGACGAAATCTTGGTATTACTATGAATCTGTTTGGAAGACATGTTGACAATCAAGTCAACGAAGATTTGCACATTCATTTATTTATGATCGGTTTGAGAAAGCCAGATGAAATACAATTTAGGTCACTAGTTGAGTCCTTTATTCGTAAACTTGCCAAAAATTACAAATCAAATAATGCCTGTAAGAAATGATGTATAACAATAACCGCTAAATACCAATCAATAGGTATGAAAATCAAGATAAATGTCTATTGTTACACCCAGGCCAACTATTTTTTCGCACAATTCACACCTACTGATTAAACATATGAATTTGTGTTATAAGCAAATTCTTGGGACTTGTCAAGGGCTGCAAACTTCGAACCATCAGAGTACGAATTACTCAGAGCTTTCTTACAAAGATAATGAAGGAAGAAAATTGGGACCAAAGAATGTATACAAACCAACGCATACCTACGAACCAACCCGCGTGTGGACTACTGAGATTTTACTGTATAGTGGACATCACACTTGATATTACAGATTTTTCAATCCTTGTTTTGATACATACAAAGCTTCAAGTGGATTTATACTTTATTAGCTAGTACATATAATGCAAAATTGTTATACCCTTAAGTTTGCAATGATCATGTCTTACCGTATTAAAGAATGATTCCATTTGATTCCTGTCATGTCTCAAAAGCTCATCATAACCAAAGCATATTTAAGCGGTAGTTTAAAGGTTTTTTTCAACAACAAGTGTCAACATACCTACACCCTACATCCTTTTTGATGACAATTCCAACAATTTCACATAATCACAAAGCAAGCACAGCTCAACTAGTGCATCCCCACAGAATAACTAACGTCTTCACAATGTGCTCTGAAGATGGATAAATTCTAAACTCCTAATCAGGTGGTCAGCACATATCTGTACTGCATTGTTTGTTTGTCTAGGCTGCAAAATGTCTGACAATCATGCACTCATGCATGTATTGGTGATTTTATACATTTGAACTAGCCTAATGTGCTAGCAACTTCAAATTTGTATACAGTTATAGATCTAGTAAGTAGGAGATATATTATAAGAAAGGATTTTTTGTTATCTGGTGGGGGACTCCTGTATTACATCGCAAGACGACATGCACTTGTTTCTCTGGTTCTGTGGTGAGTTTATCAAGTGATAATATGCAATTATTTCTAGATAATCCTCTGTAAAGCATTAAAGAAATATCATATGAGCCTGTGCTTGACATTTCCAACAATTTCAAATATGCGCAAAACAAAGACTCTGACCAGCCTGTGCATTGGCACAGTCTGACGAGAGTCTTCACAATGCGCTTTATACATAGAAAAGGTCTCCAAGTATCTATAGACCATCAGGTAACTTTATACATGTATGTACAATTTGTAGCTGTCTATGCCTCTCAGTGTTTGCACCTTACAAACATTTCAAATAGCTGGAAATGTCACATACAGGCTCATATAATACTTTATTTGATAGCATTACGTAACCTACTACAACAAAGAGCTAAAGATTTCCCGGTGGATGTGGTGGCAGCTCAGCTACAATCACAGAATGGAAATGGACCTGATTCCCTGTAAGTTATGTCAAAACTGGCCAACTTTACAGTGTAAAATCATAGAAGGAAGCAAATGCAAACTTAACAGAATTTTCTCCATCGCGACTAAATATGCCATTCGAAATTAAATTTTTCCCCTTGCATTGATGGAACAGGCCAATATTGTTTTAAATGTGTCTGTTTGTCTGTCCATTGATCTGTCTGTCTGCAAAAACTAGCCTTTAAACAATCCACAGCTTTGAATGTCAAGGTCATCTGTCAAGACCAAGGTCAATTATAAAGTTCAAACATCTGACTTAATATTCTGTTTGGGGGGTATAGATGTTTTACAAACGCATCTTTTTCATTAAGGACATTGACTGCTAGGTCATAGGTTGAAGATAACTATTCAAAATATAGTCTATTATGAACAATTTAGATTCTACATTTTCACAAAGATTTTAAAAATTTTGCACACTTATTACCAGCTTAAAGTAAACGTTTCATTTAAATCAATTTATCAGATAGATGTAAGAACAAGGCTTTAGGGAAAGCTTAAGTGTTTGATTTGAGCTTAGGTGAAGAATTGCAGCTACAATAGTCTAAGGGTTAATTATCATTTCAGACTTCCAGATTTAGAGAATGAGGATGATAAACAGGGATCAAGGGGTAAGACCATGTCGAAGATAGTTGTGATAATTTGAATGTAAGATTGATGTATCTTTCATCGAGTGTACAACTAAAGCTATATTTTCTGGACTAATGAAGCCACAAGTAAAAATATAGCTTTTGTTGTTAATGAAATGAAAGAAAAGTCAATCGTACATCAGAAAACAAACAGTTAATCTTTATCTTTTAAGACAAAAATTAGAGGAAATGTGAACATTTTTCGACCAATTTTCTTAAACTACACCTTGTTGCACGTGATTGCTATGCAACAACATCATTTGTTTATGTTGCTTTGCTTAGATCACATCAAGTAGGGGAAATGAACAAAGCAGGCAATAATTTATAGGTAATTTCACTGCTTCAGTGGATAGATTAGCTGAGGTACAGATAAGAGGGGACAAAGCCTGTCTTAAGTTTTTATTTCTGATTGAAAACCTATGTTGTTGGTATTCATTTGAATCATCTTGGCAAGACAATTCCAATGAGTACCCACAACATAGGATTTATGCAAGTTGATGTAGTTGAAATAATTTTATTTGAAATCCAAAATATCCCCCTCTATCTGTAGCTCTATATTAGACAATAATCTACCATTCTCTATTTCTCTTATTTCTCTAAAGTATTACAGTGGATTATCAGTGATCCTTGGTAGACTATCACTTTGTTATTTCACAACAAAAGGCATGAACTTATAAGAATATTGGGCTCAATTTTTCCAATATGAGAGATTCAAGGTCAAAGTCTAGATGATGGTAAAATTTTGCAATCTAAACATCAGTTGTTCTGGACCTATCATCTAGTTGATAGCACATGCAAATGAGCCTATGCTTGACATTTCCAACAATTACACATGTGCGGGAGGTACATACGTTGAGCATCATAGACAATGATACAATGGAATTATAATATGTTTTGACTGCATAAAGATGGATTAAGACCTTATCTATCTATAAAGTACACAGTAAAGTCACTGGACTGTGCGAGAGCACAGACTGGTCAGAGGCTTTGCTTTGCACATGTGAAATTCTTGGAAATGTCACACAAAGGCTCAAATGATTTTCATACATATTGATAGTTGAAAAGTTAAAATGTGCATGAGTGAAAGTTTTCAGCATATGGCTGTAATTCAGGATTTTGAGACTTAGATAAGACTTTAAATCACTTATGTTCTTCCCATGCCGTTGTAAAATTGACCAGACATTTTGATATCAAGATTTTTAGAATGTTTTACTTTCACCACTGCATCTGCAGATGATTTCACTGGTGATGACTGGGTATAGTGATCTATCATGCAGCAAAGCCTGTATTGACCTGATATCACCTGTCTGATAACATGACATGTTATCAGACAGTCTATTTTTAGAAACAATTTGCATAAACTTTCACATGAATTTCTTTGATTTTTAAGGGTTTACTACGATTAAGCAGTGAAAAATGATTGTATGATAAATAGAATAACATGTCAGTGTCTTAAAATATCAATGTTTTCTAGTCTCGGCTGTGAGAAATTATCATGACTCGGCACAGCCTTTTTAGCTCACCTGAGCACGAAGTGCTCAAGGTGATCTATTGTGAATGTAGAATGTCCGTCATCCGTCGTCAGTCGTCTGTCGTCCACAATTTCTTTAAACATCTTCTCCTCCTAAACCAGTGGGCCAATCTTGATGAAACTTGGCAGGGATGTTCCTTGGGTCAAGCTCTACCAACGTTGTTCAAATAAATGAAATCCACCCTTAACTTTCCCTTTACTCTTAACAAAAAGGGTGAAAATATGAAAATCTTTAAAAATCTTCTTCTCTGAAACAAGAAGGCAGACTTTCATATTTGGTATGTAGCATCATCTAGTGGACCTCTACCAAGTTTGTTCATATCAAGACCCTGGGGTCATATTTGAGCTTTGCCCGGGCCTAACCCTTTTTACATAGAATCAAAGAGCGAAAATCTTTAAAAATCTTCTTCTCTGAAACCAGATGGCTCACAGCTTTCATATTTGGTATGTAGCATCACCTAGTGGGCCCCTACCAAGTTTGTTCATATCAAGTCCCTTGGGTCATATTTGGGCTTTGCACGGGCACATCCCTTTATCTCTTATGAGCACGAAGGGTAAAAAACGACAATCTTCAAAAATCTTCTTCTGTGAAACCAGAAGGCAGACAGCTTTCATATTTAGTATGTAGCATCATCTAGTAGACCTCTACCAAGTTTGTTCATATCACGAACCCTGGGGTCATATTTGGGCTTTTCCCGGGCCCAACCCTTTTTACATAGAATCAAAGAGTGAAAATCTTTAAAAATCTTCTTCTCTGAAACCAGATGGCACACTGCTTTCATTTGTGGTATGCAGTATCATCTAGTGGGCCCCTACCAAGTTTGTTCATATCAAGACCCTTGGGTCATATTTGGGCTCCACCCGGGCGCATCCCTTTCAGCTCATCTGAGCACGAAGGGTAAAAATAGGAAAACCTTCAAAAATCTTCTTTTTTGAAACCAATAGGCAGACAGCTTTCATATTTAGTATGTAGCATCATCTAGTAGACCTCTACCAAGTTTGTTCATATCAAGACCCTGGGATCACTTTTGGGGTCCACCAGGGTGCATCCCTTTTTACATAGAATCAAAGAGCAAAAAGGCATATCTGTCTTGCTCTTCGCTGAAAACGTTCCATGGTATTGATCTTAGGCATTTATCTTCTGTTTGACATCTGCCTATCTAATTAATGTGATGTCCCAGGGGTCAAAGAGACTCAGGTGAGCGATCTAGGACCATCTTGGTCCTCTTGTCATGATAAATTCTCCCAACCTCGACCAGATAACATTGATATTTTAAGACACCAAAATATTATTCTCTTTATATCGAAGGTTAAACACAAGACTGTGCTAAGTGTCTATACAATGTATGGACACTTAGCACAGTCTTGCATTGAATCCTTGGATACAACCCGTGTATATTTACAGTACGAGGAAGTCTCCTTCCACTGCCAGTGTCATTTGGAGGCAAGCCTGTCCTAACCATCAGAATACAGAAAATAGGACTGAAGGATGCGTCGCAGTTTATAGATCCATATATAACTGTCTATGTTAAAGGTACAGCAAATCCTACTACTGCTGAAATTATTTTTTGTTTTGAACAAATTCGCTAATTTTGGGACATTATTAACTAGGCTTGTTGAATCCCAATGATTATGAAGATAAAACTAGGCAGTAAAGGCTAAGATAGGACTGCATGGGGGTGTATACACAGATTTGATATTTGATAAGACGAAACAAGAGCACTGCCTACTTTTGCCAAGGTTTAGCTGCAGATATGATGTTGGGTATTGCCAAAAAGCTGAATCAAAAATGGAGCATAACTCTTACAACAAGAGGGTCAGAATGGCCATAAACCACTCACCTGAATTTTATTGGTTTAGAAGACCAATTTCAATGAAACTTTACCAGAATGATCCTTGGGTGACTCTTTTGAAAAATTGTCCTGAAATTTTGATTGGCCCATAAATATGAACTTGGCAGGGTGGGGCTTATTTTGAGCTTGAAATCTTTTAACCACATCTCCTCCTGAACCACTGGGCCGATTTCAATGAAATTTTACCAGAATGGTCCTTGGGTGACCCTTTTTAAATATCGTTTGCGAAATTTTGATTGGCCCATAAATATGGGCCTGGCAGAGCTGTGCTTATTTTGAGTCTCCTCAGTAATGGATGGGTGGGCAGGGTCTATTATCAATTTATAATAAGGCAAATGTGAATGAAATTTTGCCGGAAAGTTACTTGTAAGAGAACCACTGGATCAATAAAATTCAGGTGAGCTGATAAGGGCCATTCTAGTCCTCTTGTTTTAAAATGATATCTAAATATTTTTCTTCCAAGTAAATTTACTTATTAGTTATATAAGTTCACTACTGATAGCTTAGTATCAATTTGGAAAAAAGTCAGAATTCCTTTTGAATGCTAGTGATGTTCATTACCTTCTTTTTAGCTGATCTGAGCACAACATGCTCAAGGGAAGCTTTTAGGATCACCCTGACTCCATTGTCCATCTTCCGTTGTGCTTCGCCAACTTTCTTAAAACTTCTCCTCCTGAACCACTTCCCCGATTTCAAAGAAATTTTGCCAGAATCTTCCGTTGGTGACTCTCTTTAAAAATTGATCACTAAATTCTGATTGGTCCATAAATATAACCATGGCAGGGCGGGGCTTAATTTGAGCCTGAAATCTTTGCACGATATCTCCTCCTGAACCACCGGGCGGATTTCAAAGAAACTTTACCAGAATGTTCCTTGGGTGACCCTTTTCATAAATTGTTCGCGAAATTTAGATAAGCCCATAAATATGGGCAGGGCAGGGCAGGGCTTATTTTGAGTCTCCTCTGTTATGAATGTGTGGGTAGGGTCTTTTATCACTGAAAATTTTGGAAAAAAATTCTCCTCTTCAACAATAAGGCAAATGTGAATGAAGCTTGCCTGAAAATTTCTTGGATGAGATCCACTGGACCAATAACATCAGTTAGCTATTTAGGGCACTTCTGGCCCTCTTGTTTTAATATCTCTCTTTCAAATAGGGAGATGTTTAAGCCAGTGGATCGATACATGCCCTCTTGAGGTTCTTGTTGTCAAAAAAAGCTGCAAGGTCAAGTTCACAGTTCTTGTTTTAACTTTGAAATTACTCTTTTCTAGAGCACATTTAATTATGTACACATAAAATCAAAGTACTTGTCACAAAGGATTTTTATCATCAGTAAATGTAAGATTTAAAATAGATTTTATGATAACTCTAAGATCAGAGTCACAGTATATGATAAAAAAATGCAAAAACCTCATCTTGTGCATATTTGACACATTTATGGAAAGATTCCAAATTAATTTGACACAAAAGTCTACCATGAACAGATCTGTTAGACTTGATTTTCAGAAAGCTGTTAGATTATAGGTCAAGGTCAAATGTTGATCAAGAGTTTTTTTGTTGGCTCCAGAAGCTTGAAGCTTCTAGTCTGTAATTTGGTTCTTCTGTTACAGATGTGTTATTGTTAGAATTAAAACAAAAACATTTTGTAAAGAATTTTGTTGTCTCTGTGTAAATTTAATCCCTAAATAATTCATTTTAACAGATAATATTGGTGCTGATCTTACAACTCCCCAAGATACCCCAGTAGCTATACACAAGGAGAGTACATATGTTGTGTTCAATAATGATGTACATATACAGAAAACATTGGATAGTCTTCCACCAGGTAATATACATGAATATATGCACATATATTATACAGTTGTACACAAGGAGAGTACATATGTTGTGTTCAATAATGATGTGAGAAATAGCAGGAATCCATTGTTAGATGCTCCAGCCACAATGACAGATTGTTGAAAGCAGGAAACCCCATTCAAATCTAAATTTAATCATGATGTACATATATAGAAAGCATTTTAAAGTCCTCCACCAGCTAAAACACAAATATGAATGTACACATATCATATAGCTATACACAAGGAGAGTACATATGTTTATTCAATAATGATGTTCATATACAGAAAATATCTGTAAGTCTTACATCAGGTACAACTCATCAGAATTCAACAATACTGGACAGGAATGGTGCTAAGGACAACCTCTTATAGGTATCTAGAAAACATATTTTTATATTTCACCTTATGAGACCATTTTTTCTAGTGACTTGACTGCCTGTAGAGCCCATTTTACTAGCAGAATCAGTTTTAAAGAAACACCCATTTGTGATTTTGACTTACGATTATTTTTTCATAAAAAGTTTAGTAAAACAAACCCCAAGATAATGAAATAAGAGCGATTATTTTGGAGCCCAGCAACTTCAATTGATAGTTACAGAAGTAACCATGTATTTTGTAGAAATTAAATTACATATTTGTGCAATTTTGAATAGATAATCCAATGGCAATTACAAATATAATAAGGAATTCTTCATCCAGTCAATTTCAATCACCATGCATTACATGCTAAATGTGCAAATAGAAACTACCTTGATACAAAAGGGGGAGAGAGAAGCATACAGGCTTTTTGGCCTTCTTGTGTTTTGCGAAACCAAAATAGAAGAAAGCTGATTAAACACCCCTTTTTGTATCAAAGATGTTTCTATACACATATTCAACATATAATATGAATATGTGACCCATCACGCCAAAAGGGAACATCTGGGAACTTTGTAAAATAAATATTTGAAAAAGATATTTGGTCCAGCATTAGTCAACGAGAGGTCTCATTTCAAAAATTGTTTCACAGGAAGGTTCATTCAGGATTCAGCAAGTAAGCAAAGTGCGAAAGGTTTCGACCCTAGTCAATCCGCGCAGTCTGACTAGGGCCCATACTTTAGGCACTACCCAGATGGTCTCTTTGCGCATGACAGGTCACATGTATTTTACAGGATATGCCATATTCTTTGAGTTTAAACACTATAAGCCTAAAAAGGATACAGTGAGTACCCGATGTTGGGCGTTCATGGAGAATGATGAGATCAAGGAGGGAACAGCTTGTCTGGAACTGTGAGTTATCCAGCTGAATTTATTGCTTTTTGATGGAATATCTAAAAGAAAGAGTTGATTATCATTTGATAAACTCACTGCATAACAAGTGAAATTATCAAAAACTTCTACCTCTTCTGCATTGGTTCATTTAACCCTATATGACATTATCTAAGCAGAGCATGATAAGGTATATCATCATGATTGTTGCAAAAGAAAGCATGATGAAAGCCAGATGACACACTTTAAGAAAATTTGCCCTCATTTTCACATTTTGTCTTATTTTTTGCTCGGCTGTTTTCGGAGAAAACCCGAGGTATTGCTATAGCCTTGGTGTCGTTGTCGTTGTCAAAAACTTTGACATTTTGTGATATCTCTGGTTCTACTGAAGGCATTCACCTGAAACTTGGTACACATGTTCACCATCAAAAGGGCAACCTATAATATCAAGGGGAATAACTCTAGATAAATTTTGTGCAAATTATGCTCCTTTTCAACTTAATTTTTTTTCCACCATCCAGCACTCAACAGCTGAGCGTAGGCACCTGTTGGCGTTGCTCTTGTTTGTATAAAAGAAATAGATTTTTTTTTTCTAAGATTGATTTATATTTAATTTCATTAACAACAAAGACAATATTTTCACTTATGGCTCTGCCACCAGTGAAAATATAGCTTTTGTTGTTCACTCAATGAAATATAACTCAATCTTACACCGATACAAATGATTATCCTCTAAGAATTTAAATCATGTTTCAAACAGATTGCCAATTTTTGGATCATTTTAACAAGTGTAGCTTTAATTCCCTTCATAATGTTTAAGTAGAAAGCAGTCAGTGCATACAATAATAAGTTTGGTCTGTTTGTTTGAATGGGGTTTTACACCGCTTTCAACATGAGCACCTAACAGGGGATCCCTGGTATTTCTCTCACCAGAACTACCATCATATCCTAAGCTGCTTTCCCACATAGGTATATGATTATAAACCCATAGGTGGAAGATAAATAATCAGAAAGGATGAGTGCTGCCATTTGAGATCGAACCCAGGACCTCTGGATTGGCAGTCCAACACGCTAGCAACTGCACTAGACTGATCTTGGTCTAAACTTTGCCAAAGCTATGTATACAGTAGGAAAATGCCTTTAACAGAATGAAGGATTAAAAAGAAATTAAAATCATTATGCAAAATAGTGCAAGATAGAGAATTTGTTGAATAAATTTATAGAAATAAATGATATTTAGCGGAGATTGAATTTCTGACATAATTACATTCTCTAGTAAATTGACTGTTCTAGCTTCTTTGCTGTTTTCAAATTTGCTCTTTAATCTTGATGCATAAACTGATATCTATTACAGTTGTATTTGAGCAAAAACTTTTTACAGATATCTTACTCAATGCATGAAAAATTCAAAATGAAGGTCAGTGACTGACTACTCAATATTTTTAAATAAAACAAACTTTTGATATAAGTATAGGTTATTGATTAAAAAGTAATTTTATATGATTGAGGGGTCAGTACAAAACTAATGTAAGTGTTTATAGGCAATTCCAATAGTAATGCATTGTACACTCAAGTTGCAATCCCAACCATTCTTTTCCTGTAACATAAAAATTGGTATTTTATTTCCATTTCAGGTATAAAAAACCAGCCAACTTTAAACGCAAGAATCTTCATTTGTTGACAGTTAAGCCACTGTATCTTCATGTTAAACTTTCCATCAATACATGATTATCACATGATATATGTCAGATTAACAAGGACCACATGATTGTCACATGACATAATTTCTCACATGATCAACATTGTCTTCTATAACGAACAGCCATCAGAGATATCCTTGTCTTACATATGTGTAAGATCGCATTCTAAATGACGTCATAAGAGCGCTTCAAAAATTGGTATTTAATGTATAAAAATGTTGTTAATGTAAGAAGAAGAATCTCTTACTTGTTTTTATTATTGACAAAATGATCTTTATCTTGTCTAGAATAGATAATTTTTTAAGCTCACCAAGTCTCGCTTAATCCTTTCCTGTTTTACAAAATTTTGGACCCGTCTAAATTCAAAGGTTTTGCAGACGAAAATTAAAAGTGGATTTAATTTGAAAAATAACCATTCAGTAGGGTAGACAATAGTGTGTAAAAAGAAGAAATTGCTTGTCAAAAGCAATTTCTTCTTTTTTTACAATGTTTTTTCAATAATGAAATCACAGGCACGTAAAAAGCAGGGATTAAACAGCAAAGGGTTAATAACATTTCAATTCTAGACTTGGTTAAGATCAGCTTGTCTCAAGTAAAATCTCATCACAGATCCCATATATCCCATTTTAGAATTGTCACATGAAAACTTTTCTTCTTAATGTTCTTAATTGTCTATAAACTGTAAAGGCACGAAGGATTTTTCCTGGGAGTCTGGTACATGTAAAAGTGTCTCGACAAAAATGATCATGAAGGACTTGATGTCTCAATTTATGCATAAACATTCAGCTTTCACATCACATTGTCCAGTAGATTCAATGGCTTATTGCAAAACAGTTGTAACTGCCTATAAACATATAGGCAGTTACAACTTATCCATGCTTAGCTATCATTATCTTGTATTTTGAATAACCTATTTTCAGATGACAAGCCTATATTCTTTTCAGATTGAGATAGGTTGTAGACAAAATTTTATAATTGAAAAAAAAAAAATATCCCTTTGGGTATTTTCAATGAAATGTATTTATTTTACTTGGAGACAAAAGATATATTGCAGAAAAAAGTATCTTTTTCTTTTTAGATTTAAAAAGTGTATAGGCTCAGGTTGAGGATAATTTAGTAAATAAAGCAGGGTGTTAATGGCACATGAATTTACTTTATAATCCTTGGAGTCTTACAATAATGTCAAATTAAGGTGAAAATATAACTTTCATTTCAAATGATATGATTAACAATTATCTATCAATTCACATGTGAATAAATATTTGTATCCTTGTTTTTTAAAGTTAAGAGATGTTTTATCATATCAACCTAAATGTATTCATGTTGTAACTAACACATTTTGAAATACATAAAAGATTATTATTCATTACCGCAGGGTTCCTGTTCATGTTTGATATTGGGGAATCATTGATTCCTCACCTAAGAAATTTGGGGGTCAAATTTGAATTTAAAGGGGTCAAAATGCCTGTCAAAGCAAATCATAACTAGAAGTTTGCTTATTTAAGAGTTGCTATTAACTGCTTCTTGTAATGATATGAAACAAGTCATCAATTTGTAGAACTTTTAGATAGTAATTTGTGAAAATCTTATGTATAAAACCATGTTTTTTAACCTTAGTAATTCCTCTAAAGGGGGTCAAAATAACCCCAATTACGAAGGGTAAAAAAGACCCCTTCAAGAGAAATTTCTAGGGTCAACTTAAGATATTTTCAGAAATTTGGGGGTCAAAACCCTGGTTTAAGGGTCAAACACAAGCCCTTTATTACCATGTGATAAGACCAACAAACCTGTACTATTTCTAGTTTTTAACGCTTATCCTGCTTCCATTAAATTTTGTTTTTAACTCATTACAATTTTTTTTCAGCCCCGACGGAGGCACTCATTCTTTTCAACTATTTGTCTCTCACCAATGGGCTGATAATCATAGACCTATGTGAGATAGTAGCTGGAGGCTAGGAAAGGATGTGGTGGTTGTACTGGTGAGAGAAATACCAGGAATCCATTGTTAGGTGCTTCAGCCGCCGCGATGTAACTAAAATAATCTTGAAAGTGGCGTTAAACTCAATTCAATCAATCAATCAATTACAATTTTTTGGCCATATCAACCAGCCTAGCCAAAGTTTTTCCACAATACCTGCTGATCTTAGTCTATCCTGTCTGCAAAATGTAAGTGTTCAGCAGCATTATGCCTTGAAGAGCATGAGAAGGGTATACTTATGTTTGTCATCTTAGTGCTCTCCAAGTCTTGGATAAATTTGAAAGTGGCATACCCAAAGAAAAGTCCTGTTTTTATCCAACAAAACAAATGAAAGGTGTCAGACAGAAGGAATTATACAATTTCGGTCAAATGAGTGCTGATATATTATGAAGGAATATAAATCATGTCTACATGTAGTTGTTTTAATTTGTCAGTTTTTGGTGCTCATTTTGTTGTTAAATATTTGTGGTGCTTTGAGATTGTATACATAGGCGTATCTAGGACTGTGCAATTTATACGCACTCAGAAGGTGACAACCAAAGAATATACATTATAAAGACGATATGTGGACTGTGACAAAAGATGAATGCCCTCCGTCCGCTCCCTTTTTATGTTTTGAGCGTTTGTGAATAATCAAAACATCGTAACTACAGCTTGAATCAAGCTGTAGTTTCGATATTTTGATCATTCATCAACGATGTTTTTCAACATAAGATTATTTCTTTTACGCACTTGCGTAAATTGCGTAATGGGAGTTACGCCCTTGGTATAACTTCCATTTTCTGGTAATCTTTAAAATGGTGTGCCTAGGTATCAATGAAGCTTCAAAAACAGTGCTACAGATAGAGGAAGAAGTTTGGATTTCAAATTATGTTATTTCAATCATACTTGCACTAATCCTTTATTGTTGGCATTCATTTGAATCGTCTCTTTGAGACAATTCAAATGTGTACCCACAACATAGGGTTTCAATGAGAAAGATTTAAGAATGTCATTGACCCCACATATCTTTACCTCTGATTAAACTATCAGACTTTATTTCAAATGGTCACATTTGTCTCCTAGGCTCTTTTCTGAAAAAAATCTGAGGTATTGCTATAGCCAATCTATTGTCATTGTATTTGTCATACAAAAAAGACAATTGTGGAATCTCTGGTATTCTCTTGAAAAATATATTCACTATCAAAAAGACAACCATAGTATCAAGAGGAATAATTAGATTCATTTTATGCCAACTAAGCCTATATTTTGACTAGATTTATCATCCACTTCAAGTCACCCTACAGAAGACCATCATGCAACCATTGGTGGTGCTCTTGTTTTGAAAACTATGATAGATTTTTACTCATTTAACATAAGAATCATCGCAAATTAGTTTAATTTTTCCCCGTCTTTGCTTTCATGTATGTGTGCTTTATTCTGCTTTTGCTTGTTTTCACACAAAGTATCATCTTTAAAATTCTCCATGGCAAATGAATTAGATTCTAGATTTATTGATTAACCCGTTCTTGGATGACTGATACAAAAGTTATTGCTGTTGTTGTTTCCCTGGTTCTCACATCATTCTCCTTCAAATAGCTCCATGAATGTAAGAATTAAATACTGGATATGCTGTAATTAGGGCATGTAGTTTGCCAACCATCTACAACTGTGATTGATTTTTATTTGATGTCTGTTACCATATTGTTTGCAGATATATGAGTTTTAGCTCCACTGGCCGAAGGCCAGCATGCTATTGTCATGGCGGAGTGTCTGTCGTGCGTCCGTGCGTCAACTTTTTCTTTAAACATCTTCTCCTCCCAAACCAATGGGCAGATTTTAACGAAACTTGGTAGAATTGATTCTTGGGTGGCTCTCTTCTTAAATTGTTCAAAGAATTTTGATTGGCCCCCAAATATGGCAGGGCGTGGCATTTTTTCACTTTGAAATCTTCTCCTCCCAAACCATTGGGCCGATTTCAATGAAACTTTACCAAAATGTTCCTTGGGTGACCCTTTACTTAAATTGTTCAAGAAATTTTGATTGGCCCATAAATATGGGCGTGGCAGGACGGGGCTTAATTTGAGCCCGAAATCTTTAAACGACATCTCCTCCTGAACCACTGTTCCGATTTCAATGAAACTTTACCAAAATGTTCCTTGGGTGACCCTTTACTTAATTCGAGCCCGAAATATTTGAACAACATCTCCTACTGAACCACTGGGCCGATGTCAATGAAACTTTAATAGAATGTTCCTTGGGTGACCCTTTACTGAAATTGTTCCAAGAAATTTTGATTGGTCCATAAATATGGGCATGGCAGGGTGGGGCCTATTTTGAGCCCTAAATTTTCGAATGACATCTCCTTCTGAACCGTATGTTTTAATAAGATGGGTAAAGGGTTGCAGGCTCATTGTGAATGAGTATTTTGGTGCAATATGGACCAGAACCAGTTAATCATTATTAAATAGGTCTTAGGAGATTTTGGAGTGTTAATGTATTCATTTAAAGTAAGCTTTATTTAATGAAAGTTTAAAGATTTTAAAGCCAGTGGAGCGATACAGGCCATCTTGGGTCTCTTGATATTATCTTATAACTATACTTATGTCTGTGTGAAAACACCCCATTTGATATTTTGTATGATATCACATGGATATTTTAAGAACAATGACAATTTGAGGTATTTTTTCAGAAACTTGTGTTTCCGTAAGAAACATCAACGAAAACAAGGCAAATAGAGGTAATAAGATAAATATAATACATACTTTGTGTATTGTTTGAAAAATTTCTGACTCATTTGTGGGAATTGATAATTGTCTCGGCTCAGCCTCGACAATTATCAATTCCCCCAACCTTGTTAAGATATCTTTTTTCATACAAAAACACTTGTACGTATTATATATTTATCTAAGGGTGTGAGCCCTGACAGAGGTCAAGCGGTGGTGCTATCCATCCATCAATTCGGTCAACTGTTGAAATAGCAGGTTTCACTTATTGTTAGGATGCATCAACTGTTAAGTATAACCAGCATTGGGTTCAGGATGACTAAACACTGCAAACTGTTTGAAAATTATTTGCAAGCAAGTGCACATGCAAGGCAAGATGTAATTTGCAATCAGTTTGCACTATATTTATCTTCCTGAATGCAGGGCTGGTTCTTTATGATTACAGATCCAGATGGTCTCCAGCTATTTTATGAAGTTGCACTTGTTGCACTTTGAATTAGAATGCACTGAAACTTGCAAAATGACTGCTTGGCGTATAGTTGTGCATAAAACCATTTTCAATTTAGACTCAAAGGGTCATGCTATGTTATGGCCCCAGTTGTCTGTCTGTGTGTTTGCAATTTTTTTAGAGTATCATTCAAGCTCAGGATACTGACAAGCCAAGATTACTGACAAGCCCCATTGGGCGTATCTGCGCCACTCTGCCAAGCTCTTGTTGGTTTTTTTTTATTCCAAAAATAACATTAACATTTGCCATGACTTGATTGGTGAAGGATGGAGCCTTCATATTCCACATGAGTATTACTAGTGACAAGACCTTTCTGTTGGTACTTCTTTCAAGGTTTTCAGTCAAGGTCATTTTTTTTCAAGGTCAAATATGTGGAAATTTTAGGCTTCACATTAACTTCAGTATTGCCATGGACTACAGTATTGAATTTAGGTTTGCTATAGATTACACTATTGTATCTAACAACTGTATCTGAAGAATGGTAGTGGTTGGGGCATTGGTGTTATATCAATATATCTTGTTACAAGTAAAAATATTATTTTGTTTTTCATGAATTAATATTTCTGTTATTGAAAAAAAAAGAGAGATGAAATGTAAGAGGTAATCTTTTCTTATAGTGTGTCATTCTGCATGTGATTACATGCCAATGTGTTATGTCATAGGAAAAATGGACCCTACCAAAACATCAAATAGGCTTAAATGAACAAAAGAAGGATTCAATCTTTGGTTATTACTCTGGTTTCATTGTGAATTAACCGGAGTATTTCATTGAGAAATCTCTATAAACCACCAGGACACCAAGAAAAAATTATCTAGTATCAGAACATGTTTTTCAGTAGCTTTCAATTTAGCAGGTAGATAGATCATGTTAATTCCGCTAATATAATGTGTTATATAAATGATTTTACATTTGTTTAACAAGGCTAAACTTATATATTTTGTATTTTTTTAACATAATGAAAAAACTGATATATAAAAAGGCACTTTTATTGTATTTTAAAACCCTTCTGATAAAATTCTAGTATACATGTAGTCCCATGCTCTAATAAAACCCCATATCCATTTTCGGAGGTTGGAATCAAACTTTATTTACAAGTGATTTTACAAATACTTGAAGGCTCTAATAAAGGCCCATACCCACAAAATCAAGGTCAACAAAAATTCAACAGAGGATATATGCACCTATTCCCAATCAAATGTTAATATTTTATGCAGGTTATGTTCATTTTCGGCAATTTTTAGCTCCACTGGCCAAAAGGCCAGCGGGCTATTCTCATGGCAGGGTTTCCCGTCGTCTGTGAGTCAGTGCGTGCGTTCGTCCGTAAACTTTTACTTTAAAAATCTTCTCCTCATAAAGTACCGGATGGATTTCAATCAAATTTTACAGGAATGTTCCTTGGGTGACCCTCTATCAGATTCCTTCAAAGAATTTCAATCGGTTGAAAATCATGGCTGTAGTAGGTGTGGCTTATTTCCATATATGGTAATAGGTGGCTTTTCTCAGGAAGTAATTGATGAATATAAACCAAACTTCACATGAATTATCCTTGAGTGACCCTCTATCAGTCTACAAAAAATTATTGTGATCAGATGAAAAACATGTATTTTATGGGCGGAGGTCATTTCTCTATATGTTATATAGTGGAAACTTTGAAAATCACTTTCTCAGAACCTGACAAATGGATAACATCAAAATTCATTTGAATGATTCTTAAGTGATCCTTTACAAGTCTGTAAAAATATATTGTGGTCAGATGAAAAATAAGTGTTTTATGGGTGGAGGTCATTTCTGTATATGTTATATAGTGAAAACTTTGAAAATCATTTTCTCAGAATCTAACTAATGGATATCAATGGAATTTCACTGGAATGATTCTTTAGTGATCCTTTATCAGTCTGCAAAAAATTATTGTGATCAGATGCAAAATATGTATTTTTTGTCAGAGGTCATTTCTTTTCGATATGCTATATGGTGTAATATCCAATATAGGGTAAAACAAACTTTTTTCAAAGTTTAAACAGATTGATTTCAACCAAATATCATTGGAATTTTATTTCTGTGAAGTTGTATCAGGCTGCAAAATATATTTGATTAGAGATGAACAGCATGCTTTTTTTTTTTTTGTCAAAGTACATTTCAACATATAATGTGAATATTTGATCACCTGAATGATGATTTTTTTTTTGACTCATAGGTGTAAAGATTGTAGGTTAGAAGGAACATAAGCTTTGTTGGAATCTAAATGTGTAGAAACATTAGGTGAAATAGGGAACCTGAGATACCCCCTGAGAATTGGTCAGTTTAGTTGAACGAAGGGTGACTTCACAAAGAGGACAAGTGGTGTAAAGTGGCCTACTGAGGTTCAGAGTGGGGAAGAAAGAGTTGAGTTGACTGCACTCCATAAGGCATTGGGCAGAACAAATATATTGGATTTAATATTTTACTTCTTATTATCATTAGGTAGAATTTTGTTTTGATGACAAACAATTATTGTGAGGTAACACCCTTATAGCGGTGTTTAATAAACAAGAGGACCAAGATGGTCCTAGATCGCTCACCTGAGTCTCTTTGACCCCTGGGACATCACATTAATTAGATAGGCAGATGTAAAAAGGAAATTATTGCCTAAGATCAATACCATAATTTTCAACGAAGAGCAAGACAGACATGCCTTTTTGCTCTTTGATTCTATGTAAAAAGGGATGCACCCGGGTGGACCCCTCTTGGAAGAGGTCCATAAGATGATGCTACATTCAAAATATGAAAGCTCTCTGCCTTCTGGTTTCAGAGAACAAGATTTTTGAAGGTTTTCCCATTTTCACCCATCATGCTTAGATGAGCTGAAAGGGAGGCGCCCGGGTGGAGCCCAAATATGACCCAAGGGTCTTGATATGAACAAACTTGGTAGGGGCCCACAAGATGATGCTATATACCGAAAATGAAAGCAGTGTGCCCTCTGGTTTCAATTAAATAAGATTTTAAAAGATTTTCGCTCTTTGATTCTATGTAAAAAGGGTTGGGCCCGGGCAAAGCCCAAATATGACCCCAGGGTCTTGATATGAACAAACTTGGTAGAGGTCCACTAGATGATGCTACATACAAAATATGAAAGCTGTCTGCCTTCTGGTTTCAGAGAAGAAGATTTTTAAAGATTTTTATTTTTTTACCCTTCATGCTCATAAGAGATAAAGGGATGCACCCGTGCAAAGCCCAAATATGACCCAAGGGTCTTGTTATGAACAAACTTGGTAGAGGCCCACTAGGTGATGCTACACACCAAATATTTAAGCTGTGTGCTATCTGGTTACAGAGAAGAAGATTTTTAAAGATTTTCGCTCTTTGATTCTATGTAAAAAGGGTTGGGCCCGGGCAAAGCCCAAATATGACCCCAGGGTCTTGATATGAACAACACACCCTTTTTGTTAAGAGTAAAGGGAAAGTTAAGGGTGGATTTCATTTATTTGAACAACTTTGGTAGAGCTTGACCCAAGGAACATCCCTGCCAAGTTTCATCAAGATTGGCCCACTGGTTTAGGAGGAGAAGATGTTTAAAGAAATTGTGGACGACGCACGACGCACGACTGACGACGGACGACGGACATTCTACGATCCCAATAGCTCACCTTGAGCACTTCGTGCTCAGGTGAGCTAAAAACGGAAAAATCTACGATCTAAATTTTGTGGACATAGTATCAGTATATTGTGCAGTAACATTCTGCTAGTGTTGAAATTTTATTTTTGGATTTCAATCAAATTTTACTGGAATAATCCTTGTTCTATACAGCCTTATCATCCTCTAATAATCATTATCTGGATATTCAAGCCTGTGGAGCAAATCAGGCGCTCAACCTCCTCTAGTTTTAACCGTCTTAACAATTACAGCGGTAATGCCCTGAGCCATCAATATCAAGCATAGTCTCTACTAAAAGCTTATCCCTTTATAATGGAAATGCTATATTTTCAATAGAACCCCAAGATTCTATTAGAGCTTTTATGGTTTGATCCATTATCCAGAAAAAAAACTGCCTAAATAGTGTCACTTGGTAAAAATTTTAGACAAATCCAAATTCTGTGAATTTCAAAAGAAAAACTGAGCACCATCCATGCCTTATTTTCTTATGGTAAACATCTTAAAAGAACTTGCCAGTTACCTTTCTTTCCAGATTAGCAAAATTGTAAGCATTTGATTACACAATTGTTATATCCCCACCTACTTAGTAGAGGGCAGGGGTCTGTCTGTCCTTCCATCCATCTATCTGAAGATTTTTAGTTTCCAGACTCTAACTCAAGAATCAATTGACCTAGAATCATGAACTTTATACCATTATTGCCAATGACCCAAGGCAGTGCCCTATTGTTTTTAGCTCACCTGAGCACAAAGTGCTCAAGGTGAGCTATTGTGATTGTATAATGTCTGGCGTCTTTCGTCTGTCGCCCACAATTTCTCTAAACATCTTCTTCTCCTTGAACAAAGAGCCAATCTTAATGAAACTTGGCAGGGATGTTCCTTGGGTCAAGCTCTACCAACATTGTTCAAATAAATGAAATCCACCCTTAACTTTCCCTTTACCCTAAACAAAAAGGGTGAAAATATGAAAATCTTCACAAATCTTCTTCTCTGAAACCAGAAGGCAGACAGCTTTCATATATGGTATGTAGCATCGTCAGGTTGACCTTTATCAAGTTTGTTCATATCAAGACTCTAGGGTCATATTTGGGCTCCACTCAGGCGCAACCCTTTTAACACTTTCCTGTTTTACAAAATTTTGGCCCTGTCCAATTCAAAGGTTTTGCAGACGAAAATTTAAAGTGGATTTAATTTGAATAATAACCATTCAGTTGGGTAGAAAATAGTGTGGAAAAAGAAGAAATTGCTTGTCAGAAGCAATTTCTTCTTTTTTCACAATGTTTTCTCAATCATAAAATCACAGGCACGTAAAAAGCACGGATTAAACAGCAAAGGGTTAACATAGAATCAAAGAGCAAAAATCTTAAAAAATCTTCTTCTCTGAAACCAGATGGCAGACAGCTTTCAAATTTGGTATGTAGTATCACCTTGTGGGCCTCTACCATGTTTGTTCATATTTAAACCCTGGGGTCATATTTGGGCTTTGCTTGGTGCATCCCTTTAAGCTCATCTGAGCAGGAAGGGTAAACTAGAAAGCCATGAATGGCTTGAGTCGCTCCACAGGCTAGAAATTCTTGAAATAGCAAATCTAAGGTTTGACTAGATTTTAAGATATTTTGGGTTCTACTGATGTTGAAATGATTTTCAAAAAATGCCACTATATAGCATATTGAGAAATGACCTCGGCCCATAAAATACATATTTTTCATCTGATCACATTAATTTTTGGCAGACTGATAAAGGGTCACTCAAGGATCATTCCAGTGAAATTTGGTCGATATCCATCAATTACATTCTGAGAAAATGATTTTCAAAGTTTACACTATATTACATATATATTATGAGCAGGAGTACGCCTACCATAACGTGGGGATTTCTGTTGTTGTTATAGTGGATCATGCTTTTTGATGGAAGGTAGGAAGAGTCACTCAAGTAATGAAAACAAGTGAAGTTTTATAATTTAATGTTGCAAATAAAAAAAAGTCCAAAAGTCCTCAAAGCTAATCAATTCCAATAAACGATATTTAACAAATTGTCCACAAAGTAATTTCAACAATCCAAACGTATTCAAAAGGCAATCACAAAGGTTTAAATGTCCAAAAATGTACACAAAGTTTTCTACAAAACACACAGTTTCTTACTGAACACAATGCTTTTAACTGAACACAAAGTTTTAATTAACAACTGAACACAAAGTTCCTAACTGAACACAAAGTTCTAACTGAACACAAAGTTCTAACTAACAACTGAACACAAAGTTTCTAACTAAACATACAGTTTCAACTAAATCACAAATTATTATGCTTCTTATTTATAGTGGTTCACAAGGAAGTTGAGAACTGATAAACATCTATAAATTGTTATCAAATGAAAGACAGACCTTTAGGCAATTATAAGTTAAAGATTATCTTATATAAAATGACAATATAGAAAGAAATACGATTGATAAAAGATGTAAAGAAAACCAATTATAACAATGGAAATAATAAAGTTTTAAAGATTTAGTAAAGCAATGTAAAAAGAAAATTTGATTTATTATGGAGAAAATGCTGCTAACATTTGCTTCATAATATATAGAGAAATGACCTCCGCCCATAGAATGCTTATTTTTCATCTGATCACAATAATTTTTGGTAGACTGATAAAGGGTCACCCAAGGATCATTCATGTAAAATTTAATTGGTATCTATCGATTAGAATCTGAGAAAACTCACTTTTTACCATATTTGGAAATTAGCCACGCCCATTAAATCCATGTTATTCATTGGATGAAAATTTCTTGAATAACTTTGAAAGAGGGTAACCCAAGGATCATTCCTGTGAAGTTTGGTTGAAATTCATCCAGTAGTATCTGAGGAGAAGATTTTTAAAAGAAAAAGTTTACGACCAGACACACACACGGACAGACGGACGGACACAACGCCATGACAATAGACATGGAGCTAAAAAATAAAAATCTTCAAAAATCTTCTCTTCTGAAACCATATGGCAGACAGCTTTCATATTTGGTATGTAGCATCATCTAGTGGACCTCTACCAAGTTTGTTCATATCAAGACCCTAGGATCATATTTGGGTTCCACCTGGGCGCAACCCTTTTTACGTGGAATCAAAGAGCAGAAAATCTTTAAAAATCTTCTTTTCTGAAACCTGAGGGCACATAGCTTTCATATTTGGTATGTAGCATTATCTACTTGGCCCCTACAAATGTTTGTTCATATCAAGACCCTTTGGTCATATTTGGGCTCCACCCCGGGGCATCCTCTTTAGCTCATCTGAGCATAATGTGTCAAAATAGGAAAACCATCAAAAATCTTCTACTCAGAAGGTAGCTAGCTTTCTTTTTTAGTTAGTAGCATCAACTAATGGGACTCTTCCAAATTTGTTCATATCGAGACCCTGGGGTCACATTTGGGCTCCATCCAGGTGCATCCTGTTTTACATAGAATCAATGAGTGAAAAGGCATTTCCGTCTTTATCTTGGCTGAAAACATTCCACAGTATTGATCTTATGTAGAAATTATCTCCTTTTTGACATCTGCCTATTTAATTCATGTGATGTCCCAGGGGTCAAAGAGACACAGGTGAACACAGGTGAGCGATCTATGACCATCATGGTCCTCTTATTTGATCTGTAGGGTGAAAGGTCAAGGTCACATTTAATCTTTGTCAAAAAACATCTTCCAGAATTCATCTGAAGAGCAAGTTTACCTAGAATCATTAAACTCTATTCAATGTGTTCTGGTCATGAACGTACAAGGTCAAGGTCAATATGAGCTTTGTCAAAAAATTAATTATCAGGTAGCTACAAGGTCAAGGTCACAGTTCAATGTCAATATTGAAATTTATCTTATCTACAGCATACCTTTCACATCCATCGAAAGATTCTGAGAGAACAATTATTACTCTCCAGTTACAATTAGATTTACGATATGAATTTGATTTATGTAGCTCTAAGGTCTTCCATACTCTTTTATTGGCATGAGGTATAGACAAAGATCAAATTGCATGTTCTTTTCCCTTTTTAAATTTGTTCTAATTTAATTGAGCGGAGCATCTCAGCTAGCAATCAGATTTAAGTATCTGAATAGATCTACCAAATAAGTTGAAGATTTTTTTTTAAACTTTAA
This sequence comes from Fragum whitleyi, assembly GCA_948146395.1. Lineage (NCBI taxonomy): Eukaryota > Metazoa > Mollusca > Bivalvia > Cardiida > Cardiidae > Fragum > Fragum whitleyi. The sequence goes on along the minus strand of OX411544.1, from coordinate 4,777,102 downwards.
AGCTAAATATATATCAATTTTAATCATAATGTAATCAGATTGTAATCATGATAACAGGCTATTATGAAATGTAATTGATTTAATTACAATTACATGTAATCGGAAAGACTCTGATTACAGATTACAATATCATTACTCAACAAGAGGCCCAAGAGGGCCTGTATCGCTCCACTGGCTTTAAAATCTTTAGACTTTCATTAAATAAAGCTTACTTTAATTGAATACATTAACACTCCGAAATCTCCTAATAATGATAATTTGGTTCTGGTCTACATTGCACCAAAATACTCAATCACAATGAACCTGCAACCCTTTACCCATCTTATTAAAACATAAGGTTCAGAAGATGTCGTTCAAAGATTTTGGGCTCAAAATAGGCCCCGCCTGCCACGCCCTTATTTATGGACCGATCAAAATTTCTTGAACAATTTAGGTAAATAGTCACCCAAAAAACATTCTGGTAAAGTTTCATTGAAATTGGCTGAGTGGTTCCCGAGGAGATATTGTTCAAAGATTTTGGCCTCAAAATAAGCCCAGCCACACCCAAATTTATGGGTCAATAATTTAGCAAATAATTTTTGAAAAGAGACACTCAAGGAACAATCTGGTAAAGTTTCATTGAAATCCGCCAAGTGGTTCAGGAGAAAATGTCATTTGAAAATTTCGGGCTCAAAATAGGCCTCGCCCTGCCACGCCCATATTTAAGGACCAATCAAAATTTCTTGAACAATTTAAGTAAAGGGTCAACAAAGGAACATTCTGTTAAAGTTTCATTGAAATCAGCCCAGTGGTTCAGGAGGAGATGTCGTTCAAAGATTTCGGGCTCAAAATAAGCCCTGCCCTGCCACGCCCATATATATGGGCCAATCAAGATTTCTTGAACAATTTAAGTAAAGGGTCACCCAAGGAACATTCATGCCAAGTTTCATTGAAATCAGCCCAATGGTTTAGGAGGAGAAGATTTTTAAAGATTTCAAAGTGAAAAAATGCCACGCCCTGCCATGCCCATATTTGGGGGCGTATCAAAATTCTTTGAATAATTTAAGAGGGCCACCCGAGGATCATTTCTACCAAGTTTGGTTAAAATCCGCCCATTGGTTTGGGAGCAGAAGATGTTTAAAGAAAAAGTTTACGCACAGACGGACGCACGCGGGACACTCCACCATGACAATAGCTCACTGGCCTTTGGCCAGTGGAGCTAAAAATTGTAATCGATTACATGTAATCACAATCACAGATTACCCCAGGTCTGTTGTGCCCTAGTGTTGTTGGGTCACAAAGATCAAACGTCAAGGGCAAAATTGACAATTGCCCAAAAACTGGTTACGGGGCTGAGAAAAGCACTGGTGGGGTGTATTAGTCTGCTTTGCAAGTATTCTAGATTTGTTTGGTTTTAATTCTTAATTAAGTGACCTTATTTCTGTGCTTATCATATCAACCCTAATCAGGCTGAATCAAAATCTTGGTAAAATTTTATTAGAATCAAAGAGCTGATAGGACCAATTTCACTAATTGTGACTCATTATTTCTATTGAAAAGGGAAGTTTTACACCACTCAGGCTTAAAAAGCAAAACAAGTGATGTAGACTTGAGCTGGTATGAGTAGAAATTTTGTACCTGGTACCAGAGATCTTGTTACCTGCAGGTACTTGAGTACCCAACGATAATTATTTATTTTATCAATTAAATACAAAGGGGGATCAAGAATATCTGTAAAGGGGGTTTTGAACATACAAATTCAGACATGGTTTTAAGGGATGCAGGTGTTGCGAGTATATGACTCTCAAATAAATTACAAGGACTAACAAAACCATCTAATTAAAGTCCACAGGACCATCTGGAAAACAACTTCAGAATAGATTTGAAGTCTGTTTGAAACAGTCTTCAATTCTTTTCTGAAACTGATCCCCAAATATAAATAGCACTTATAATAGTCAGGTAAAGGGTAGTGGTTCAGGACCCCATAGGCGTATCTAGGACTTTGAACTTTATACACACACAGACGGCAACAACCAAAGAATATAAAGGATAAAGCGATATGTGGACTGTGACAAAAGATAAATGCCTTCCGTTTTCTCCCTTTTTATGATTTTAGTGTTGGTGAATAATCAAAACATTGTAACTACAGCTTAAATAGGCTGTAGTTTCGATGTTATGATCATTCATCAACAACATTTTTCGAAAGAGGATTTATTTTTATTACACACTTGCGTAATGTGAGCTAAGCCCTTGACCCAGTTAGGAACCTTACCTGACCCAATTCCCGAGGACTAGCCCCAGCTCTAATATAGACAAATATGTGCATTGTTTGAATGGAGTTTTTCGTCGCTTCCAACAATTTATCAGTTATATAGGGGAAGCTGTAGCACCTAACAATGGATTTCTGGTATTTCTCTCACCAGTACTACCATCACATCCTTTCCTAGCCTCCAGCTGCTATCTCACATAGGGAACGATTATCAACCCATTGGTGAGAGACAAATAGTCGGAAAGAATGAGTGCCGCCGTCGGGGATCGATCCTTGGACCTCTAGATTGATAGTCTGACGCGCTACCAACTGTGCTATGACGGGGCTGACATATATGTGCAGGCTGACGAATAGTTTTATCCGTCTTCCTGGGAAAGTCTTTTGAAAATGCTTAATACGTCTGTTTAACTGGTAAGCAATTTTTTGTGCAAAATGGTGTCCTAGGTACAAGAGATCAACTCTTGCAAAAGGGAAAAAACTTTGCTAAAATTTATTCAAATGTAACCAAACGGGGACATCTAATAGCCAAATGAAGCCTAAACAATCGGATAAAATTTTGTTTCTTTATCTTTAGCGATGAACTTTTATTGCAGAGGTCTACATAATTTTTAGTTCCACTGGCTGAAAGCCACTGGGGCTATTACCATGGCGTTGTGTCCGTCGTGGGTCCCCCTGTCCGTATGTGCGTTTGGTAGTATACTTTTTCTTTAAAAATCTTCTCCTCAGAATCTACTTAATGAATTTCAACGAAACTTCACAGGAATGATCCTTGGGTGACCCTCTTTCAAAGTTGTTCAAGAAATTTTGATCCAATGAAAACATGGATTTAATGGGCGTGGCTAATTTCCAAATATCGTAAAAAGTGAGTTTTCTCAGATTGTAATAAATGGATACCAATTAGATTTTACATGAATGATCCTTGGGTGACTCTTTATCAGTCTACCAAGAATTATTGTGATTGGATGAAAAATTTTTTTTTTTATTGGCAGATTTCATTTCTCTGTATGTTATATAGGGGAAACTTTCAAAATCATTATCTCAGAATGTAACTGATGGGTATCAACCAAATTTCACTGCAATGATCCATGAGTGACCCTTTATCAGTCTACCAAAATTTATTGTGATCGGATGAAAAAAATGTATTTTATGGGCAGAGGTCATTTCTCTATATTTTATATAGTGGAAACTTTGAAAATAATTTTCTCAGAGTTTAACTGATGGATATCAATTAAAGTTTGTTGGTATGATCCTTGGGTGACACATTATCATGCAGCCAAAAATAATTGTCATTGGATGAAAAATTTGTCTTTTATGGGCGGAGGTCATTTTGCTATATTTGTAGAAATAATGCTATGGACAAATCGAGGGTTCAGCGCAATACTATAGTATCTGCATTTATGAAAATTTTACAGGAGATTGAAAAAACTTCATCAAATCTTTATTTTTCAAATAAATGAGGCAAAGTTGAAGTATAAGACTGTAATTATCATTTGTTAGATGGAGATATGGACAATAATTGAAAAAGAATTTCTAAAATTATGTTTTTGATGCTTTTGTCACTTACTATAGTATTGCCTCTGAAATGGGATTACGTCTCAACAAAATTTTTGTGCAATACTATAGTAACTGCACTTACTACAGTATTGCGAACCATTTCTCAAATATTCTTTGATAAATGAGTGTGCAATACTATTGTATCTGACTAAATGCCATATTTTACTTCTGTTATTTAAACAAGTTTTGACAACAAACCATTCCTTCATCAAATGACAATATTTTAGACTGGCCTAAACTAATAAAAAATTGCATCAATGCTTGAAAAGTTAATATTAAGAATAAGAACAAGCCATCCATGCCTTTGTCACACAGCATTTATCTTGAGTGTGTCAAAATTCAGGATCATTATTGCTTTGAATGATAAAATTGAATAATGTACCAGACTCTTGAATTATTTTACCTATGAGACTTTCTGATTTTAAGCATTTTACTTTCATTATAGCTATAAAAGGTATTCTTTTGGAACTTTCCATCTTGATATCATTGCAAATAATTGTATTTTGATCTATTGAATTTTGTCTCACAAAAACTAAAAATTTATGCTTATACAGTCAAACCCTGTCTTAAGCAACCAGTCAAGAGACATTCAAAAAGTGCTTGCTTGAGATAGGTACTTGCTAAATACAGGCCAATTTTAGTGCAATTGGTTTATTTGGGAACTTGGTGGCTGCTTGCTTAAGACAGGTTGCTTGTTGAATACAGATGGCTGCTAAGACAGGTTTGACTGTAGTAATATATGATATTTGAATGTGCAGCACCACTTTGGAATGTTTCTCTTGGTCATAAACTCTGGTCACAGTTTGTCCTATCCTCATAAAACTTTATCAATTTTCATCAAGAATGTACCAGTCCTACTAGCCCATGTTTATGGGCCAATCAAAATCAAAAGGGTAAATTTGGGAAACTGTCACCAAAGAACCATTCTGGCCAAATTTCATTGAAATTGGTCCAGTGATTTAGGAGGAGATGTCATTCAAGGAATTTGAAAGTTGAAAATTGCACGACTCTTGTCACATGTATATTTCTGGACCAAACAGTTTTTCTAAACAGTTTTTGAAAACAGTCACCAAGAAAGGTTATGCAAAGATTCATTAAAATTTGCCAAATGGTTTCAGAGAAGAATTTTAAATTGATGACACAATTTGTCACACTGCCAACTCAAAGGCATACAACTATACATATCACAGCTGGTGGCAATTGCAGGATTTTTACTTTTTGTTCCAAAACAGCAGTCTAAGCTTTAGGAGACAAAACTAAAGTTTCCAATTACATACTGCCTCAGTCAATGCACTAGAATGCATCTTTACTGGCAACATTGTGATCATTTCAACATGGGTTGCTACCCAACTTTATGGTTGTGAAGTATTATATAAGACATCACTTATTAAATGAGTTGATGACTTTGTAAAAAACTGAACTATAATTTTGTGATTTCCTTAAGGTTTTCAACAATTAAGTTTTAAGTACATGTACCCCATTATCTTCTTATCCATACACTAAATTACCTAAAAGATAGAAAAACACATAACTGTTGCATTCCATTGCATCAAAGAATCTGAATTAGATCAACATTCAAAATATTTAAAAAACTAATTGTGTAGTCTTAGAGATAAACTCAGGGGAAGGATGGGGTGAACTGTAGCTTCACAGAACTCACAAAAGATAGAATGTTAAGAAGTATGAAAAAACACACCATAAAACAAGTAGAATCAGTCTAAGTGTCCAAGTTGAAGAGGACCAGTGTAAGGAAGAAAAAAATATGAGTGTATGATTTGAATTGGCAATATAAATGACATTATTTGGGGCCAAAATATTAAATTCTTAAAATAGTATTGTAATGCCAAGATAATGCACATAGGCTTGTGATATTATATATTATTAGTAAGCTAATATGCTCTCTCAGAAGTACAATTGTTCACTCAAGTCCAAGAGGATTATTACATTTCATTTTTTAGTAGATTTATATGGTTTTATATACATGATCATTTGACCAAATGCATTTGGCTTCTTGTATGTTGAATCGCAACAATAGATAGTAGAAAATGCCAACTGCCTAATTATTTCTTCCAAATATCAGATGTTGAATAGCCTCTACAGTGCAGCATAAAATTGAAGTACTATATAACATTTAAATGAAGACATGCATGTAGACAGTGGTCCAGATTAACTGTAACAAGAAATTGAGATTTCTTTAAGTAGATTGTAATTTGATGACATCATGTTAATCAACTGTGATGTCTTTATAAAAGTGTCAACTAGTGTAAGGTCATCTATCTAAAGGTCACCTTTTTATGTAGGGAGAGCAGTAAAAAAGTTTTGCAAGTACATATTAGGATAACTTTTTGAAAATAACACCACAATACTATGGTATGTGCAGTTACTATAGTATTGCAATACAGAATTGTGCTTCCAGTGTTGAAATTTGAAGGCAATACTATAGTAAGTGCAGTTACTATAGTATTGTAATTAGACAATTATTAACTTACAGATACTATAATATTGTACTAAGCCTCTACAATTTTTATTTATCAATTCAGAGCTTAAAGATTTTTTTTGGGGGGGTATATGCAAAAAGAAAATAAAGAAAGATTTATGCTAAAAAGTGGATTTCACCAAAAATGTCAGTTACTATAGTATTGCACTGAACCCTCGAAATGACACTTAAACATAATTATAAACTTGCTGTGAGAAACAGAGCTTACTGGTTTCTTTCAAATGGCATATCTACATTTGTGCCAAATTACATTGAAATCAATGTTCTTGGCAAGATGCTGAACAGGTAAATGGAAGACCAGGCTAGACAGATGGATGGAAAGCACCAAATCCATACCCTCTTCCTTACAGCGGGAGATGAGACTAGGTACAATTATGGCAGTGAGAAAAACAACAAAGTTTACTGTTTTGATATAATGTTGTAAAAATTTGACTGTATATAATGTACATATATATTTATAAATATATATTTGTTACAGAATGTCTTATCTATCTAAATGAATAAATTTCGAATACAACAACAATTAATTCTTAAACAAATTACAACATTGCACTTCATATAAATGTTAAATACTGGCAAGAATTTAATCAGATCTTTAATACATCAGTACAATTAATAAAAGACAAAATGGCTTAAAAAGTTTGCAACCAAAACTTATTTGAATAGCATTAAGCTTTGAACTAAAAGCCCTTAGAGCTACAGATAAGGGGGTTATTTTGGATTTTAGATCAAAGTATTTCAATAATGATATCACAAACCCTATATTGTCAGTACACATTGGAATTTTCTCACCAAGACAATTCAAATGATTACCAACAACATATAGTTTCATTGAGTAATAAAAATCTAAGAATGGCTTAAGCTATTTGACCCGTAATAGTTCCACAATGTTTTGGAAGTAATGAACTTTAATAGTGTTAACCAAGGTTTCCTAATGGTTTTCATTAGGAAAACTCAGTAAACATTGTGAAAGAACATGTGGTCTGAAATGTTGCGGAACTATTACGGTCCCACCACCTTAACCAAATATCATCTGTAACTCTGCTGTTAGATGAAAGGAGTGTACAGATATCCTCTGTCACATTCCATTTTAGGACAATCCTTTACAAGTAATTTTTAAAGATGATTTTAGAATTTTGCTCCAATAAATGCATCAGAAAAAGTTAATATTTGGCAATAAAAAAACAAACAAACCCAAAGAAAAATGTAGTATCAAAATGTGAGAAGAGAGCTTCACAAGTACTAATTACTTGATAGTTAATTTGAGGGCTCAACACAACTCTTGTGTATTGTGTAAGTGCTTAAATGTATTTTGGCACTTATAATGCTCAGCATTGCCACATTCCATCATTTCTTTAAATTTCATGTTGAAGTGGTTTATATATATTACCAGTTATCTAAGAAGTCAAACCCTGTTTTAGAGACACTAGAAGCATTGTGTTGGTCTAAATCAGAAGGTTGGGGTGTAGTTTGTTCAACAACTAGAATCTCATCTTGGTCATCATCAAACTTGGATCCAGCTGTCATATCACCAATTTGATTGTCTACCATATCTATATGTTGGGATCCAGCTATCAACTTTACACTAGAGTTGTCTCCCCTATCCATTTGGAAAGGTTCTGGTTCCTTCAGCAACTTTTTGTACGGTGATGGAGTAGCACTCTCTGGGCCCTCGTCATCATTAACAAAGTTGGACCATTCATGACCTAGGACTGGATTATCAAAGGCATTATCGTCCTCGTCTCTCTTAGAAACAAGAGAACCTTTATCAGGGTTTGAATCTTTAGAGGAGGACAGAACATTTCTGATGGGTGACTTGCTGAATGATCTCTGTCTTCTACCTGGTTTGTAGACACCATGCTCGTTGGTAGGTGAACCATGTAGGATTTCAGTGCTGGACACAGATGGACTCCTCTGATCTGGATCTACACTTGGTGAGCTAGACAGATCATCCATGCTGCCTGTAAATGCATAGTTAACCTCTTCTGGGGTTTTGGATCTTGCCAATGACTCTCTTGATGTTGTTGTTGTAGATTTTGCTGGACTTTCACTTCTTGACCTGAAGTAATACACATTCGAGTATAGAAACATAATTCCACATTTCCAACAATTTAGAATGTGCGCGAGGGACAGACATGAAGAAGCCTAAACAGCCACATACTGTAACTAGAAAGCCATGAATGTCTTGAGTCACTTAACAGGCTTGAAATTCTTGTAATAGCATTTCAAAGTTTTGACTACATTTTTAGATATTTTGGTTTAAGGATCATTCCAATGAAATTTGGTTGATATCCATCAATTTCATTCTAAGAAAATGATTTTTAACGTTTCCACTATATAACATTTAGAGAAATGACCTCTGCCCATAAAATACATATTTTTCATCCGATCACAATAATTTTTGGCAGACTGATAAAGGGTCACCCAAGAATCATTCGTGTAAAATTTATTTGGAATCCATCAATTATAATGTGAGAAAACTCACTTTTTACCATATTTGGAAATTAGCCACGCCCATTTAATCCATGTTTTTCATTGGATCCAAATTTCTTGAACAACTTTGAAAAAGGTTCACCCAAGGATCATTCCTGTGAAGTTTGGTTGAAATTCATCCAGTAGCTTGTGAGGAGAAGACTTTTAAAGAAAAAGTTTATGACCGAACGCACTGAGGCTTGGAAGGACGCACAACAGACACAATGCCATGACAATAGCCCCAGAGGCTTTCAGCCAGTGGAGCTAAAAAATAAAGTTACCTGGTGGTTTACAGATATTTTCGAAACCTTATATACCTAGCAAACGCATAGTGACGACTCTGGTTAGACTGTGCAGATGCACAGGCTGGCCCTAGTTTTTGCTTTGTGGTTATTTGAAATTGTTGGAAATCCCACGCATTTACTCACTTGTCTTTGTTATTAAATCTTATCCTGTTTGATTTAAATTTTTGTTTTAAACAAATAGCTCATTTAGGGACATTTCAACCTCAAGTTTTATTCACAATAAACAAGTGCAAATCAGACAGGATGGCCTGAGATCAGACTGCACAGATATGCAGGCTTATCTTATTATTTACAGGAACTGTCTGACATAACATTGTGTGTGTCCTGAACAGCATGACAAGGTTAAAATAGATTTGTCACAAAACACTTTGTCCCAGTTTCATAAATAATTTTTGAACACATTTCATTGTTGACCTGGACCCAAAAAAATAGGACACCACTGCGGATCATTCGCAACAATTGCACAAAGTTTGATGATTCTAAGGTACTTTGTTATTAGGTTAGAGTCTGGAAACAAAAAGGTCTACAGAAAGACAAATCCACAGATAAATGGGTTGAAACTATAATCTCCCCTCTACTTTGTAGGTGGAAGGTATTATGGTCAACTGCAAGCCAAAAATAATTCTTGACAAAAACAAGGTCTTCAAGTCTCTGTCCATAAGCTTACCTGTTATAAATCCCCCATAGTGCTTTGTCCCAGTTCCTGATTCAATTTTGTGACTAACTTTGTAACTCCAAAACAATAGGGTTCTTCCTTGGTTTATGGGCAACAATTGTAATAATATTTGCAATTTTACTCTTGAGTAAGATTTGGGAAACCAAAAAATCTTCAGACAGATAGATAGATGGAGAGGCAGAATTGACAAAAAGAAATGGTAAAACCAATATACTCCCTCTATTTTGTAGGTGGAAGGCATAATGAGTAATAAAGAAATGAAGAAAACTTCATCTATAGACAGACTCAAAGAAGGTTCGGCTCAATTTTAACTCTTTTATACAAGTTCAATATACAAGACAAGCTTATGACAAGACAAACACTCTGACCTAATTTGATAAAGACTTCACATGTGTGAAAGATGTGGCCTTAAATGTCTAAACAAAGAAATTGTTCCTTTTGTTGTATTTCACCATGGAGTGTTCCAATTTCAATAAGATTTATCCTTATGATCAGACAAAAACTCTGAACAGGTTCATGGAGATAAGGCTAACAAGAGCAACGCTTGGCGTGGCATTATACACCTGTGAAGTTTCAAGACCATAGGCCTTATAGTTTGAAAGTTATGGACCAGACACCAATTTGCTAACTGAATCAAACAAAGGGCAATAACTCAAAAAATACAAATGGTAGAGTTTAGATTCTTGCACTCTGCACACCCTAGCTATGACATCTATACACCTGTGAAGTTTTAAGACCATAGGCCTTATAGTTTGAAAGTTATGGACCGGACAAGAATTTGCTAACGGACAGACAGACAGACGATATCATAATACGACCCTTCGGGCGTATAAAAATGTGGCTTCTAGAGTACAACCAACGAAAGAGCCATTCAGGCCCCTTATTTAATCAGATTTGACCATATGACCAGACAAACATTCTGACTCAGTTTCCTGAAGATCAGCTTAAATTGTGACCCCTCAATTATTAATACTTAAATATGAGTGTTTGAACAGTGGCCAAGCGTATATCGCTTTGCATATCGTTGGTTAAATACAAGGTATTGTCCCCATCCTGTACTCATCCCGTTTACAGTTTAACCCTTGTCATGCTTAATAAAAAACTTTGGCAAAATGATAATCACTAAAATCAAAGCACTAAAAGCTCTGTACTTTCTAATAGCAAGTCTGCATTTCATTTTGAAAGTACATTTTGAAAGTTTTCTGGTTTCTGACGGCACATATGTGCAGGCTGATCTTTATAAATACCTCCTGCCAAAGCAGGAATATTGCGGGATCAGCATGACATTTTTTTAAATGTTTTCCAAAGGTTATTTTCAAAAGGGTAACAGTCTTGGAATGAGTAAATGACAATGATCCTCACCTATTGAGGAAGTCCGGTTTCTTCATGCCCTGTAAGAATGGACTCTGCCAAATACTTCCAGCCGTGTTGACAGAGAACTCCCTAGGGGCTGTGTTTATTTCTGCAGTATTTGTAGGACTTTCCTTCTTCTTCTGTTTGACAGGTTTACTCAATACTTCATCTTCCAGGTCATCTAATGTTAGGTCTTGTTGGCTCTATATAGAAACAAAATGTGTTTGTGAAACATAAATGACATTGAAACACCAAATTTCTCAACACTTTTGGCCTTGACAGATGACCTTGATCTTGTAACATGAACTTGACTTTAATTTGAGTAAATGAATAAAATTTAGATCTATCCTTATGCATGCTGCAATCTTGCTAATTAGGCTTGTCGTTTTGGTTTTGGGTGTTTTGTGCACTGGACTTGTACAGATGATTGCAATTTGAGACCCACTAGAGGTAGATTGTGTAATTAAGCATATCAATTTACAGAAAGTGTCCCAAACCACTCAATCTTACAGAATCCTTTGCCTCTATTTAAAGCATGTTCAGGATCTGGAATGAGTTACAACCAACGATGGAAATCATTGAGTTATTCTTAAAGAAATAAATTCAGCAAAATTGGACTATTTGGAGTGCTGGATTTTAACAGTAAATCATTATTATACTGCAAAGAAAATTCTAGCATTTTCATTGGTTAATGCTGACCTGACAAACATTGATAGCTACGGCCGCTCTGGTATTACCTCTAATTTTTCCTTAAGGCGCCTCGACATGAACATAGACAAAAAATCGAAACGGTAATGGCAGCCATGTTTCTCTCGCTTCGCTGATAACACGACCCGAATATACACACTAGGATACAGTTGAAAAGGATGTCAGTTAATAATGTGCAAATAAAAAATGATATAGATGTCAATAAATACCTTAAATTTGTACAAATCTGTCCATTTAAAGTGCCAAGTTTCTCGCAGTTTCAGCTAACAAACGCTTCCATATCACAATAGCGCAGAGTGTAGTAGTGTGACGTCACCACTATATATGACGTCACTTTGTACATGTTTACTTTTCAAAGGGGCGCATTAAGGGATATTGGTAGTTTAAAAGAAATCGGTTTATGCGAACGCCTATAATAGGCAATATACGAGTGTAGGACAAAAGCCCACTAGGTCAAAAGCCCACTGGGACAAAACCCCAGCGGACAAAAGCCCACTGGGACATAACCCCACCCCCTATAGGACAAAAGCCCACTCTTAATATATTTTAGTGAGAAAGTTTTTAATCATTATGTTTGTTTGTTTTTTATTTTTTTCAACTTGTTATGTATTATTTTAAATTCGCATTTAGTTACTCTTGGCAATGAAGCTTCTTATTTTCTTTGTCTATTATGTGATTGACACCTTATTGTATCATGTTTCCATTCTGTCTATAATTTGAATATGACAAGCTAAAGATATACAAGGTGTGGTGTCATGGGGTACGGACAAAAGCCCCCTAGGACAAAAGCCCCCTGGGACAAAAGCCCCCTGGACAAAAGAAAAGCCCCATGGGACAAAAGCCCCATGCCCTTAACTGAAAAGTGGACAAAAGTCCCATGGTTATGAAAAAGTGGTTTTTTTTGTGCATTTTTGAAAATAGTCTTAAAAAGTAATGATTTTTCTATGAATTTGTCAATATTAATTTGTTTATTCTTTAAAGAAACAAATATTTTAATCATTTTAATGGAAGGAAATTAAACTTTTTTTTGGGGGGGGGGGGGGGGGGGGGAATTATTCCCTTGTGTATAAATAATCGTGAGTAAAATGACTTAAAAAATATCCTCCATTTGGTTTTATATTTCAATATTGAATTGTTACAAAAATGATATTTAGCCCTAAGACTTTGAAGTATAATAAATTCGTAATACGGTTTCTTGCCTGGGTATATGACGATTTATTCCCGGCAGAAAAATGATGTCAACCCTCGCCTACGGCTCGGGTGACATCATTTTTCCAGCCGGGAATAAATCGTCATATACCCCGGCAAGAAACCGTATAACTAATAGTGTCTACACTTGAAAAAATTCCATTTGACAAATACCATAGCACCGAGTCTTTGTCTAGAGGCTGATATTATTGCCATCAAAGCATGTGCAAAGTTTGAAAGCAAAACCTAAAGTAGTGAAAGAGATATGAAAGTTTTACATAAAACCTAATCCATAGGATTTCTGAGCACACATAAAGGGTAGTGATTAAATGTCAAAGTAATGAATCTTTGCCAAGAGAATACATGTAATATAATAGTAAGTCAATTATGGCCAAAAGTAAATAGTATTATAAAGTAGAATCAGTGCTACAACACTAGTACATAAAACCTTGACCAAGAAATTCAAAAATATGTCAGAGCAGTGTTTCTGAAATATTTTGAAAGTCTGCTTGTCCACGGACAAGTAACAATCACATACTGGCTTGTCTGTCGTTAAAACCTACTTGTCAGTCGAATTTTGAAGAGACTGCAAAATATTGAAAACAAAATTGATGTTTCTAAAATGACTTACTAGAAAGCCATGAATGACTTGAGTAGCTCCACAGGCTTGAAATTCTTGTTATAGCAAATCAAAGTTTTGAATAGATTTTTAGATATTTTGGGTTCTATTGATGTTGAAAATGATTTTCAAAGTTTCTATTATATAAAATACAGAGAAATGACCTCCAACCATATAAGACATATTTTTCATCCAATCACAATATGTTTTGGCTGCATGGTAATGGGTCACCCAAGGATCATACAAATGAAGTTTGATTGATATCCATCAGTTACATTCTGAGAAAATGATTTTCAAAGTTTCCACTACATAACATATAGAGAAATGACCACCACCCATAAAATACATATTTTTCATCCGATCACAATAATTTTTTGTAGACTGATAAAGGATCCCTCAAGTATCATTTTGAAATTTGGTTGATACCCATCAGTTACATTCTGGGAAAATGATTTTCAAAGTTTCCACGATATAAAATGACCTCTGCCCATAAAATACATATTTTTTATCAAATCACAATCATTTTTGGTAGACTGATCAAGGGTCACCCAAGGATCATTCATGTAAAATTTTATTGGTATCTGTTAATTAGAATATGAGAAAACTCATTTTTTACCATATTTGGAAATTAGCCACGCCCCTTCACTCCATGTTTTTCATTGGATCAAAATTTCTTGAACAACTTTGAAAGAGGTTCACCCTAGGTTCACTCCTGTAAAGTTAAGTTTAAATTCATCCAGTAGTTTCAGAGGAGAAGATTTTTAAAGAACAAGAGGACCATGATGGCTCACCCGAGTCTCTTTCGACCCTGGGACATCACATTAATTTAATAGGCAAATGTCAAAGAAGAGAAAATTTCTACATAAGATCAATACCATGGAATATTTTCAGCAAAGAGCAAGAATGATATGCCTTTTTGCTCTTTGATTCTATGTAAAAAGGGATGCACCCGGAAGGAGCCCAAATGTGACCCAACTTCAGTCCTGGGGTAAGCGTCATATGTAATCGTGATTACATGTAATCAATTACAATTTTTGAGTAATCATATTGTAATATGTAATCAGAGTATTTCGGTTACTCACTTAAGGGTCTTGATATGAACAAATTTGGTAGAGGTCCACTAGATGATGTTACATACTAAATATGAAAGCTGTCTGCCTTCTGGTTTAAGAGAAGAAGATTTTCCTATTTTCACCCTTTTTGTTAAGCGTAAAGGGAAAGTTAAGGGTGGGTTTCATTTTTTGAACAACTTTGGTAGAGCTTGACCCAAGGAACATCCCTACCAAGTTTCATCAAGATTGGCTCACAGGTTTAGGAGGAGAAGATGTTTAAAGAAATTGTGGATGATGGACGACACACAATGGATGACTGATGACAAACGCCGGACATTGTACGATTACAATAGCTCACCTTGAGCACTCGTGCTCAAATGAGCTAAAAAGTTTACGACCGGACGCACAGACATACGCACGGTGGACACAGCGCCATGACAATAGCCCTAGTGGCCTTCAGCCAGTGGAGCTAAAAACATCCTAGAAATAGACTTACTGATGAAATGGGATTACCAGGAATATCAGAAAATGGCTAACGTTTTATGAAAATGTTTTTCTCTCTGGATTTTGTCACTTATCGATGGACAACCTAGCCATGAAAATCTGCTTGTCCGTGCAGCTAAATAGCCAAGTCAGACAACTCTGGCAGCTTATTTCAGAACCACTGCAGAGTATTGAATCTTTGCCTAGATGCTGATATTGCACTCACAGAGGCATGTTCAAAGTTTCCAAGCAATAGATTTATTTGAAGCCGAAGTATTACATCACCTTCACATAAAAACTTAATACAGATTTTTCATAGCCTGAAAACGGGTTAAAATTTCACTACATCAAATGTTTAAAGAAGCGAGGTTTCTCTACAGGCTGATACTATGGTTACAGAAATATGCACAAAAATTCCCAGTAATTGCTTTAGTAGTAACAGAGATACATGTCTTTCATGAGTTGCACATAAAAACCTAACCAAGATTTCAAAGTCAAAAAAGGGTAATTATTCCACTGAATTTAATAGAAAAATGAATTGAATATTTACATTTTGCCAAAGCCAGGGTGACAGCCTGACCAGAATTGCCCCTCTGTTCTATCAATAGTCAGGCTAACACAAACCACTACGTTGATGCACATAATATTCTGCGTTATTATTCAATTGGCAAGACGTGGCTTAGCCGTGACGGATTTGGACAGTTTACTTTTCAATACTTAAGTTCTTTCAAAAGTAAGTCCGCAATTATTGTGTAAACATGCGAATAACTGTACCCTAAAGCCAAAAAGATTTACGTTCTCTGAGAGAGTGAACACGCTTTATTGTTTGGTAACCAAAGCCTCGTAACTTCAGCTTGTTCAAGCTGAAGTTACGAGGGTTTGGTAACAAACCAATGCTATTAGGCTTCAAATTATTAATGTCGACTAATAATTGATGTAGTAGTTGTGAAAGCTGATTTACGTCAACCTTAAGTGCAACAACCCATTACTATGGCTCCACTCTGCCATTAATCATGGATTATAACAGAATCAGAAAAATATTGGGTATAATGTAAATTAAACAAGAAATAAGAGATTTATACTCACACGTACCCTTCCTAACAAAGCAATAACTTATATACTAATTTAAAGGTAGCAACAGTTCTGGATTTTGAATTTCATATGAATTATAAAATTCTACAAGAGATGATTGTAAAACATTTATGCCCCCCATAAAAGCAGGTCAAATAGCCTATTCTTTGTCAATCAACAAAGGGCAATAACTCACAAAATACAATGAGTATAGCTATGGTTCTTGAGCACTGCACTTCTCCTCAATGAGAACTTTCCATCTGTGAAGTTTCATGATTCTAGCTTGCATACTTTTTGAGATATGCTCCAGACAAAAAACGGTCAACAGACTGACCAACTGACCTACCGACTGATCAATAAGTGCAAAGCAATATACCCCCTCTTCTTCGAAGGGGGGTATAATTAAGGGTTTTCTTAAAAATGTGTAATCTGATCATGAGTAAAAATATATTTAATTAATACCTTTGTTCGCCAGTTGAACGGGGAGGAATGTTCATCTTGCCAAGTCCAACACTGAAATTATATGTGAAAAGATCAACAGTAAATGTCACTATTGACTATAATGTTAACAACATCATGAAATTGACAAGGTGAATGATTTTGGAATGAAATTGAGTGAGCGCTATGAGTGAGTTTTAGGTTAAATTAATGGGAGGTAATCCAATGTTGCTAGTTTTGTTCAGAATGAACAAAATTAGCATATTTCATAACCTTCCTTTAATAAAATATGCAAACAAATTCTATGAATAGCTTCCTATTTCTTCACGAACCAACCAGATACTTACAATTTCAATTATGTCAGTGAAATCGTGATTTTTTTCTAGCTACTTTTATTCTGAATAAAGTTGTTGATCTTATCTTTCCGTGGTTTTTGAGAAATTTTGAATGGTTTGAGTTAGTGTTTGGAATGAATGAATGGTGCACTGAGTGAGAAATTTGGAATGGCTTTGATCAGAATGAGAGTCAATTTCACAATGTACTTAACTGTATCTGATTATGTTATAATTTGTTCTGAGATGGGAATGTCTGAGTTGGACTGATTTATTGGATTGATAAAGATGAACTGTTAGAGGACAGCAAAGCTCGACTGTTCCTAGTGCTGGATAGAAACAGTAAATGAATAGTGACATAGGAATATTCCATCAAATGAACTTCAGAGTAATGAATCTTTGTTTAGAGAATGATATGATGGTCATAGAAGCATGTGCAAATTTTCCAAGCAATACATTTAGTAGAAACATAGAAATGCCAAAACTTCTCAATTGCGAATCTCAAGGGGGCCGCAAAAATTATTGTTGGTGATTATAAATGTAAAGGCGCTTATATTAGCAGATTGTCCGAAAACTGCTTGAACAATAATGAATAATGCATTCTGATTGGTTTTATTTCTGAAGTCATGCCACTTATAGCCAGTGATTGACTTCAATTGTGACACCTAGGAATTTATGCATTGCCTTTGGTTATTTTGGCAAAATTGATCTACCGGTATTTATCTTGTCATTATAAAGGCCAAATTAACAAAGGATGATTGCTAGTAATGGGGTACTCAATTATTGTTCATACCCTTTTCTGGAAGAACATGTTTGGAAAGGCGCCAGACTCTGAGGGTACAGGGTACCCATCAAAATAGTAAAACTATCAATTTTATTATCTAGATGACTAAAAAACTTTAACATAATTTGATTTTTATATAATAACTTATTCTCCCAACTAATATATTTTGGCCAAAAAGTCCAATTTTGAAAAATATTGTGGCCAAAACGTCTGTGGCCAAGATGTCCGTGGCCAAAACATCCGGTGAGGGGACAACTCGGCCCATTTTCACCTCGGCCCAAAAACATTTTATGCCAAAAATATTATCTTATTGATTATTCAAGAAGTATGATTAGTGCAATAAAATATTATTCAATTTTCATTCAGTTGTGAGGAAATTTATGTATGCCACAGCCTAATAAAAAATTAAATTGAATTTTAAGAATAATTCAAAGAATCGCACATATTTAAACACTGAATAGATATAATACAATCAAAAACATTAAATACTATTCTTAAAATAATAAAGCAAGGTTTAACTTCATCATTTTGTACAGACTTAAACATATTTCATGCAATATAGTGCACGCTACTATAGGCTATATATTGGGGCCAAGTTGACCTGGCAATTTGATGGGCTGAGTTGACTTGACTGATACTAAACATCCTACATTCCACCTGTATACCCTGTACAAACCAACATGCAAGCACTGGGTCTCTAATGACGTCCTTTGAAATTGAAAACACCATGTTTTCTGGAACTGCAGGAAACTAGCTGTGCGGAAAACGCCATGGGCCAGGATATGTTTGACCAATATGAATGTCAGTCATTTCTCTATTGAGACATTTCCTACTAGGGACGTTTCACTATTAGGACATTTCACTTTTGGACGTTTCACTACCTATTTTTATATAGGGGTATTTTATGCCATTATTTTTTTTTATTTATCTAATTTCTTATTTAAAACAAGTTATTTATGCTATTAATTATTTAATTGATGAATCTTTATTTTAATTATGTAGCTTTAGGGTGTATTTCCCATCACCAATTCCAATGAAAATGATTTAAGCTTATAATGTTCACTTTAAAATCCTCCCATAAATTGGAATAATATGTTGTCTGGATTATTTAATCTGATTGTTTTTTTTTTTAACAAATAAATAGATAATTGAAATAAATGTTATATGTATGCAATCTACAGATTAAATATTGGCAATGAAGGGGGGTTACCAAATGAAAAAAAAGAGAATTCATTGTTTTGTCCCAAATGAAAAGAAATGAGATTGAAAATAAGGAAAATATGAATAGACATATATGTGAGTAAAAAGCAGAATTTCTCACAAATTTACCAGTATTTCAAGCCAAAATCATATTTTTTCAACAATATTTATTCTCTCTCATGTTCCATACCATATATGCCTAGAGCATAGAGGGATTAAAACCTACTTATATCACACATACTTAACAATTGAAAAAGACTATGATATTAGCTGAGAATGTAGAAAATGATGAACTGAAACTAACTTGAGAGTAAAATTAACTATTTTTTTATTTTTTTCCACAAGGTTTTCTTAAATAATAAGTTATTGTTACTAAAAATCATTTTTTGTGGAAAGGAAATCATCCGCAATGAGAAAATAGCATATAGTTATGAAACCAGGCATTTTGATTTTTTCAGGCCTCCTAGTAGGCCAAAACAAAATTAAAGGTCTTTATAAAGGCTCCAATGTATGAAAATAAAGGCCTTTTAGTGTAAAATATGAAAAAATAAAGAGTAAATAAAGACTTTTTACGTCGAAATTCTCATTTCTTTATAAGACCCACAGCCATACCAAAGTCATTTTTTGATGTTATATACTGCATTCTCAAAAACTCAAGATGAAAGAAACAACAGCAGCATTGTTTAACTACTCAAAGAAGAAGGGAAAATGCAGAACAAAAGCCATTACTTGCTTTAAGCTAGCACGGCAACCAGTCATAGCAAATATAAAGGTTTTGACTGAGAATTACAGGCTATTTTGGCGTTTTAAAGGTTTTCTGGGGGAAATGTAAAGGTTTTACAGGTTTGCTATGAAATTAAAGGTTTCTAAAGGTTTTAAAGGTTTCACTAGGAGGCCTGTTTTTTTCATTCTTATGATTTTATCAATGAGCAATTTGAGAAAATATACAGATATAATTGATATTAGATTAGATTGGTTGATTAAAATGAAATCCTATGTAAAAGATAGAACAGTTTTATATTAATGCAACCTATTAATTCAAAGACATACTCAAAGCATCTCCAAATAGCATTTGTTTTCAGATTCATCACATTATATTTAGCCAATTAAAGGATTTTATGTCAGATTGATATACTTGTAAAGTAGCAGATGATTGTTACAGATAAGGGTTAATATTCAGTTGGCTCTTATATTCCAATATACATGTCACCTTTTTAAAGTGTGCCACACTTATAAGAGCATTTCCAGTAGCCATTATAGCACCTTTTCTTATCTCTTATACAGGCCACAAATCAACCAATTACCTTACATGTCTCCAAATAAGTTTTAAAAGATATAGTAATTAAAAAGACAAACTATTAAGAAAACTTGTATAACTAAAAAGAAAAAAAAATCTATGTTTTCTTTTTTTTCTCAGTAATCAGATTATAAAAGTCTTTTTTGCAATTTCAGAATCATTTCTGGAATCTCCTTGGGAAAAATCTCTTATAAGATAATTGTGGGAAAACATTAATTTGAGAAAGAGATTCTTTTATCTTGTGTTTTATGTTTAAGTGAATTACTTACGAATTAAAGAATTCACCATTTTTTTTTCAACAAATGAAAGATTACTATATTGATGAGAAATAACATTCATATAAAAAGAATGTTGCTGATAAAACTTTTATTTTAAATCATATAACTTCACAAAAGTAATCTGAAAACAATCATAACTGAAGTGCTATTGTATTCCCTATGAAAATCATAGGTGGCAGTATCAAAACAGTTTTTTAAAAAAAGTGTTTATATATAATTTCAAATATAGACATTATCTATTTTTTTCTTCATATAAGTTCTTTGACACTGCTACCTGTGATGAAATGAAAGATCAGGCTACAAAGAGGTTTCATACACAATGCCTCTCATAAACCCACACTATTGATCTGCCATTGAAAAAGAAACAAAGCTTTGGCTATAAATTAAATTCATCACAAATGCAAATAATTTTTTGATAAATCATTTATATCATAATCATACAGATGATTTATATAGACAACTAAGAAAGAGAGAATTTAACTTATTCAACTGCATTTCTTGCATGTAACAATTTTTATTGTAATAAAGAGTGAAAATATTGTTTGGTCTTGATACTTTCAGATAAATCCATTAAAAACTATAAGATTTATCAAAGGCTGATAATTTATAGTAATGAATGAACAAAATATAGTTTTACATTGTTTGGACGTTTCACTACCAAATAGTAGTGAAACATCCTGGTAGGAAACGTCCAATAGTAACGTCTAAATAGTGAAATGACTGCCAACCGACCAATATGATGGTAAATCGGTAATGAAGTGGGGTTAACCGTTTAGGGGCTAGTTTGTTTAAGGGCTGGTTTGAACGGATATCACTTACATCATTTTCAAAGTCGACGACTATTTTTTCACCGGTTTCGACCTTTAATTTTGGAAAAGAGACTGGATATTCGTGGGATCTTTGAATATCCGCAAACTTCTCCCTGACGGAAATATCGACAAAGAAGTCATCCAAAATATCTTCTTGTTTTTGCCAGTCAAGCCTGTCCCATTCATCTCCTAATGCGTTCCTGAGTTTCTTCTGATCATTTATTATTTTTCTAGCCAACGGATTCACCAAAGAAAAATATGCAAGAGCTTTTTCATCCATTGTTTACTTTGTTCCAAACCGGAAGCAGGAAGTAATCTATTCGATAATTTCCGTAAACTCCGAGTTTGCACGAGTCAGGTCATCTCAAAGGTTAAGGTCAAACCGGCTTGAAGACAACAACGAAGCAAGGGTGAACGCACAGAAGACTTGAATATGGTAAGAACTGCTAGGCGTATTATCTGAACAAATTCTTTGTTACTTATTTTGAGCTTAAAAGAAACGATTCTTGCTGGTATTTTGCATGAAAATAAAGCACCAAATTCCGACCTTGGGTTTCATGAAAATGGATGACCATTCTTGAAAAGGGATAACTATGACAACTAAAAAAAACTTAAGTAAATCGCAAATCGCAAGTAACCCATTTTATCACTGTTTTCTATTTAATTGAATGCAGACTTAATAAAAAAATGTGAGATCCAAGTAGGCTAGTGTTGACACCAATTGGGTGACACCTTGATTATTGAGTTCCAGGGACAGATTTTGTTCATCTCAGCAACACATCTTATTTATGTAGACTCAACAAGGATTTGTAATCGTTTTTGTTATAAACAAATCATTTCATTAACAGATTTTTAGCAGAAATGCAGAGATAGACCACACATGGCAAAGGACTGGATCAACTTGCCCAAAGACAACAAAAGAATCTTGCTACAAGACATTTACCTGGCCTCAGGTGGAATATGCTGCCACAGTATGGGATCCGTATACCCAATTTCAACATTAACAAAGTTGAAGCAGTGCAACACAGAGCTGCCAGATTTTTTTCTGGGGATTACAGTCAGAGAAGCAGCGTCACTGCAATACTCAACACACTTGGTTGGTCCAGCCTGAGGTCAAGGCGACAAGAAGCAAAGGTCACTATGATGTACAAGATAGTCAACAACCTTGTTGCCATCCCAAATGAGCCCTTCTTACACCCCCAAGGAGTTCTTACACAAGGCCATTCGAGGAAGTTCATAGTACCTCACTGCAACAGAAATTCAATGAAAGAATCATTCTTCCCCACATCAATTTTCCTCTGAAACAGCCTTCAGGACAAGATATCATGAGCACTCTCCTTGAATGCCTTCAAGGCTGGGCTTGCAAACATCTGTTAACCCTGATCATGCTGTTTTTAACCTGTTTTTTAACCTTTTGGGACCCTCCCAGTCCCTCTTGTATATAATATAAACATGCGACAATGCCCCTAAATAAAACGGAAGAAGAAGAAGACTGCAAAAATATATTTATGAGCCAGACACAGGCCAAATTTATGCAACTGTGCATGCAGGCCCGTTAGCAGCCTTTAAAACGGCCCTCAAAAATGAGAGCCTATAACATGGCAACATACACTCTGTATATATAAGCCGTTTAAGGATTCTACAACATACACATACAGATACAGTGATTGTTTTCATGAAAAAAAACATGAAAGTTGAACTGTACTTTTTTGTCTGCAGCAAACAAAAGGGTTTTATATCAAAACTGTTTGTGTCCCCAGAAACTAGTGTCAGGCATTTCAGACTGACAGAATGGTTAAGTTTCAGGCCAAAGTTGTTTTTTTGTCTGACATGAAGGTCCTTCATCATGACTAATAGACAGGATTCATTATTTCTGTCAAAGGATCCTCAAACCTGAATTGGTTGACTCTGATTCAAACTCAGTGACATACCGCATAATATTCACCTTTAATCTTATGGACAGTTAGCTTATTTGCATATACCACATTGCAAGTAAATTTTGACTAAGAGAAGACTCATCCTGAGTCTTGATCTCGGAGACCTTGGGGTAAGGCAACTAGGGTATGGTAAATGACATCATCCCACCTCTGTCAGTCAATGTTATATTGAGCCCATAGAATGGACCAAATCCATTCAGTGATATCAATCCTGAATTTTGAATGGGTCAACTATGTTTTCAAGGCATACCATCTGCTAGTCATCTTCTGTATGGTTGGCTCAATTGTAAATTCTGAATTCTCCATAAACCAGTACATGTTCAGCACACTGAGTGTTAAGTGCAACGCTATTGTAAGTGCCTATAAATATATCTATATAGACACTTACTGGCGCTAACCTATCGACATACTCTGTTGCTCTACAAAAGCTAATGGAATGTCCCATAAATATCAGCTATACCAAACTCGGCTTTTACTGATGGAAACATTTATTTTGCAGTCACATTTAACAACCTATGTGTCAATGTAATTTTATGGCTAGTGATGCAGCAGATCTTGTATTTGCTGTCAGTAAGCTAGGAATATGTTGTACAAGCTTAGCTAGTTACTGTCACATCACAGTGGTGTCAATAGTGGCCAATTTCTTGTGAAAAAAACCCCAAAGATATTGCCTATGGTACAAAATACGTTAAGTTGGCTGAAATGCGCTAGATGAGTGTTGAGTCTCTCTTTTTGAATTCATAATTTAATAATTTAATCCTAGATGATTCCATAAATTATCTTGATCCCACCCAAAAGATCAAGGGGATATTTGCAGGGAAAAAGACCAACAGGGCCTAGTTGCCTGTGGCCCTTAGATTTTTGGCTGAACCACTAGATCAGTGTTTATTCTAAGATTTCATAACTGTGGGGGTTTTAAGCACAAAATTGAAGCTATTGAGAAATAACTGGTATTCCATACTCTTTGTTTGTGAAAACTTAACTTACAATCTAAAGATTTTGCTGTAACTTCAACCCTAATTGAGTGACCATGCTCACATTTGTAATCAAAATTCCTCTCATCAATTATCATTATTCTAGGTCAAGCTCATCCATCAAGATTGATTATCAAGGTCAGACTTTCAAAAATTTGTCATTTTCAAGGGCATTAAATTTTGTGTTTTTCAAAGACATCTTCAGGGTTTTCATTGGCCTGGGACCCTGGGTTTTGATGCTCAAGAAATCATAAGGATGCAATTTTGACTCTTGGAAATTTGCGCTGACATTCTTTTTTTATTCTTTATATTGAAAATACCAAGTGTTTTTGTTGATTTCATGGAGGTATGAAACTAAAAATATAACAACACTTGTGTATGAATAGAATTTGCATATCAATAGTTTGAGGATCCTGCCTTCTTATTTGATAGTCTCAGTCTCCCAAAACCTGGGTTCCTTAACCCTTTGCTGTTTAATCCCTGCTTTTTACATGCCTGTGATTTTATGATTGAGAAAATCATTGTGAAAAAAGAAGAATTGCTTCTGACAAGCAATTTCTTCTTTTTCCATACTATTTTTTACCCTACTGAATGGATATTTTTCAAATTAAATGCACTTTAAATTTTCGTCTGCAAAACCTTTGAATTTGGACAGGTCAAAAATTTTGTAAAACAGGAAAGGGTTAAGTGTAGTGTAATGATGATTGTTTTTCTGTATATTTCAGGAGCCAATAAAAGTTGTGGTCACTGGTGCAGCAGGACAGATAGGCTATTCTCTTCTCCTGCCAATTGCAAGTGGAGATGTGTTCGGAAAAAATCAGGTCATTATTTTTTATATTGATGGCTCAGTCTCGAACAGTTGTAACTGCCTATACACTGAGCCATCAATTGTATTGTTTTTTGATGGTGTTTATTGAAACTGCATTTGCCTTAGATCATAGCAAAAACTCCCTTTTATAGGGCATTATTTTTAAGCAATGTGCTAATGCAGATATCAGTTTCATTTAACACCATAAAAAATCAGCCATTGTTTTTACAATCCTTGTCAAAACAATAATTCATTTGTAGAAAGCCATTTTTAGTTTACTGAGCTATTGGATCATGTTCTGTCTTGCATCTGTCCATTGTCAGGGGTCCATCTGCAATTTATTATAAATGACTAATGCTTAGCCCCTTTTCTCTTATACAAACAAAATTTTGCATGAATGCTCTAAAGAGGGGGCCTGTGGGTACATTTCAATATAGCTAAAAGAATTGGAATCAGTATAAACCTCAGGTAGTGTTTTGCAACAAAATTTAATTATAATGTAGAATATTTCTGAAACTCTTTTCTTCTAAACTAGGACCCCAGCTTCCCTGGTATTTTGCAGGGATCATCAGCTCATAAGCCTCCATGGGCAGAGCAATGGGGATAGTAAGACTTGGGTTATATCAAGAAATTTTTTTAAACTTTAGATTTTACATGTACAACCAACAGCCTGGATATTTGGTATTGATCATCAGCTCATAGACAGTACTTTGACACTATTTTTTTTTTTTCAGCCCATTAAATTGGCATTGTTGGACATTCCCCCGATGATGGGTACACTAGGCGGTGTAGAGATGGAACTCCAGGACTGTTCTTTACCCCTCCTTACAGGTAACATTTCAGCATGTGTGTGACATTTCCAACGATTTCAGGTGTGCATCAGGGATGTGATAATACAGAGTTTTTCACTTGTCCCTGGACAAGTAAAAGCTGATTTATTACTTGTCCAGGATCAAAATGAACTTGAAAGACGTACTCACCCGCAAGTAAAAAAGCCTGTGTCAGACAAGTCAGGCATGGCAATTCGACGCCCATGTGCATGATGCAGCGTTCCATGCCAAGGGGAGTTTGGGCGACCTTGTTAAAAATTTTGGACTCCTTCATCTTGCCAATAAGGAGTATGATGGACCCCAAGGATCATATGAGGATATTTTGAGGAACAAATGAGCAGGACATTTTTCTTTTTACTTTACAAAAGTTGTTGAAGATAATATTTGCTTACATCTTGAAAGAAAATCACCTTCTTTGAAAGGAGAAACTTGTGGAAAAAAAGAAATTGCTTGTAACGAGAAATTCCTTCTTTCAAACATTGTTCTCCCATTTTGAAAATTCAGACTCCTTACTTTGAGCTTGGATTACTTGACTTTATAAGTTGGGAATACATTTGACACCTCTGGAGTTAGTGTCAATCCCTGATGATCACACACATGCTCATTTAGTATATATGCTCAATCATTTAACCCTTGTCATGCTGAATAAAAATCTTTGCAAAATTATATATATAAGTCAAAGTGCTAAAAGCTCTGTTTTTCCTTATTGTGAGTCAGCATTTGATTTTGAAAATATTATTTCTGAATTTTTTCTAGTTTAGAAAGGAAAATCAGGTTGTATGGACTAAGATCAGACTGCACATATGTGCAGGCTGATGTTTGTCCATACCTCCTGCAAAGCAGGAATATTCAGGGATCAGCATGACAAGGGCTAATAGTGATTGACATAAACCAGGGTCATCCAATAAATATTGAGACTTAATGCATTAAATATAACTTCTTTTGCTAGGCAACAAATTAAGGTGACAAAAAGCTGAATGGCCATGTTAACAACTTAGTGCTTTGATCTTCAAAAATAATGAAGTTTCATGTATTTTCTTGATTTCATTGTTCAAGCTCTACTGGTATTTAAAAATCTACAGACTTCATGGAATACAATAGATCCCATTGACTTATCAAGTAAATATCTTGTCAGTCCAATAAAATGCTTATTAAGTTTTGCATACAGGACCAATGAAATCAAGTTATAAACACAATGTGTTCATCTCTCTATTTGAATTTAGTTTGGTCTGTCCTATGAAAAATGTGGCTATTTTGTGAAGTCTGTTTCTAGGGAATTGATAATGCAATACACACATCTTGTGGCCAAGCCTCTCCTTAAATCAGAAAACATGCTTAAAAAAAATATGCAGGTATCCAAAATTGTATTTTACTGAGATATTCTTGTAAATCTTTGGAAGAGTCATAATCTTTATTAGAGATAGTAGATGGCATCTTTCACCAAAAAAAATATAATTAAATTATAGTTTGTACATTAATATTTATGTATCTTTATTATAATATGAATATAATTTTGAGTACACAGCTTATTTGTAAGCTTCTGCAGAAAGTATTGGAAGTCCAATGAAAAAAAAATCCTGCAGAAAAATGTTTACAATATTACTTCATTATATATTGCAAGGAAAACATTGTTGGAAAAGAAGAAATTGCTTTTGACAAGCAACTTCTATTTCTACAATGTTTTCCATTTAGTTATTTCAATTTTAGCATTGGAAAGGCAATTATTTTTCAAAACATGATAGATTTGAAATACTAGTACTGCGATTAACTACAGGCCTGAAGGACCTGCAGCATTGTTACTTCTACCAGTCCTCCCTAAATTCCACAGGTCTCAGGCCCGAGGACTGGTGTAAGTATCAACTTCCGACATAAAAGGTATAAATTAAAACCTTAATCACACTTATTAATCTTGTTTGTGAATTTATCCATTGTGAATAAGTTTTTAGCTTCATACCACTATGAAAGCAACAAATATTCTCTTAATCTCTTTATTGAGAGCTATTTTGATTCTTCAATGTCTGTTGTTCTTCCAAAGATATTCTCCTCCAAATCAAAATCTTGATGAAACATGGGAGGAATGCTGTTCCAGACTCACGAAATACGCATATTTTTTTTCAGGACAGTAGGTCTCGCATTTTTTTTTCATATTTCGGGGTCAATTAAAATATCTTGAACAATTTTAGAAGAGGGTCACTAAAAGAACATTCATGTAGAATTTCATTAAAATCGGGCCAATGGTTTGGGGGAAGATTTTAAAAGATTTTATATTGAAAATAAGCCATGCACTGCTAGCCTATGTTTGATGGGATCAATCAAATTTCTTGAACAAGTTAAGAAGAGGGTCTCTCAAAGAATATTCATCTTCTAACAAGCTTGTGTCTTGTCCCATGGGTGTCAAGTTTTGGGGAGGGGGTGCCTTTCATTGAACAAAGAGAAAGAGAAAAGAAAAATTATAAACTAAAAATTGAGCCTGTGTGTGACATTTCCAACAATTGGAACTGTGCGGGAGTTGAAAATATTGAGAGGCCCAGACAGCCACAAAATGTAAATATAAAGTTACTCGATGGTGTACAAATTAATACATTGAGACCTTATCTATCTAGTAAATACATAGTGAAGACTCTGGTCAGACTGCACAGGCTAGTCAGAGGCTTTGCGCAAATCTAAGATTGTTAGAAATTTCACACAGAGGCTTACTTGTCATTTAGTATGACCAGGGACTCGATATTAGGGCTTCTTACTTAAGCTTAAGGACTTCCTGCTTTAAATGTATTTACTTTTAGCTATATTGTAAATATTGAAATATTCTCTTGATTTAGCTTTACACAGAGTTGGAAAGATATGTACCTTTAGGAATCAACTTCAGGAAAGATTAAAAAGACTTTTAAACAGTCTTTAATTCTTTTATCAAGTCTAACCCCAGCTGTACCCAGGGACTCACATCAGATAATTTTGAGAGTCATGGCTATTCTCACACACTAAACTTGCATCCCTTAAAACCCTGCATTTTACATTACAGAGGTAATACCAACTGCTGACTACGAGGTGGCATTTAAGGATGCAGATGTTGCCATTCTGGTGGGAGCAATGCCCCGTAAAGAGGGAATGGAAAGGAAGGACCTCCTGAAAGCTAATGTCAGGATCTTTAAGGGCCAAGGTGATGCCATTAATAAACATGCAAAAAAGACAGTAAAGGTAAGAAAATATTATCATTTATGCAAAAAGGGACCAATTTTGGAAGTGAAGAAAGAATCAACCCTAGACAGGCTGTGCTTACGGCACATACCAACTAGCATAATTTATTTTGCTTTGGTCTATTGTCTATATTTAGAATGATTATTCTACCTACCAATCAAATTATTTTTAAAATGAGACGTCATCTGAATCCAATTGAATTTTCATAAATGTAAGATCATCTAAGTAAGCTTCAGAATTCAGTTCTTTGAATTTATGTCTCTCCAATTTCATAACTGTGAAAATATTGTTGAAAAAGATGAAATTGTCTGTTAAGACAATATTCTTTAAAACATTTTTCCATTTGAAATAGACTTAACTTTTGAAAGATGGGGAAGGGTTTAAAAAAATTGTTATGATCTATTGCATGACCCTTGAAGAGGTGCCAAAAGAGTGAAAGCATGTCAAGTTTCCCTCAAACTTTAACATAGATCTATATCATGATATCTTTACGGCATTTCACAGGGATCGACGCTAAGGGGTGTGCGGGAGTCCCAGACTTTTTGTTTACCAGTTGCAACTACTACCCTTTGCAATTAATGAGTCCAATGGACTCCAAGGGTCATAAGATAATATTTTGAGAAACAAATGCACAAGGCAGTTTCCTTTCCTTTTCTTCTACCTTTACTCTAATCGGTCTGATGCATTCCAATACGTAGGCAAAGCAAAACAGTAAAATTGTAAACACGTTCATTCACAGGTCATTTGACCTGGGTAGAATAATCCGCAGAAAGCGTGAAGCCTAGATCACATGACCTGCATAATGGACTATCATTGGTCGATAAGTTTGGGAAAACACATATGTCACGAGGCGCTTGATGGGGAACGGACGAAAACCTCATATTACACACAATGATAAAAAGGGATGTTATTTACAAGTAATACCCCTCGAGAACCCCTACGTCTAATATTTGTAAATAGGATGGCCGTCAGGTCATTATATTTACAAACGATTGGAATGTGATTTACGTATGAAAACATGCTCTACGTCGAACGATAGGATTGTGTATTCAATAGATATTTAACCTATTAACTGACGACAAAACTCTCTGACTGGTCCAGATGAAAAGGCTGACAATATTCAAATTCTAATTTATTCTACTTTTATTTAATTTAGTGAATATCGACCCCTAGTAGAGTATCTGTTATACATGGAGTGTTAGAACAATATTTTTTTAGCCGTATTATTGATGTTTGTAAAATGCAATGTCCCCAGTTTCCAGCCTTGTTTTTTCGTTTCAAACAAGGTCGAAAAAACGGGGATACAGCCAATATGGCAAACAATGACATAAATCATTTCTGTTGTTTTTATTATAGCCAAAAAGTTACAAGAAAAAGTGAAAAATCTGTAACCCTTTTGCGACCAAATAGCGGAATAACAGCTTAATAAGGCTGTGATTGTGATGTTTGGAACGCACACCAAAATATCGTGAACTAATTTTCCGAAATTCCGACACCATCCGAATAATCATTTACAGTAAACAAAAGAAAATTTTACTCAATTATCTGGTTTCCCATTAGATCAACTTTGTTCTAGATAAATTACTTTTTTCCCTTTCATTTATCTTATCTCGATCTAATCATAACTGTTTTTGATCTTGTGTTCTATAACCATATTGTATGTTTATACCATACGTGGTTTTGAATAAAGAGTTGTATATATTGTATATATTTTCAACCCTTGCAAGAACTGTTAATCTTTTCACTACAAAAGTTTTTGAGGTAAACATCTTCTGGCATATAGTAGTATTTTGAAAGAAAATATCTTCTTTGGAAGGAGAAACTTGTGGAAAGAAGAAATTGCTTGAAACAAGCAATTTCTTCTTTTCCACAATGTTATCCAATTATGAAAATTTTGACTCCTTACATTGAGCTTGGACTCCTTGATTTTGTGTTAGGTGTCTAATAGACTCCTTATTCTCAGGAGTTAGTGTCAATCCCTGATCCCTCTTGAATCTGTTCCTTGAGTGAAAGTTTAGGATTCTTATTCTATGTTGTAGGTACTGGTTGTTGGTAACCCAGCCAATACTAATGCATTGATTTGTTCCAAGTACGCTCCAGACATACCCAAATCTGCATTCTCCTGCTTAACAAGGTTGGACCAAAACAGAGCCCAGTCACAGGTCAGTCATTAGAAATTTGATAATATATGTAGATTTTCATATTCAGCCCTATGTTCAGGATGTAATGCAAACTGTTTGAAAATTATACCCCACTTTGCATGTGCACTTGCCGGATTATATTTCTTTATTTGACATGAAGCGTAGACTTGAACGAGCTATTCAGTCTAACTGCTTGTCAGTTTTATTACTGAGCTTTTTTCCAAAGAAAGTGGGATTCCTTCATACAATCTCTTAAAAAGGTTTTGTGATTGAGTAGGATAGTCAGAATCTATGCATGGATCAAATTGAAGTGTTTGCTCTTTATGTTCCAGTCAGTCTTTGATTACAAAATGGCAAAATAAAAACATCAATCAATCTACAAAAATGCTGCAAACCATCTAGCAATTATAACTAATATTTGGTTCCAAAACACACAGTTAACCAAAGTGCTTCTTTGGTTGTTTTACAGATGTAAACTGCTGTGTAATTTATCAAGACATTTTGTATGGATACTTTGTCAAGTGACAATTAAAACAATCAGTAAGTTTGTTCTGTAATTGATCTCCATAATAAAGAAATTAATTTCTTTCCTTTCTCTATCTAGAACAAATTTGTCTCTTGTTTTTTCAGATAGCAAGGCGAGCTGGTGTGGCTCAAGATTGTGTGAGCAACTGTGTAATCTGGGGTAACCACTCCTCTACACAATATCCTGATGTGAGGAATGCTAAAGTCAAAGTGGGAGATAAAAGTCTGCCTGCTGTTGAGGTCATCAAGGATGATTCTTGGATTAATGGAGAATTTATACTAGTAAGTATTAAAAAATTTGATTCATTGTATCCTGGTACATGTGTATGTGTACATCGAGAGGTCGGTACAACACTAATGTAAGTGCCTATAAATATATAGGCACTAATAATAGCATTGCACTGACCCCTAATTAAACAGATAGATGAGCCTCTATGTGATAATTTCAACAATTTTACTCGATAAGGTTGTAGTTCTTGTGTTAAAAATACCGTTGTAATGTTCTCCAGTCACCACAATATCACTGAATACTAGCAAAAGTATCATAGAATCTCATTTTAAAGTCAGTTTCCTAGCAAATTTTGAAACCCAATCATGTTAGTATCAACTTCTCCGTCTGTCTGTTCTTCCTTTAGTCTGTCTTTGTCCAATTCTTGTAGACACAACTCTTTCAATTATGGAAAGATTTGCATTAAGGTAGTGGACCGGTAAAAGTTTCGTAACATTTCGGACCACATATTCTTTCACAATGTTAACCGAGGTTTCCAAATGAAAATCATTTGGAAACCTCGGTTAACACTGTTAAAGTTCAATACTTATGAGATGTTGCAAAACTATTACGGGTCCACTACCTTAAATATTAACACAATTTTCCTCATCATATTGTTTGGATACTGTGAAACTATGCAACATCATGGAAAAATGGGCCTCTATTGAGAATTTTCCTGTAGCAACCTTTATTGTGACCCTGGCACTCTTGTAACAAAATTGTCTATCTCTTTTTCAGACTGTACAGAAGCGAGGGGCAGCTGTGATTGCAGCTAGAAAATTGTCGAGTGCCATGTCTGCAGCTAAGGCTATTTGTGATCACATGAGGGACTGGTGGAATGGGACACCAGAGGTATTTACAATTATGAAATAATGAACTTTATGATATGACTTCCTTCGTAGTATGTTCTGTTGCAGTAGCGAAACGACCCAAATGAAATTTTATATGTATTACACAGGTTTTAACAGGCTTGTGGAAGAACTATCTATATTTGTTAAGAAAATGACATTGTATTCCATTTGCCGACATCATTTTGCAAACAGTGTAATATGTTTTGCGGAATTGCTTGACTTGATAAATTTCTTGAATTTTCTCAATTTATCACAAAGAATTAGGTATTATTATAAATAGAATTTCAAATTATGTCCAGGAAAAACCAAATTTATCAAACTCATCATCTATAACAGATAAAAACTTAGGACAGCCTCGTTTGTATCTGTTTATAGATATCTCTTTAATATTCAATGACCACTCATTCAAAATCCTCTGTGCATAACCCCTAAATGACAGAGTAACATCGTTCAGGGTTCGACACTCACTGATTTTTACCACCAGCCTGCAGGACCTTCTAGTCCTAAATCTATTAGGTCCTCCCTAGTAATAATAGGTCCTACATGAAATCTACTTGTATTGTAGAAAGATTTAACAATAGTCCTTTGAAAGGAAAACCGTGTGGGAAAAGAAATTGATTGCGGAAAACAATTCCTTCATTTCCCACAATGTGTGCCTTGTTTTTGAAAATTTGAACATTAGAAGGGAGCGATTGGTTTTCAAAACTGTATGGTATGGGATGAATTTTGACCAATGACTGCAGGCCTAAACCACCTGGAGTATGGTAGCTTGCACCAGTCCTTCCTGAAATTTAAAGGTCTTGGGTCCGAGAAGTAGTGTTATTGTCAATCCCCGACATTTTGGCAGAAAGTCTTGGATATTAAAACAATAGTCATCTGAAAAAATATATGATCATGGACATGAAACGAAATCAGAAACACTTTGTGGGCAACCTGTCAGCTTTAATAAGCAATAATTAGGACCTAGTTGCCCTTGAGCAAAATATTTAACATTTATGGTGGAAATGAAGAGGGTGTACAATGTACATTTCCCTTCTAGTTAAAAGGAATGATTTGATTGTAAAGACATTTCTTTTTAATGACAGCTGCAATCAACTAGGTAGATTCTGGATAGGAAGTTCTGGGCTGAGATAATATAACAATTCTTATGCTCAACTAAGAGTTTTCTTAAATTTAGAATTGAAACAAATGCATAAACATTAAAGATAATAAGTTGGTAATTAAGCTGCCTATCCCTTTATCCTCAGAAACAAATTCTGTGTATCTGTAAGGGGGTCACATTTATATATTACTTGCAGGGTCTCTGGGCGTCCATGGGCATGTTTTCTGATGGATCCTACGGAATCCCTGAAGGTTTGATGTACAGTTTTCCGGTGACCATCAAAAACAAGGAGCCCTCGATCGTGCAGGGTTTGTCTATCAACGATTTCTCTCGTGAAAAGATGGACCTGACTGCAAAGGAATTGACGGAAGAGAGGGATATGGCCCTTTCTGCTTGTGAATCAGAGTGACTTGATAATTCTAAATTGTAGCTCGACGATCAGGGTTCAGTGTAGACCTATTGTATATACCTGTATAATTACAGTCATTAACAATATGAGGGTTTAGTGCAAGACAGTACTGAGTGTATATACACTGTATATACACTTAGTACAGTCTTGCACTAAACCCTTTAATAGTTTTATACACATCCCTTGATTGACACAAGTTGTTCTGGTAGCTTTATTGATGTAACTTTGTGATCTTGTATTATATTTGAATCCTGTAACAATCCTTGTCTATCATATTCATTATTTAAAGCAAAAGATTACTTTATGGAAAACTGGGCGTGCCTATTGGCTTTTTGACAATTTAAACTGTCTCTGAAATCACACTGCATTTATTTGCAAACTATACCAACACTGGGCAATAAATGTCATATCTACAGCTCGTTTAAAGTTGTAGATATGACTTTTTCCATTGCACACAAACAATTTGGCTTGGACAATAATGAAAACTGGGCGTGACTATTGGTTTTTGGACAACTTAAACAGACGCTGAAATCACACTGCAATAATTTGCAATTGCAAACTTTGCTGCCAATGGCCAATCTAAATTTCATATGTACAGCTCATTTAAAGTTGTAGATATGATGTTTCGGTTGCACACAAACAATAAGGCTTGGACAGTAATGAAAGCAAATCATTGGTTGGCCAACTAAAGTACGTAGCCCTTCTTGAATAGGCTATGTTTAAGTTGCAAAACCATGGTAGTGTTTTAAATAATGTTTTGTTGATCTGCTGGTATTCAGATCAGATTTCTAATGTAAATTTGAGACTTTATGCAGCTATCATGAATCCGAATTCCATCCCAAGGGTCCAAACTCGGTTATTGGTTCATTTTGAAAAGATGAATTTCAGAAATTTCAAGAGCAAGGTTGGAATACATAACAATATAAATCAAGCGAGAATCAAATTATATCATTATTCAAACTCAGCCAAATTTGATCACTGTAAGGGTTGTGGTATAAACGAAAAGCCTGAAATAGGGATAGTGAGTTTATCAAATTAACTTTCTTTCGACTTCAGAAAATCTCTTCATTGATTAGTAAGATGCTATTCACTAAAATCAACCTATGTATATTGTTTTCTGGCCAAAATATTGTAATGTAACTCCATCTTGAATAAAGCTTTAGAGCTTTAGATAAAAACATTTTAGTAGCCCACCAACTAAATGTAATAATTAGTATGTCTGATAATTAAAAGTTTTCAAAAAAATAGTTTTCTAATCATACTTCTGTCAGTATGTGACTGCTGAAAGGTTTTTTGTATTACTACAAATAGTTAAACTTAAGCTTAAAGGTAGTGGACCTGTAACTGTTAGGCAACATGTTGGGACTCATGACCTTTCACATTGTTAACCGAGGTGTCCTAATGAAATCATTAGGACATCTTGGTTAACTCTGTTAAAGTTCAATACTTCTGAAATGTTGCGAAACTATTACAAGTCCACTACCTTAAACCATCACTATCTCTGGTGGACGTATATATGCTAATTTTCAGGGAGTTCATTTACAATTCATGAGTCATATTAATATTGGTATGTGTATTAGAGTACAATGGTTGTATTAGTATGGAGAATTTCCTAGAAACTAGTTTAAGATTGTAATGTGCTATATAATAGATGTTTTATGATGAGAATTTGTCTGTGGGGATTAGAGACTTGTATGTGCTACAATTTATATGATATACACAGAAATAAACAACAAGAATACTTGTATATAGAATTATTTTAATTCTTCACATCCACTTGAGATCACAGGGAAATGTTCCGCTGATTTTTTTAGAACATATATGCTTGAGATCAACAAAGTACTTTCCAACAATCTAGATTCTAGAAAGGCTATAACTGTTGTGAAAACTGAAGGACAACTTGTGTTAAGTCTGAGAAAGTTCAAATCAACTTGATCCGTGACCTTGACCTTAAAGATCTGTATACATTTCTTT
This sequence comes from Fragum whitleyi, assembly GCA_948146395.1. Classification (NCBI taxonomy): domain Eukaryota; kingdom Metazoa; phylum Mollusca; class Bivalvia; order Cardiida; family Cardiidae; genus Fragum; species Fragum whitleyi. The sequence goes on along the minus strand of OX411544.1, from coordinate 4,740,724 downwards.
CAAAAAGCGTATCTGTAGATAAAAAGAGAATAAGAATAGCAAACTAATTTATTTTGACAAAATGTTGATCATTTGTTCTAAGAAAGTTTTTTCTCGAAATTTTAAATGTGGTATTTGTTGGTGATGCAAGCCCAATCACACAACAGGAACACAGCAGGAACATAAAAGCAAATTTCACAATTACACAAAATGAATTAGTGACCCATTGCTTGAAAAGGGACCATCTGAGAACACAAATAAATAAATATTTGGAAAAAGGATTGAATCAAACATAGGTCAACATGAAAGCATAATCAGTAAAAACATTGGAAGGTAGAACAATCTTTCTAAATTAAGAAAGTTGGTTATTTTGGAAAAGTTTCGAACCTGGTTAGTCTGCACAGATCAGAGTCTGGCAATGTTTGACAATTTAAGCACAACCAAGAAGTTTACTTTTTGTATGATGCGTCACAATTACTTCAAATATGTCAAAACTACAGGTAATCAAAAATATCAAAATCCCAGTTCAAAAAGGTACTAAGTGCTTTTGCATTTAAAGCCTTCAAGCACTAGGGTTTCCATATGTGGCCCATGGAATAAAGTTGTATAACATCAGATAAAGAGACGTAATCAGGTGGAGTGGGCTAAGATCAGACTATGTGCAGGCTATTCTTGGACTTTGCCTAATTCTAAATGCAGAACATTTCAAGTTCCCAGGCCTCCTAGCAGGCCTAAACGAAAATAAAGGTTTTTATAAAGGCTCCAATGTATGAAAATAAAGGCCTTTTAGTGTAAAATATGAAAAAAAAATAAAGAGTAAATAAAGGCTATTTTTGTTGAGGTTCTTATTTCTTTATTGAACCCATATTCATACCAAAGTCATTTTTTTATGTTATATACTGCATTCTGAAAAACTCAAGATGGAAGAAACAAAAGCAGCATTTTTTAACTACACATAAAAGAATGGAAAATGCAGAACAAAAGCCATTACTTGCTTTCAGCTAGCACAGCAACCATTCAGAGCAGATATAAAGGTTTTGAGTGAGAATTACAGGCTATTTTGGCGTTTTAAAGGTTTTCTGGGGAAATGTAAAGGTTTTAAAGGTTTGCTCTGAAATTAAAGGTTTTTAAAGGTTTCACTAGGAGGCCTGAGTTCATCACGGTAAGGGCTAATATTGTATGATAAAAAGGAAAATTTCGGTAAGCCTGGAGTAAAAAGCTTTAACCCAAGTTGGCCAACACTCAAACAGTGCAGTCTGGATCTACACTTGTTTCATTCCCAGATGGTTCCTAATCCTATGAAAGGTCAACAAAGCTATATGAGCACATGGTTATAATCCATAATTAATGCCCTGTCAGGGCGGGGCCTAAGTAACGGGTCATTGGATTTAAGGTTTAGGTAAATCAGCTTTAATTTTAAGCAACTTATTTCTACAGACTAGACATAAATAACTCGAATCCTTAAATCGTAAATTGGTAAAAAAATCCTCGTAACTTCAGCTTAATCAAGCTGAAGTTACGAGGCTTTGGTAACCAAACCATAAAATGTGTTCACTCTCTCTAAGCACTTAAATCCTTTAGGTTAATTACAGTTATTTGCATGCGTTAACAATAAAGAACACACAATTTTGAAAAGTAAACTCACCAAATTACGTCACAGCTAAGCAACGCCCTGCCAGTTCCTTAATAATGCAGAATAACAGGACTCGTTTTTGACACTGAATAATCTGAAAATATCCTAATTCAAACCCTAAGTTTTTTGACAGGGGGTGATTTTCACATCTTAAATTTTCAATATGGCACTTTCTTACTCTTATACTACTTAAAATTAAAAATGTATTGTAATCATGCCTCTTCACCAAATCAAATATGAGATTCGTATGTTTTGACCACTTCAAAGCAGTTTTGACCCTTATAAATTCATATTCAATGGGTAAATGACTCCTGGGGCCATTTTCATCAAAACATTTAAGGCGTATTTTTGTCTTACTGATGACTTTCGAAACAGTAACAACAACAATAACTTTAAATAGGTAATGATTGATTGATTATATGTGATTTTGTCCCAAATCTGTGGTTAGTCATCAGTAAGACAAAAACACGTCTTGAATGTTATGGTGAAACCGGCCCCTGAACTTGTAAAGTTGGGACAAGCCCTGTTTGGATTATCTGAGAGAAGTTGGTTGTATGCACACTGCCTCAGGAATATTGGCTGCCAGTCTATCAAGTTCTTGTCTATAGAAATTTTCTTTTTGTTTAGCCTGAAGTTCCAGTCTTTCAATTAGTCTTTCCATATTGTGAATCTCATCCTCAATATCAATTATGTCCTCTAGGCCATCGTTAGAATTGATGGCGGAATTTTCAACACGCTGAATGTTAGAACTTTTCTTATTGGTTGGTTTGACTAACATAAATTGTGGTTCTGTGAATTTTGATTTTTGCGATTTGGATTTGTCAAGTCCGATATTTGATTTGTGAAATTCAATTTCTAGGTCTATAATCCCCAAAAGTCGATCCAACTGTTGTTGACTAACATCTTCCAACTGAAATGTACAAGAAACTTTGTTAACCCTATTTCAGCTGAATTTAATCTTTGTTTAAAACGAACTGCCAATTTTAACAGTACTGTAAATGGCTTTATATGAGGATGTCAACATTTAGTTTGTTTGTTTGAATGGGCTTTTACGCAGCTTTAAACATTATTTCAGTCAAATTGCGTTGACTGGAACACCTACCAATGGATTCCTAGTATTTCCCACACCAGTAATACCATCACATCCTTTCCAGCTGCTTTCCCACATAGGTCAATGATTATCAACCCATTGGTGGTAGACACAGTCAACATTTGTTACTTTTTCAGTTTAATTTTTTTTTTCGGTAATCGATTCTGGTGCATCTCTTTTGATATTATCAAGTTCCCAATTTAAAATTAAAAGACTATTTTTTAACCAAATTTTAAACTGCACCTTTCCAACCAGGCTGGCTCCAATATTTCCTAAAAAAATAAGGTTGAGCAGGCAGTGTGGGCTAAGGTCAGACTGCACATCTGTGCAGGCTGATCTTAATCTACATTATCTGCAAAATGCTAAGTGTACAGTCTGAATATCATGTGAGCAGCTTGAGAAGAGTAAAAGAAGATAAAACTAGTATTGATATATATTTAGCTGCAAGGTAAAAACAAGAGCCATGTTGGACATGGCCATCAAAGCTTGATTGTAAACTGAAGCCTAATCAAATGGCAATAACTCCAAAATTATGCAAGCAAGAGTTGTAGTTCTTGTGCACTGCGATTCTCCTCCATTAGATCTATCCACCTATAAAGTTTCAAGTAGATAGCTATTAAACTTCAGGAGATATTCTCCGGAAAAGTTTAGTGACAGAATGGTGGCTGGAGACCATTACTATATCACCTTCGCTGAACAGCAAGGGATAATTAGAAACATTACAATAACTAAGAAATCCTTGCATCAAGAGTTTTATCACCAGCTCCGTCAACTTTCATCCCACATATGACAAAAGATAAAAGGATCTTACAACGAAAAACAAAGAATAATTCTATGTCTTTAATGCAAAAATTAGACTAAATGGTTTTGCTTGATAAATTGTCAATTGAATCCTGGTATTTTAACTCATCAGAATAGTCTCTTTGAGATGAATCCAATCAGTTCAAATGATATATAGGATTAAGAGGGAATTATTTTCTATCGAGATAAATTGATCATTCTTGTAATTGACGATTAGACTTACAGCTTAAAAAGAAAGCCATCTAAATATCAAGAAATCATTATTCATATCTCTTGTGCAGATAAAACAAGCCAATGTCTCTGTAAAATGCTTATTTCTACATACAAACCTGTGTTGTGAGTATCTACAGTAATTCTCTTGACAGAGTTAGTCCACTAATGGATCTTACGCACCAACCTCAAATTACTCAATTTAATCTATCTGCAAATTAGTTTAAATTTTAGTGTTTTTTTTGTTTTGTTTTTTCATCAATGGACTTTGTGTTTACCCGAAGATGGAATCCCATTAAGTATCCTTTAAGAGATTTAACACAAAATCCTTACCTACATTACAATTGTCAACAAATGTTACCAACTGTAAATGGTATATTCACAATTTAACACAAAATTAGTCATGAACCAATTCTCGGTTGTTTTGTTCATTGAACATACAAAAGTAGTGAAGAACCATGTCACAATTGGTTGTGATTTTTCAAGGGTTTAGAATAAAACTATAGTAATTGCTATAGGTACATAGAAAGAAAATATTGAAATCTACTCAATTTGGCCCTACCTTTTGTTCCCAGATCTCCTCTATATGATCAATGATGGTTTCATATTTGATGATAGAGGTTTCCAGTCTATTTCTCTCTGTGTTTAAATTCTGTAGGATGTCTGGGGGAATGTTGTAACATTTTAATTTGGTTTTGTCAACTTCAGGATTTCTCTCTTGCATTTTCAGATCAAGTACACTTTCCTACATTAATAGAAGCAAGAATATCAATAAACTACACCTTTAACCCTCATTTGGCTGAATTTGGCCCTTGTCATTCTGCATAAATTTTAGCTAACAATGTTCATCAAAATCAAAGGACAAAGGACAAAAAGCACTGAAAGTACCAACTGTAGGTCATTTTTTATTTGAAAAACTAAATCTATTGACAATTCTGGTTTGAAAGTGAGAAACAGGTGGTGAAGAATAACATCAGACTGCACATATGTGCAGACTGATGTTTGTCTATAGCTCCTGCCAAAGCAGGAATATTCCGGGTTAAGCATGACAAGGGTTAAATTTTGTTTGTACCAAAATGCTTAATTTGAGACATTTAACACTGCCTTGTTAAATTCATCCCACAATTCAAATAAGTAGAAAGCAACTGATGTGACTGAATTTAACACTCCCTCCTAAGGTATTTACAGAACTAGATTGATAGATTTTATTTATGAAAATTGTGTTTGGTTTTGAAAATTGAAGTGAAGTGAAATATGTCATTAAGTTATATGGACATTGTTTAAAATATTTTCATAAATCTTATTGACATAACTAGATACAGGGCAGGAAGCTTATAATGAGTTAGTCAGGATAGTGCAATATACCCCATTATTGCATTAAATGTATGTTTTCGGGTCATTAAAGGCATACGTTAACGGACAAAACCAAGGTGTTAACGGGAGAAAACGTGGAATAATCAGTTAATTCACATGCCGTTAACGCCCGCCTTTTTAATTTAAATATTCTCCGTCTGGGTCTATACACTTTATCAATTTCCTTGTCCAACATTATTATAGAGCATACCTAAAGACGTTGCTCAAAATCCCGTGTTAATTTGTGTGACGTCATAAATTAACCAAGCAATGTCGGTATAAATATGAAGGCGATGTTATGCATGGCAGCATATAAGTAGGTTTGTAACTGGTTTTATATCGGTTTTTAAGAAATTATTCTTACTCTTATCTATCTTTTTATGCAATAATAGCGTTAATTTACATTTTTTTGAGTGTAAACATGCAGAGACCCTCAAAAAGCTTTAACGCCCTCGTGCTTCACACTGGGGCGTTAAAACATTTTTTAGGTCTCTGCATATGTAAACGTCCTCAAAAATGTGAAATAACCCTATATTATAACGTCCTGTTAACAGGTCAGATGTAAATCTACTTCTATTTTATTTACTTCAGATTTTGTTGGAAGAATCATTTTTATTTAAAATTACATAACAACTTAATTAGTTGCTAATTGCCACAATATACTAGTGTAAACAACTACTTTATGGCAATATCTTGTTGTAAAGTGAAAATGACCTACAGGGACTGTCGAAATATGATTGCTGTATCCGATATCTCTCAAAAGCTCATCCCACTATATCTGATAACAAGAGGCCCAAGAGGGCCTGTATCGCTCCACTGGCTTTAACATCATAAGACTTGCATTAAATGAATCTTTCTTTGAATGAAAACAACACTTTGAAATCTCTTAAAACCTATTTTATATTAATTAACTGGGTATGGCTCACATTGCACCAAAATTCTCAAGTTTCATTGAAATTGGCCCAACCTTCATCAGGAGATGTAGTTCAAAGATTTCGGGCTCAAAATAAGCCACACCCTGACATGCCAATATTTAAGGACTAATTAAAATTTCGCATACAATTTTTGAAAAGGGTCACAGAATGAACATTCTGGTAAAATTTCATTGAAATCAGCCCAGTGATTCAGGAGGAGATGTCCTTCAAAGAATTCCGGCTCAAAATAAGCCCCACCCTGCCACACCCATATTTATGGGCCAATCAAAATTTTGAGAGCAACTTTTGGAAAGGGTCTCCCAAGGAACATTCTGGTAAAGTTTCATTGAAATCGGCCCAATGGTTCAGGAGGAAATGTCATTCAAAGATTTTGGGCTCAGATAAGCCCCGCCCTGCCACGCCCATATTTGGGGGCCAATCAAAATTTCAGGAACAATTTTTGAAAAGGGTTACCCCAGGAACATTTTGGTAAAGTTTGGTTGAAATCGGCCCGTGGTTGAGGAGGAGATGTCATTCAAAGATTTCGGGCTCAAAATAAGACCCCCCCTGCCACGCCCATATTTGGAGGTCAATCAAAATTTCTTGAACAATTTAGGTAAAGGGTCACGTCAGGAACATTTTGGTAAAGTTTGGTTGAAATCGGCCCAATGGTTCAGGAGGAAATGCCGTTCAAAGATTTCGGGCTCAGATAAGCCTGGCCCTGCCAGGCCCATATTTGGGGACCAATCAAAATTTCAGGAACAATTTTTGAAAGGGTTACCCCAGGAACATTTTGGTAAAGTTTGGTTGAAATTGACCCAGTGGTTCAGGAGGAGATGTCATTCAAAGAATTTGGGCTCAAAATAAGCCCCACCCTGCCACGCCCATATTTAGGGGTCAATCAAAATTTCTTGAACAATTAAGGGAAAAGGGTCACCCCAGGAACATTTTGGTAAAGTTTGGTTGAAATTGACCCAGTGGTTCAGGAGGAGATGTCATTCAAAGAATTTGGGCTCAAAATAAGCCCCACCCTGCCACGCCCATATTTAGGGGTCAATCAAAATTTCTTGAACAATTTAGGTAAAGGGTCACCCTAGGAACATCCATGCCAAGTTTCATATGTATTGGCCCAACAGTTTGGGAGGTGAAGATTTTTAAAGATTTTAAAGTGAAAAAATGCCAAGCCCTGCCACGCCCATATTGGGGGGTCAATCAAAATTTCTTTCACAATTTTAGAAGAGGGTCACCCAAGGAATATTTCTACCAAGTTTCATCAAAATCCGCCCATAGGTTTTGGAGGAGAAGATGTTTAAAGAAAAAGTTTACGCACGGACGGACGCACGCACGCACGACGGACACACGGCCATGACAATAGCTCGCTGGCCTTCGGCCAGTGGAGCTAAAAATCATAAGAGGAGAAAAGGCAGTGAACTAGTTGTAAGTGGAACCTCATTCTATCTGATCTCAATTTACATGGAGTGGGCTGTAGTTATTGAAATTGAAAGGATTATAAATCTTACTGTCTAAAGGTGCATGGTTCATGGTAACATCGATTTTATTGGATCAAGTAATGAGAAAACCTAAATCCACAAGTCCAATTGGAGAGATGATGCTCCTCATAAACAACATAATTATGTGAATGAAGATGGATAGAAAGTAAAATTACCCTAGGAAACTAGAAAGCCATGAATGGCTTGTGTCGCTCCACAGGCTTGAAATTCTTGAAAAGCAAATAAAAGTTTTGACTCTATTTTTAGATATTTTGGGTTCTACTGATGTTGAAAATAATTTTCAAAGTTTCAACTATATAACATATAGAGAAATGATCTCTACCCATAAAGGACATATTTTTCATCCAATCAAAATAATTTTTGGCTGCATGATAATGGGCCACCCAAAGATCATACCAAAAATGTTTGTTTGAAATCCATCAATTACATTCTGAGAAAATGATTTACAAAGTTTCCACTATATAATATATTGAGAATTGACCTCCGCCCATAAAATATATATATTTTTCATCCGATCACAATAACTTTTGGTAGACTGATAAAGGGTCACTCAGGGAATATTTCCGCACAGAGGAATGACCTCTGCCCATAAAATACATATTTTTCATCCAATTAGAATTATTTTTGGAAGACTGATAAAGGGTCACTTAAGGATCATTCAAGTCAAATTTAGTTGATATCCATCATTTAGATTCTGAGAAAATGATTTTGAAAGTTTCCACAAAATAACATATATGAGAAATGACCTCTGCCCATAAAATGCATATTTTCCATCTGATCACAATAATTTTTTGTAGACTGTTAAAGGGTCACTCAAGGATCATTCATGTAAAATTAGATTGGTATCCATCAATCAGAATCTGAGAAAGCTCATGTTTTCATTGGATCAAAATTTCTTGAACAACTTTGAAAGAGGGTCACCCAAGGATCATTCCTGTGAAGTTTGGTTAAAATTCATCCAGTAGTATCCGAGGAGAAGATTTTTAAAGAAAAAGTTTACGACCTGACGCATGGACGGACGCACAACGGACACAACACCATGACAATAGCCCCAGTGGCTTTCAGCCCGTGGAGCTAAAAAATGACTGGTGACATACTTCTGTCACAACAGAAGGGGTTGGATCAGCAATCAGATACCAGACTGTTCAAGTAAGATCGAATGCATGGTCACTCATGACAAGCAAATCACTAACCCTTCTCATGCTGCTTATAACATATTTCAGCTAAACATCTAACTTTAGAAGACAGTGTAGACAAAGATCAGCCTGCACAGATGTGCAGTCTGACCTTAGCCTTCACTGCCTTCCTCATACTTGGTTGTTATGATAAAACCTTGAGTGGTGCAGATTGATGCAATTTGTTTGTAACAATAATTGAATTCAGCTGGATAAGTGGAGTCTATGGTCTAGTTATTAGGGCCGTGGCTTTGGGATCGAAAAGTCTTGGGATTGAATATTGACCAGGCCAAGGAAATTCTTTTGAGCAAAAACTTAAAACCAATGTGCTGTGGCTGCATATGGCACCATGTGTTAACAGCCGACTTGTGAATCAATGATTGTGGGTTATGTGTAAAGCTGTTGAGTGAACCATCAGTTTAAAAACAGACAATAATGATCTTAAATGTTATCATACCATCCACTTCCAGAACACATTTTCCTGTTCTTTCCATTGTAATAAATTCTGTAACCTTACATTGTCTTTTTCTAGCAACTTCAGAATCTATAAATAGAAGAAATACTTTGTCTTTTTAAAACAATACACAGGTAAAAGAGGGTTGATATTGTACTTCATCAATTTACTTTATTAAATGTGGTTCATACATGGTACATCTTTTATGTGCTTGAAAATATTGGCAATGTTCAGTTGTTCTGTTAAGTTCTTAAGTTATTTGACCTTGACAGATGACCTTGACCTTGTCACATGAACTTGACTTTGGTAGCAGCAGATGCGTATCATTGAGATCTAGCAACATGCCAAATATGAGGCTTGTACTTTGAATAGGCTTGAAAATACATGTATTGGCACTGTTAAGTTTTTTGGAAAAGTTTTGCAGACATACAGACGGGCAGACAATGGCAAAACAATATACCCCGTTTTTTTAGATCCAAGGCATATAAAAGGAACTCCCGGCATCACCCAAATGTTTTTATTGTTGTTGTTGTTAAATTTGGAAGTTAAGATTATAGAGAAATTGACTGAAAACAAGCCACATCCCTTGAAAACTCCATTTTTAATAGAACCATTGGAGTGCAAATTACATACACTTATCTGAGAAAGGTCACCCAAGCAGAATTTCTGCTAAGTAATGGTTGAAATAGGTCCTTTTGTTAAGAAGTTAATTTCATAATCAGAAGTGAAAATAGAAAGGAAAAAATAAGGCTTTTTCAAACTATTTAATCCCATATTAGACATTTATGCCCAGTGCTTAAATTGTTTCCGTCAGATATATAAATATTTCAAGACACCATTTATTGTAATTCTTAATTGCAGTTGATTTCTGAAAAGTTTTACAGAGATAATGTATTTATCCTAACAAACACTTCCAAGAGTTATACGAGGGATGTTCAATTTTTATCTAGATTAGGTCAATTAATCATCACTGATTTATCGCTATGAGAAAAAAGTATACTCATATTAATGGAACACTTTATATGATCAAACTTGCCAAAGTCTGAAGCAGTTGAACGATGTATATTCATTTCACACGCAAACAAAAATACGTGGGTATAAGGTGGCGGCCCACAGTACATGTCGTTAGCGACTTTGTCAAGAATTGAGACATTTGATGTTGTGTAATTCAGCTTGTCATGGCTTGTTATTCATGGAAGATGGATGAATTCGGTGTTCCTGTATTTATGGTTTGTATATAGGTAAAAACGAATGATGCAAAATCAAAGTTCTCAGAAAGGTACCCCTTAGTAAATCGCCTATGTCTTCCAGAGACTCGGCAATTGACGTCCCTACAGTTGCTATGATAAGTTTCTCTCTGTCCATGCTTCCTCTTTTCTCACAGGGCAGGGAAGCGTCTTCACCATTGAATGTAAAGCATTTGGAAGATTGAACCTTTCCTTTTCAGTGTGACAAGCATTTGATTGATGTCTTTCAGTATTTTTGTAGCTTTGAATAGAATAATTAAAAATCAAAATTCAGAGCATTCAGTTGACGTCGTTTAGAATGTTCCCAAACTCTCAACCCGCCACATTTTAAACGAACCTTTTCGAAAAATTCTATGGTCAAATTACTTCAAATTAAGACAAGGCATTTGTAATAATTATTCCTGCAACTCAATTAATTTTCAAGTTTTTCAACTATTAGAAAAGGAAGAATATTTAAAAATGAAGACCAAGTGTATGAACTATTTTATCTGCTGCGCCGGGTACTCCTTACCATGGTATTTTATATGGCAGATGTGTGCGCTATGTTCAATAACTATATCAATTTTACATAACCATATGTGAATTGAATTCCGACAGCGAATGATACCAAATTTAGTTTGATAGCTTCAAAAATAAAGTTTTGAGAGTCTAAATCCGGTTGATTTTTTAAACACCCTCATACAATACATGGAAAGGGAGCTTTTATTAAGTTCCATTTCTCGAAGCAAAATATATACCACAATGATGCCATTTGCCTTTTTAGATTAAGGTTAATTTCCTCTAAACAGTCATTTAAATGACTGTTTAGAGGAAATCAACTTCGAAATAGAGAAAGAGAATCATAAAACTCAAATAATCAGACCATTTAAATTAACTGAAATGCCTTTTTGAAGTGAAAATGGTAGGTGGAGCTACTTTTAAGAAAGGTGCTCTTAACCCTTTGCTGTTTAATCCCTGCTTTTTACGTGCCTGTGATTTTATGATTGAGAAAGCATTGTGAAAAAAAAAAGAAATTGCTTCTGACGAGCAATTTCTTCTTTTTCCACACTATTTTCTACCCTACAGAATGGTTATTTTTCAAATTAAATCCACTTTAAATTTTCGTCTTCAAAACCTTTGAATTTGGACAGGTCCAAAATTTTGTAAAACAGGAAAGTGTTAATAGAGAAAATATGGTACCTGTACCTTTTTCAGATAGTCTGGATGCCTCAGAAGGTATACCTCCAACACAGACAGATGATCTTTGTCTGGGAAACTATTGGCCCCCATTGTACTCTTGTGAACCTACAAATTAGAGTGAATAAGCTAAAATCATAACATGCTGGTTGTAAGAGCTTTTGCTCAACGACTACAACTAAAAAGGTTTTTAAATTTGAAAAGTTGTGTTGAGTTGCAAGAATCTCAAACATAACATTGACCATCTATAAAAAATTTGTCCAAAAACACATCTAATCATCATAACACTATGAAACAAACATATTTGGACAGACTGACCCACCAATGCACTTCAACTGACTAGTCAAAGTTACAAATAATTTACAACCAGCCTCTGCTAGCATGATAACAACAATAGGCCTATAGCAAGGTTTCCTCTTTTCAGTATTAACATTAATTGGTAGCAACTATCAAACAAAATATTACTTGGTTACTCAAACTATAAATATAATTATGACCTCCATCAAATTCAGGTATACATGTTAACATTTTTTATGATGGGATACTTTAAAATCTACAGCTAATTCAAAATCTTTTTTAGGTTAATCAGCTTATCAACACCTAAGATTCTCTTCATTTGTTTTCTTCTATGTTCAAGATTATTTATTTTGGGGGATGAAAAATGTCAATATTTGAGACAGTTTAGCATATCAGATGTACAGGGCATTGGTCAACAATTTTACAGTCAAACAAATGATTGACCAATGGAAACACTCTTTTAGAATGAGATGCCTGAACACTGGACCAACTTATTTCTGACCCAAATCCTACCCGGGTGTAGACTAGTCCCGCTTTCCACCATCAGAATAGCCTCAAAAATAAGTTGGCCCACTGTCATATTCCACCATTTGCCCTTTTATGATTTGCTGTTTTAATCATGTTAATTTCTAAATATTTTGTAGATAAATAATGCGAATATATTTGAGGGGTGTGTCATTGATACCTGATGCTGTATTTGTCTCTTCTCTCTCTGTAGTGAATATAATCGTTTTAAACTTAAATGCATTTTTCCGTTGAGAAGTTGTAGCTGTTGAACCTTTTCTACTGGTGTTAGGTTGTGCGTACTCTGGGTGTTTCTGGGCTCTAAAGTTACCTACAACAAAGTCCCATCCTAAGTTAAGTAAATTCCTAACCCAATGTACCTCTTATACGTGTTTTAAGGTAGATCTACAAGGCCAAAGTGACAGTATTCCATCTAAAATATGTTGAAAGTTGCATTAATTTTCACTTTTTCATTTTATCCACCAATACTAACACAACGTGGCCAATTGTCACAAGATATTGTTACTGCTGGATGTCCGAATTGAAAGAAAACAAATCGGAATAATTAAAAAATTAAGCTTGGGATAATTCAGGCTCAGAATATCATGAATAAATTTATCTCATTTAGCCGAATGTAATGAGATATTAAGAATTTTTTGCGAGATATTTAACCAAATCTTTCTATCAATTACATTTTGCATTGTGTTTTTCTTTCATTAAACCAGTTTCAATGAGATTTCTGGCAGATAAGTGAGAGAATCTCTCAATATCTCACTCCAAAATGAGAAATAATCTCAAAGTGGGAAATTTTAATTCAGCAGGATAAGGGTTAATGAAAACCTTTCCATAGCTTTTAGTCACTTCTCCCATTACTACAACATTTTGCCTGCACTAAAAAATACTCATCCCATTTAAGTACAAAACAGATCAAAGGCTGATCCTTTTGAGAAAAATAAGACAATCATGACAATATGACATAATTAGTGGAAATGGAAAAATCTCAGTTTGAAAGAATTTGTGGCCAGACTTTTTTGCAGATAATACGAATATTGTGTCAATTGTAAACATGATTACATTTTGTACTGTAAATAAATAATTAGCTGAACATGGGTTTAAATTTCATTGTTAAGATTAATTGAGTCAATGTTAAAAGCTCTGTAATTTCATTTGTTATCATGTATATTCGACTATGTAAATAAATATTACTTGACTTATCTTTATATATCTTAAAACTTTTCCAGTGAATCAATTCATAGGTATAGGAAAATTCATCCTTATTCTGTTGTATTAAAATGTTTATTTTAAACAAATTGCCGAATGGTCTCATAATTAAATCAGTATGGCTCAAATTGTTCACACAGTAATTAAGAACAAAGCAGTCGAGGTGAGGCCAAGATTAGACTGCATGTCTGTGCATGCTGATATTGGTCTAAAATATCTACCAAAGGTTAGTGTTTAATCATAAATAGGTCATGAACAGCTTGGAAAGATTAAATAAGCAAGAGCTCAAAAAGGAAATGATGACATTGTAATTAATTTAGGTAGTTGAACCGTTATAGTTCATCACAGTGTTCCCATTCACGTACATATGTACGTGAATCACGCATAAAAACAAAAATTCGCGTACAGAATTTAAAACTAACCCTGTCTTATACGCTCGTTTCACGCACAGAAAAAGTAGAATGGACACGTAAAAGATTCTCCTTTGATCACTTGTAATACGTGAATCTCTGTCCAAAAATTGGGAAACCCATATTTAACAGCTTCCATAATTAGAATTCAATGAACTGGGTAATCATTCGATCTTCATCTCGGCTCCTGTAAGAATTATACTAATTTTGTTGTTGTTGTTTACAGCTGGATATCGGATATATAACGTTCGCTAGAGCCTAAACTATATCCCGCGGATTTGGCAATATATTAAAGAATAACAAGAGGGCCGTTGGCCCTGGGTCGCTCACCTGAGAAAAAAGCTTCATTACTTAGGTATATCCATGCAACCACAGAAAAAGAGATTTTCACTTATTCAATCAGATAACATTTGAAATAATCATTCCCCCCCCCCCCTCTGCTCCTCCCCTGGTCATTATTTATTTAAGCTTTTTCCATAAAATGTCTGTGATCAGCTAATTTATGCCAGATATACAGGCTGAGTCTGAGACTTTTAAAGTTTTTTTTAATGAGTTGATCAATCCATGTCAAATATAAAGGCTGTAGGGATTCAAAATTCTCAACCAAGCACTCCCCCCTCTCCCAAGATGCTCTGCACCTGGTGAATCTACAGTCATGATTTTCGCTAATTCAATATATGTCCATATGCTGATCATCCATACCAATTTTCAAGTCTGTAGGACTCCTGGCTCATTAGAAGAAGTTTAAAGATTTCAAAAATGATCCAAAGTACTACCCCCTCCCAAAGACACTCAGCACCTGGTGACCCTACAGTCATGATTTTAGCTATTATTAATGTATTGATCACCCATGACAATTTTCAAGTCTGTAGGGTTCCTGATCCAGGAGAAGAATAAGGTTAAAGATTTCAAAATTGATCCAAAGTACTACCCCCTGCCCCCTAATGCTCCGCATCTGGTGGCCCTACATTCATGATTTTTGTTATTTTATTTTAGATCCATATGCTTATCATCCATGCCAATATTGAAGTCTGTAAGGCTCCTGGTTCATTAGAAGATGAAGATTAAAGTTACAAAATTTTCACAAAAGTACTCCCCCCTCCCCCCTGGTGCTCTGCACCTGGTGGCTTTACAGTCATGATTTTAGCTATTTATATTAAGGTCTATGAGCTGATCCTCCATGCCAATTTTCAAGTCTGTAGGGCTTGTGGTTCAGAAGAAGAAGAAGGTTAAAGATTACAAAATTTTCACAAAAGTACTATCCTCTCCCCCCTGGTGCTACGCACCTTTTGAATCTACAGTCATGATTTTAGGTATTCTTATAAAGGTCCATATGCTGATCATCCATGCCAATATTCAAATCTGTAGGTGTCCTGGTTTAGAAGAAGAAAAAGGTTAAAGATTACAAAATTTTCATCATAGTACTACCCCCTCCCCCCTGGTGCTCCGCACCTGGTGGCCCTACAGATATGATTTTAGCTATTTTTATTAAGGTCTATGAGGTGATGATACATGCAAAATTTTAAGGCTGTAGGCCTTCATGATCAGAAGAAGAAGAAGGTTAAAGATTACAAAATTTACCCAAAGTACTACCCCCTTCCCCCCTGATGCTCCGCACCTGGTGGCCCAACAGATATGATTTTAGCTATTTTTATTAAGGTCTATGAGCTGATCATCCATACCAAATTTCAAGGCTGTAGGGCTGCTGGTTCAGAAGAAGAAGAATTTTAAAGATTTTCTTAAATTTTTAACTTTGGTTGCCATAGCAACCAGAGTTTTTCACCGATTTCAATTCTTTTAGCAAATCTTAAAGGGGACCACCTAAGGAACATTTCTGCCAAGTTTGGTTAAAATTGGCCTAGTAGTTTAGGAGGAGATGTCGTTTAAAGAAATTGTTGACGGACAACGCACGACGGACGACGCACGGACGCCGGACAAAAGGTGATCACAATAGCTCACTTGAGCACGTTGTGCTCAGGTGAGCTAATAAAAAAAAAAAAATTGTAATAATAACAGCCGATTATAATAACAACGCGGTTTTCATTAAACACAATAACCATTTGATTGTTTTGACTGAAATATGATAACAGATTACTGATGTATTCTTTTTTCCAAAAATACAAAGGACTTGAACTATGTATAACCAAGAAATAATTTACCTGTATTTCATTTTTTGTTCCAATGATTCATCCGAAATTAAGTCCCAGTGGCAACGTGACATATTCGTGAAAATAACATTTAATTCTCGTAATGAAGCGAGGGTCCGGAACAGTTTATTTTTCGAAGAGGGTGAACGGGAGATCAAACGGCGCCGACAGCAGGTGTTCAGCTATTTTTGGACAGTTTCCAGACTTGGCACGCGACGCATGCTTGTAAACCTCGTGAGATGGAAACCCTTTCCATCGTGAGAGTAAAACGATATGATTACTTGGTCAACTATTTGATGGATTTATGGTCGAAAAAAAAAAGGATTACTTTTCATTTAATCATTTTTTTAAATAGCAGGTATGGCTTTATCTAAACAAGAGTTGTCAGCGGACAACATAGCTCGCCCAAACAGCTGCTTGTCACAAACAGCGCTTGACCGAAGACCGAAGTTCAAAGTGGTTTCTTTCAATGTTAAAGTCCATGATCTAATATATATATCTGTTTGAGTAGTAATTAAGAAATATAAAAACTTTTTTGTTTTTATTGCATGTATAAGGTTAGGGTAAAGTGAAAGCCTACAAGCAGATGAGGTTACCAATGGAATTTCTTTGTATCAAACATGAAGTTTTTCTTTAAAATTTTTCTAAGTCCACAAAAGGTCAAGATCAAGGTCAAATTGTGAAGGACCTAGGTCTCTGTAGAAGCCTATCACCTAGTGAGTACAGTAAAGCCCCTCTATTAAGACCACTTGGGGTACTTTTTGAAAATGGTCTTAATAGCGGGGTGGTCTTAATTCTGAGGTTTGGTCGGAAGCATTCAAACTTCCTAGCCTAATTATTGCTAATAGAAGAGACTGTAATTCAGTTTATCTTATAATGATTTAAACTATATTGTGTTTTTTTACATTACGTAATTAAATCTATAAAATAGCATTTACGTGTAAAACTTTTGTTGTTGTTGTCGTTTCAAGCCAATTCAAATTGTTGATTTCCAAAAGGGAGAAATTGATTCTTTGAAGTTGCTCATTTTAATGATACAAATCTTCTTCAATTCGAGAGTATAAACTAAGTTAGATTCTTAATGCTTATGCAAAAACTAGGACAAAGGCCCTATTATAGAAGAGACTTTTCTGCTGAAAAAAATGTCTTAAATTGTTTGTTTTGCTTTCAATTCATAACTTAGGACCTCTTTTTCCCTTCCCCAAAACTCTCAGTAAGTAGGCGTATAGTGACCTCGCTTTCTTTGCAAAGTTTTTTATTTTTCTTTCAATATACCTCTTTTCTCCTTTACGTTTGTTTATTTGATCTGGTTTGAAAACCTACCTCGGATTATTTATATTAAAATAAGGGCAATTATTGTCGAACTGTAAATGTAGCGCATATATTCAGTAAAATCCTAAAAACGAAACCTATCCATCATAAGCAAATTTACAATCGGACAGCAGATCGCCGAAAACGATTTCCTGTATGTTTCCATAATTAGCATTACTTTCGGTTTCTTTACTCCAGTTAACCAGGTAACATCTTTAATTGATAGACGAATGCAGTGTATCAAAACAATTGACCACTCAAAGTTGTTTGTTTGAAAATAACACCAAAACACAAAAGAGGTTTAATCACAATATCGAGAAATTCGATAATCCATTGTTGATCCATTCGTACCCAAATAGTGTCGTACTTGCTAAGCGTGAAATTCGGATGGTCGATCCGAAGGTGTGAAGTTACTGGTCTTTTTAGCGAGGTTCGTAATAGTGTATTATACGACGTTTGTACTGAAATTAGTGGTCGTAATTCGGAATAGCGGGGTGCTCGCATTAGAGGGGTTCGCGACCATTAAGATAAAGAACAAATAATTCCGTTCTGGCAAAAATCGTTCGTAATAGCGGGGTGCCCGTTTTTCCGGGGTGGTCGGAAGGAGGGGTTTTACTGTATGTGTATGAAGTAATAATGTCCCTGAGTA
Organism: Fragum whitleyi; assembly: GCA_948146395.1. Taxonomy (NCBI): domain Eukaryota; kingdom Metazoa; phylum Mollusca; class Bivalvia; order Cardiida; family Cardiidae; genus Fragum; species Fragum whitleyi. The sequence continues at coordinate 4,722,642 of OX411544.1, read as the reverse complement.
AAGCATTTAGAAAATATACGCAAGGTTAAATTTTTGGTTAAAGTTTTTCAGTTTAAGTTTTTCCAAGTCCATAAAAGGTCAAGGTCAAATTGTCAAGGCCCTTGGTTTCTGGTGAAAGCCTTTCATCTGGTGACTATGTATATGAAGTAATGATGTCCCTAGGTTAAAGCATTCAGAAAATATAAGCAAGGTTAAAGTTTTTGGTAAAAGAATTTCGGTTAAAGTATTTCTAAGTTCATAAAAGGTCAAGGTCAAATTATCAAGGACCTTGATCTCTCACAAAAGCCTATCACCTAATGAGTATGTATATGAAGTAATGATGTCCCTAGGTTAAAGCATTCAGAAAATAATAAGCAAGGTTAAAGTTTTTGGTTAAAGTTTTCAGTTAAAGTTTTTCTAAGTCCACAAATGGTAAAGGTCAAGGTCAAATTATGAAGGACCTTGGTCGCTGGTGAAAGCCTATCACCTGGTGAGTATATATATGAAGCTATGATGTCCCTAGGTTTGAGCATTTAAAAAATATATGCAAGGTTAAAGTTTTTGGTTAAAGTTTTTTGGTTAAAGTTTTTCTAAGTCCACAAAGGGTCAAGGTCAAGGTCAAATTGTCAAGGACCTTTGTCTATGGTGAAAGCCTATCTCCTAATGAGTGTGCATATGAAGTAATGATGTCTCTAGTTTAAAGCTTACAGAAAATATAAGCAAGGTTAAAGTTTTATTGGTTAAAGTTTTTGGTTAAAGTTTTTTTGAAAGGGTCAAGGTCACAGTCTAAAGGTCATTTCGACATGGATGTTGGTCTCAAATGAAAGCCTATGCCCTAATGAGTGTTTCTGTACAAAATAAAGCCTCTAGGATAAATATTGATAGAAATAAAAAAATTAACCTAATGCGGACGCCGACACCGACGCTGACGCCGACGCCTACATCCGAGGGTATGACAATAGCTCTTCCGAGACTTTCGTTCCGGGCGAGCTAAAAATTGCTTTCCAAAATTCTTCTATCAAGTAATTTACGATGTCGTCGCTTGATTGCAATAAAGTCGCCTAACAACAACTTGGATTGGCAGTAGATACGATCTTTAAGCTGCGATATGCTGGATTTGATAATCATTTAAAACATAAACAAAAAACTTCTGAGACTCGCAAATCATTAATCAAAAACTTGACAATTATGTATCAAGTATTTTCAATCTTTTTTGCTCGAAATCTAAGTTCGACAGCCTGAAGAAGAATAAAAATCAGTAGAATAAACGGCTTTTGAAAATGAGATCGTCTTGCATAAGTTTCTGTCTTCATTTCTTAGACTTAAACTCGAAGCAAAATAGCAAGATCGAGGGATTTGTAACTTGCTAAAATCAGATAACGAAGGTTTTCCCCATGATACTTTGGCCATGTATTTGGACATAGGCTTGATCAATAAATTATGAATAAATTGAAAAATAAATTGAAAAAGACAGCCACAGACCAGAGTATTTGTTGAGATACTTGCTTGATTTTGAATTTTTAAAGGGTGTTAGCGCCCAGGTCCTTGATTTCTTTCATAAAATCGCCAAGGCTGTCAATGGGTATTTTTTTTACCTAAACTCGAGACATTAAACGACAGAAAGATTTAAAATACAGCTCAAAACATTATTTGTTATATTATCACAATTTTGTAAGTACCCGAGTATATAAAAGGGAAACTGACATTGTTTATGTGAGTCTATTCCAATCAAAACAAAGCTTTAAAGTACACATAGTGAGATTATACATCTTGAAATTGCCAGTTATCTTTACATATCCTGGGTTAAATATTAATATTATGGTACATAAAAACAGATTTGCCAAAATTCTTTCAGTACTAAAGTAACCTCAAAGTGAACATAAAATCCTCCATCTAATCTTAGTATAGCAGTTTTGAATCATTAAACTGTACATTGTCTTGATGAAATAACTTAAAAAAATGAAACCCCTTACTTTTTTGGAAAACCCCCAGTTTTTCAAAATCCCACCTTTCAGGGGGTGACAAAAACCCCTTATCCAAAAAAGCAGTGGGAACACTGTCATCAACATCTCGGGAGTAATGAGCTTTAACAGTGCTTACTGAGGTTTCCTTATGATTTTCAATGAGAAACCTTAGTCAACAATGTCAAAGATAATGAGTTCTGAAATGTTGCAAAACTATTGTGGTTCCACTACCTTAATAAATTTGATTAAGATAAGCCATGATTAAATGATTCAATTGAGTATCCTCATTATAGATGAGAATTTGATACATTGTAAGATATAAACTCCTCCTTTTGATCTTTTAGGTTGACACTCACCATGGTTGGTTCAGGAAAGTCACAAGAGATAGGTGAGGCACAATTCTCCATGAATCTGTCAACCATGTTCTGTGTGCCCAACAACCAAGCAAAGGCTAGCAGCAACTCTCTACTCCCACAGCTCATGTCATTAGGAAGGGACGCAAACTCTTTAGAATAAAAGCCCAGTTCTTGTAGGCCCTGTTTGATGTAGACAGCCTGCTCCTCTGTAAAAACAGACATTTAAAATTAGCTAAAATAAATGTTTAAAAAGAGTGTTATCATTACTACCATTTTCCTACTTATTTATTTATTTTTTTTTTCATTTTTTTATGGGGTTTAATGCCACTTTCAATATCATTGCAATTGTATTGCAGAGCAGGTGCATCTTCCCATGGTTTCCTATTGTTTCTTACACCAGTTCAACCACAATATTTTGCCCCAGGAACCAGTAGCTCTTTTCTATTTGAGCCTGTGTGTGACATTTCCAACAATTTGAAATATTTGTGACATGTAAACATAAAGTAGCTAGACAGCCACATACTGTAAATATAAAGTAAGCTGATGGTTGACAGATACTTTGATACCATATCTATCTACTAAACACATAGTGAAGACTCTGGTCAGACTGTGCAGATGCACAGGCTGGTCAGAGTCTTTGCTTTGTGCTTATTGGAAATTTTGGAAATCTCACGCATAGGCTCATTTTCAAAATCTTCAGGATATTTCTTCCAGTCTGGCTCATATATATTCATAAAACAATATATGCCAACAATCTATTGATAAATCGGCTTTTAGTTTAAAATAAAAAAGATCAGAGAGCAACAAAAACCTTTATTCACACTGAAGTTACAAGTTTTTCATTGCCAAAGGAAAATAGTTTTTATACCAATACCTGTGGTAAGTTCATTATAAGCTTTAATAACAACTTCATCAATCAACCCATGGTCTAGAAAATAAAGCAGCTCAAAAAGCAACTTCCAAAAGGCAACAGTCTGGAATGATAATAGAAGATAATATAGATGATAACTGCTTCAAAATAAAACAGATTTGAACCATTATCCAGGAACACCTGTCTAATTGACAATTTGACAGTAGACTCAATCTTTGTAATGCTGAATAACTAGAAAGCCATGAATGGCTTGAGTCGCTCCACAGGCTTGAAATTCTTGTAAAAGCAAATAAAAGTTTTGACTAGATTTTTTTAGATATTTTGGATTCTACTGATGTTGAAAATGATTTTCAAAGTTTCGTCTATATAACATAATTATAGAGAAATGACATCCGCCAACAAAACATAAAAGACATGTTTTTCATCCAATCAAAATAATTTTTGGCTGCATGATAATGGGTCACCCAAAGATCATACCAAAAATGTTTGATTGATATCCATCACTTTCATTCTGAGATAATGATTTTCAAAGTTTCCACTATATTACATATTGGGAAATGACCTCCGCCCATAAAAAAACATATTTTTCATCCAATCATTATAATTTTTGGTAGAGTGATAAAGGGTCACTCAAAGATCATTCAAGTGAAAATTGGTTGATATCAATCAATTAGATTCTGAGAAAATGATTTTTCAAAGTTTCCACTATATAACATATAGAGAAATGACCTCCGCCCATCAAATACATATTTTTCATCTGATCACAATAATTTTTGGTAGACAGATAAAGGTATAAGGGAACTAATTCATTTTCCGTTATCGGCCATTATAACCTTTCCGGTCATAGCTCAGTCCAAGAGTTTGCGAGAGTGATCAAACCTGTCTTAAATTGAGGCCCGTTCATTTGCGCATGAAATGAATTGAAAATTAGTATGGCATGATCCCTTTTCTCTACGACTTTTTGGGCCATTTTTGAGATGACCCTTACCGCGAAGCTGTTTTTACCGGCCCCTCAAAAAAATATACCCATGTTTAAAAATAGCTTTTGGACCCGGAAAATAGTTTAAAATCTTTAATTTTTCGATTGTATTTCAACAACGGATTATAATCGCTGAAAAATATACAAACAATTTTGGATTTCAATAATATTGACCAATCAGAGATCACCTTCAACATTTGAGTATATGGACCGGAGTTTCCCTAAAGTTTTCTACCAGAGTGGTTGGAAATGAATTAGTTCCCTTAGACCTAAAGAGTCACTCAAGGATCATTCTAGTGAAATTTGATTGATATCCATCTCTTACAACCTGAGAAAATGGATTTCAAAGTTTCCACTATATAACATATAGAGAAATGACCTCTGCCCATAAAATGCATATTTTTCATCTGATCACAATAATTTTTGGTAGACAGATAAAGGGTCACTCAAGGATCATTCTAGTGAAATTTGATTGATATCCATCTCTTACATTCTGAGAAAATGGATTTCAAAGTTTCCACTATATAACATAGAGAGAAATGACCTCTGCCCATAAAATGCATATTTTTCATCCAATCACAATAATTTTTTGTAGACTAATAAAGGGTCACCCAAGGATCATCCATGTAAAATTTTATTGGTATCCATCAATTAGAATATGAGAAAAGTCACTTTTTACCATATTTGGAAATAAGCCACGCCCATTAAATCCATGTTTTTCATTGGATCAAAATTTCTTGAACAACTTTGAAAGAGGGTCACCCAAGGATCATTCCTGTGAAGTTTGGTTGAAATTCATCCAGTAGTTTCTGAGGAGAAGATTTTTAAAGAAAAAGTTTACGAGCGGACGCACTGACGCACGGACGGACGCACGACGGACACAACGCCATGACAATAGCCCCAGTGGCTTTCAGCCAGTGGAGCTAAAAATCATTGGCAAAAATTGCAACAAAATCAAAGTGCTAAAAGCACTGAATGCACTAAATGTAATTCAGTATTCATCGCGAAAATAAAAAATGTAAGCTTTCCTGGTTTCAAAAAAGGAAACCCAAGTGGTATTCAGACAAAGATCAGGCTGCACATTTGTCTTTTTTGTCTTTAGCTCCTGTCAAGGCAAGAATATTCAAGGTTCTGCATGATAAGGGTCAATCTCCGATTTAGAAAAAAATGAGAAATTTCTTATGAAGAAAACATGATTAATTATATTATCTTCCTAAAGAATAAATCCTTTGTACCTTTTTGTATCACCATTTTGCCATAAACTGGAATTCTTATGCACATTAGGCAGGGCTTTTTTTCTAGAATTTGGGAAGAGGCCTTAGCCTGTTCATTTTGGGAAATTTCAGTGTGATTTTCAGAAGAATTGGGAAACATCAAATTGATAAAATAAAGTATTAAAAGTACAGTTCATGCATCATTTGCGAAATTTCATGATAAACAACTCCTTTTCAGTCATACAACTGGTCTTTCACATGTAAATGTGACTTATGTAAATATCAAAGAAAATGAATTTTGAAGACAAAAAATTAATATAATGCGAAAATTATCTCTCATTTTGGGAAATTTTTCTGCCACAAATGGGAAAATAGAGCTTTTTTTGAATTGGGAAGTAGCCTTTAATAGGCCTCTAGTAAAGAACGAAAAAAAGTCCTGTTAGGTTATTATGTTGAAAAAAAAAATTAACAAAAAGGAGACATTGCTTGCTTCAAGCAATTTCTCCCCTTTTCTCAATGTTTCTAAAATTACTTCGAAGACTCTTTTTTAATGTCAAAGCACACTGGATTAATGCCTTCAAATGCTTCAAATTTCGATAGGTCAAGAATTGTTTATTTTGTAGTACCTAGATTAGACAACTGAATTTCAATTTACTAGAGCAATTTGTTTTTTTTAATTATTTCAAGAAACTTAGGTGATTCTCAATATATTTATAGGTTAAAATGATAAGGTTAATAATGTTAACATAAATTAGGAAAAATACAAAGCTGTGATGAAAAAATCTTCAGTCTATATTTGACTGAATGATCCAAGATGGGATGAATATCGCAAGTGGGATAAAGAAATATCAGCATCGGAATTTGAATCAACGCAGTATCATTAAGATATTTATTATAACATATTTCCTTGCTGAGTGACCAAAATGACGTAAATACAGCTGAACTCATGTCCTAATTTTTATATTTTGGTTGCTCAACCGTGATTTATTTGGATTCATATGAAGAAAAGTATGCTATTTGAAGACAATGTCACATGATGACAACTGCATAGCCAAAAGAAGGGATGATTTATCTAAAACTTGACACCCTTTTCACTTGAGAAAAATCACTGGAAATGTATAAACTTAATACTTGAATATGGGATTAATTGCTCTTTGTGTGTACGAATCATTGGTTCCCCAAACCAATCACTTAGATTTTGATGAAATGAAGAAATCCCCTATATTGCACAGAGTGCTTTGTTTACTATGTGGTCGGCTTTACAGCCAGAAATGCGAAAATGTGATAATTAAAGATCGAAGAATTCAAGGTCCGAATACACAGCATGGAGTAATAAATAACTACCGCATCATTGTTGTTAAATTTAGCGAGTCTAAATAATTCTGCCTTGATCTTTGAAGTCCCGTTACTATATAGATCTTTGCAAAGTAACTCGATTGCTTCTCGAACGTTTGACATAATTAGATTATGGATTGTTTTTATTCATAGCGACCATTTTGTAATTTTACACTCGGCTTCTCGAGGACAAACAGAATTTTAAAGCTGAAAGCGGTAACCAGCCGTTCTTTTCTCGGCGTAGTTGGTTACACTCCTGTCGTTTTTGGCAAAGTTAAATTATGTTGTAAATTGGCTTAATTTGACATTGTAGCTCCACAATTAAACTTATTTGTAATAAATTACTCAGTGTGACAAATGAATTTGTGTGGGAACACATCTTTCTTTGAAGCCTGACCTCGGATGGCGGTACCGAAGTCGACATGTATACTGAAAATTTTAGGGTCGTTATGTGAAAAAAAAAATAAAAAAAATGATGGCATGGTATTGTTTTCTAGAGATAGTATTCATGGTCAAGAACTTAAAACGATCTTTAAGCCGCGCTGGGTTAATTGATTTCTTCTTTACCATACCCACAATAAATCCAACCTGACCATGATTTGGCAACGGTAAAAAGTTTGGCTTTGTGCAGATTCTAACCACTAAATGTATGTTTCAAATGACTGCTATCTTCCCCTCTCGACCACAAGTCCTTCTATAATTGTGGGCAATATTTTAGAATCCTACTAAAACGAAGCTACCCGTAACCACCGGTCCTCTTCGATTGTTAATGTATTTGTTGGTTAATTCATTTATTGCATAAATGTCAAATCATGTCAATAATTTCATGTTATACTTATTGTTACATGTATTTCAAATGAGTGATACTTAAAGACCCAGCAAAGCCTCTTCATCTCCATTGTTTGAGAAGAGTTAATGCTTTCATTCTCCGTCATCGGGCATTTATTTTCGCTTGCCTATTTACATTTGAAAGTCATTTTTTCTGTTCTTACATAACTTCTAAAGTTTCCCTAAATGCGCTTCGCCGGGAATTCAGACAAAAATTTGAACCGGTGATGGCAGCCATGAATCCCTCTAGCTTTCCCGGTAATACGGCCTGAGTATACACAAAATGCTAAAGTTAAAAGCATGTCAGTTAACAATATACTAATAAAAGTTATATAAATGCCAACGAATACCTTTCGATTTTTCCAAGCTGTCCATTTCAAGTGAAAACTTTCTTTCAGGTTCTTTCAAGAACCACTTACATATAACAACGCAGGATGCAGCAGTGTGACGTCACCACTACCTGTGACGGTACTAAATGTTTTCATTTGAGGCGAATTTGAAGAAAATGGAAGTTTCAAATAGTTCATAAAAAGGCAAAGGCATTTTTTTAGTCAAAATCTTTGAAGTATGTAAATTCGTTATAGGCTCGGGTGATATTATTCTTTCCTGCTGGGATTAAATCGTCGTATACCCCGGCAGGATACCGTAGTACTAATAATGTCTCTGATGGCGAAAATTCGGGTAAATTATGAGTTTGATCATAAACAAGTAATGAAAGAAGGCGTGGCTGTTTAACAGGTCGCATTTTATTATACGTTTAAACTGCAATGCAACGTGAAAAGACTTCGTTTGTTATGAAAAACAAAACAAACAAAAAAAACAACGTTATTTACACATAGAAATATTCCAAATTACACTTCGATGTAGATACTTGTTATGCGCCTTTGGATTTCAATGTTTTGGCCCTCATTTTTTTTCATATGAAATAGTCGCATAACTGGATGCGGTCGGGGCAAAGCAAATAATATCTGAAATCCCATGAGTATATACATTAACTATTGAGTAGAAACGTTTGTCCGTGCCAACGGAGACCTAATTGATGAGCATTTAGATAACAATTTGGCAGACGTAGAATTTTATATTTCAAATTCAAGCCTTTGTAGATTTGGCTAAGTTGTAAGGCGTCTGAAAGCTCGTCTTTAAAAAAAAGAGGCTCGGCAGCATTGAAACCGAGTTCAACTGATCAGTTCAATAGCATTAATTCTGCGACAAACACAAGAAAAATGTTTTATAAGACCTTACAGAATCTGCAAAACAACCACATTTGGCGACTATAAAAGAAAGCAAACTTGTTTCCTTGTGTTCAGATCTGTCGTGTGCAGAGATCTGACGTTCAACTTAAATATAAATTTAGCTTTATTTGGTTGATAGACAATTTAAGTTATTAATTCACTCCCCTCTTTTTGGATGGTAAATGTTTTTACTTATAAACGAAGTCCTCTGTAAATCGCCTTCTTGACACACTGTTCAATGCATTGAGAACTTTCCAATGTCATTGATGATAAGTGTCCGACGGTGAATGAAGTGAACTTAAAATACATTTGTTTGGGAATATATCTACTGACTCCCGATGCTTATAAATGTGGAAAAGATATGACAGATGTAAACGATTTCTTGTTTTGAGTTCAAAAAAATATAAATTTTATGAAATAATAAAAGAAATGATTTTCGAAAATTTTGTCATAGTGGTCGTTGTTCCTGGATCCCATCTCATATAACCTTTTTCGGTTGTTTCGTCCATTTCAAAGGTGACAGAGACAGCTGAGTAGGCTGTAGGTTAAAAAACCAAAGATCAACACATTGAGATATGAACGGTTTATTTTAAACAAGTCAAAAACAAAGAAAAGGGCAGTTAAACAAAATATCACAGATTGCGAAATAATTATAACATCTAGTTTTAAAATTTAGCAAATGGAGCGTAACTCATCGAGCGAAAGGAGATTTTCAGTCATGGAATCAGGATGCTAAGACGTTTGTGAACGTTTCGAAGTTGTACCCCGATTTTCACATGAGTACACGTGCAAAACGGGTTAACATTTCAGAAACGTTTTCATTCTAAGCGTAGCCAAGCGACGTTTCAATTCCAGTTCGATAAAAGGATCGAAATTATATTACATGATAGATGAAGTGTATTGCATAAAACATTCTTAGCCAAAAAGCAATCGACCCAGCCATGCGTTTAGGATTACAAAACGATGCACACGTGTTTTCAGCTTTATCCCTCTTTGCACACAAATGCATGTGCAAAGCTGGTTATAATTTGCAAAAAGTTTGAACCATTTTGTCATCCTGAACGCATGACTTGGCAATTTGTGCCAATCACGCATTTTGACCATAGTCTGGGCGATAATCACATGCCTCTGAGATAAGTCTTGTATGTTTCATGCAATCGACAAAATTATATCATCGCATCAAAACAATGCAGTATTGGATACCTAAAGTGATATGTTTTATTATTTACTGTTCCTAAAACAAAGTAACCATTCGCACAACAAAAAGCTAATTTACCTATTTTAAGGTATATACTTTAAACACTTTGTCTTTCTTAATTTTTTTACGTATTTCCAAATAGTCCCTTTTCGCATGGAAGGTTGGTTAAATCCCTCCGAATATTTGTTTTGGTAATCACTTGTGGTTGAAGACAAGATATTTCAAGATTTAACAGAGGTAACGCTGTTGTCCTTTTTGGTGGCAGACGTGGGTTGAATCTGTAGTGAGGCACTGATTACACTTAGCCGTCGTTTACTGGTGTTGGTCCGCAGGTCCACCTTACTGCTTCGAGCACTGGCATCAGCCAGAAAGTTAAACTGATAATCATCGCCATTCATGTATTCCTGAAACATAAATATGAGTATTTATCTCAGAGGAAAAAATGGTTATTAAGGAACTGCACAAACAGTTTAGTGTCTTTCAAATCTAAAAGCTTATCAAGGTCAACATTTCTTTACATTTAACAATTTTTCTGTGTTAAATGGTCGCTTTACCGAACGCTACAATTCATGGAATTGACTTTAAAGAAAAATAATAACAAAACTTTTTTTACGTTTTTGATTTGTTTCAGTCTGGAAAAGGGAAGCTTTTATGCTTGTACGAGTAATCTCGGAATAAAATTGCCTTAAACAATACTGAAAATCATTGATTAGATCACACATAGTCAGGTTTTTTTGTATGTCTGCGCTTGTATAAAACGACATGAACAATGAAGTGTGTGTGTTCAAATTATTAGAATAAAATAAATAATAGCTTTACTTTAAGAAGAAATATTATTTAAAAGTAGTCCTGCTTTTAGAAGAAATTTATAAGAGAAATTTTCCCGTTTTTTACCAAGATTTTTCATTCTTTATAGTAACTTTAAATCCAATCACTAGATTTTGTTATCAATCACATTTGAAACAATCTGAACAGCATCTGATTCTGTTTTATTTAAAGAAATTAAAAAGAAGAAAAAAGGAAAATGAATAAAACAGAAATGCATCAATCTTAAGTCAAAGAAACCATAGTCCTCAAGGAGAGAGGAAGAATCTCTTTCAGACGAATTTAAAATGCTTATCGATGAATATTAGGCCCAGAGCTTATAAAACTTTTTTGTGCTTAAACTGAGAATTCTCTCTAATTCAGAATTCGAGGGAACGTATGAAATTAAAAAGCTGATACTAATAAATTGTTATATACATTTTGTATAACTATTTATTGATATTAACTTTAATGATCAAACATATATATGAATATTGAAATTAAAACAAAATTTAGACTTTAATCTCAAATAGAAATTTGAGAAACTTTTGAGTTGAGAATGAAAAAAGTTTTATAACCTCAGCCCAAGAACATCTTTTTTCTCCGTGGTACTAAGAGCCCTAAAATCCAAAACTAAAGCTCACTATTCCGATAAAACTATAACAACAGCAACATGCAATGTTAAGCTTTTAACATATTTCTATTTTTGTGGGGTTTTTTTGATGACCAATGCTGTGCATGTGTCACATCGTGTTCTACAGTGCACCCCGAATCACAATATAACAAAGATAGAGTTTTCAGATTGAATGACCTTTCAATATTCGTTTTCTTCCAACCAACATAGAACGAACCGTGTACAATAATCTTACTGGAGAAATTTCCATCTAATACACCTCAAAAATATGCAATGTTCCTTCTACCCCTATATACTTACCACTAAGAAATTATTTCAACTTACTGTAAATAAACATACATCACAATGGTTAAATTAACATAAAATTTTCGAGGGGAAGTGAAATATACACCAAAGAAATGTTTGCGAAGCTAAAATAATTCCATTCTAGACAGTTTTTGCATTTTTGAAAAAGAAAAGTAGTTAAGGTTGAATTATATTGTATTGTGTAGTCGGGTAGGAGCAAAACCTGTCTAAATACTGTTTTACAAAACTAATTATTTAAGACTAATTCGTTTTTACGGAATTTTAACAATAAATTCATTGTGTGTTAGATGGGAGGCTGAAAAATCTTGTAGAAAACTTTGAGAGAAAAAGAGAAACTGCTTGAAACAAGCAATGTCTTTTCCTCAATGTTTCCCACTCTATTACATCTATTGCATAGTAAATCCGGTTTGTATAAGAAAGTAGTTCTATAAACAGATACGAATAATTTATTTATTTATTCATTTTGTTTTAATATGAAAAAAGGCATTTTTTAAATTTAGGTTAAATTTTATTGTCCATTTAATTGCCACTTGGAAAAGTTTTCCTGGATAACAGATGTATTTATTAATAAACATTTATTTCATTGAGATAGAAAAAAAAGTATAGTTCTATAAATGAAATAAAATTAAAACGTGACCTTTTTTATCGAGTAACAACACCTCTACCAATACATTTTTTTTCATTTTTTTTTTATTTTAACAACCTGTATCATAAAAATCGAAGTAAGTGCCATAATAACAAGGAAACAACAAAACAGCTAAAATTTTTCTACAAATCATTGACTAGATTACCGGTGGAACAGCGTGTATTTTCGTAAAATGGTTATGTATCGACCAATCGGGGACTTCGGTAATGATGAGAGCGCATGCACGAAGAGTTTCATTTCGCATATGGGTTCACATGACGCCTCGAGCACCAAAAAGACTTTTAGAGAAATAAAAATCAACGAAAGATAAAAGCCACAGTCTGCTTTTAGAGTAAAGAAAATACTCTTTCGTGAATATTCTTTGAATATTTTTTCTTGGTTTAGTCTTATAAAAGATGAGTTACCCAAAATTACAAATCAATCGACAAACGGCAGCCTGAGAAACGCATGATCTGCATTATATATAAAACTATGTTAATCAGATTTTGGTCACGTGAAATACGTCCTTGTGCAGGGGCGGTATAGGAGCAGTATTCAAATTTGAGTCCAAAATATTGCGGGTCATAAATATTCATCAAGTTAGGCCTACATTAAGCTAATCGCGTCATATTTATTTGCACTCCCGAATATTGGAATGATAAATTCAAGTTTATCTTTGATAATAAGGGTCAAGCTTTTGTGTACATAGTCTTTTAAGATCATTGTCTTGTGTTTCAGAAATGTAAATGAACACAGACGGGGGCTTTAAGCCGGGGGGGGGGGTATTATAATAAAAGAAAACGCAGTATTTACTGCCGTTTTAATCTCAAATTTTAAGTCCAAAAATTTCGCCATATACGCTCGGAAATCATCAAAGAAACCCTTTTTCCTCAAGCGTATTGAGCAATTCGCTGTACCGTTTACTACAGACACAAGAAGGTATGAAAGGCTGGAAGACAAAATTATTATTTTGCATTCAAAAATTCTGAAAAATAAGATTCGTCATGGTATTAGATGGAAAATATGATATGACAATAAAACAATACGTTTCATTTATTCAGTTCTAAGATTTTCGGCGAAATGTTGGTCCATATAGAAGTCAAACGGGCTATAAGTTTACGGAATATCCGTGCGATATTACCCATGCCTTAATTAAACAGTGTCAAGAGCTTATAAAAGCATCAGGAGTTTTGTTCAATTCTGTCATCTTCCCAAATTAAAATCCGTTTGCTTTTCATGAAGTGCGGGGTCAAAAAATGCTTTTAAATGTGTCTAGTAAGTAAATTAATTTGAATATGTAAGAAATCCATTTTACTAACTTAAAGGATTTAACCCGAATACCTAATGGTCATAAGCTACCGGGTAGACTAAGGTAATGTGTTACACAATTAAACAATCCTAACCGTCTAGTTAGCTAATACGCAATAATAAGGGTCCGAAGCTCATTCATTTGACGTCGTGACGTCATTAAGGGGCCAACCCACAGCATTTAACCCAATTTAAATTTTACTAATCATAAACATGGCCTGAAAATTAACTAAGTATCTAAAACCGAAACCATGATAAAAAGCTTGAAGACATACACTTTTGTCGGAAGCGGTATCATCGGACTGCAAAACAAATGGGATGTTAAATGAAATTTTCACTATGACTCACTATGAATCGAACATTCTGATTGACAGAAAAAAATTCCTCTTCATCTCTCAATTGAATTAATAAATGATACATGTCAACTCTTTTGTTTTGTGTTTAGATAAACTGAATGTTCATTTTTTTAGATACTGATTTAATTTCATTTTGACGATTTTGATTCGAGTGAAATGATCGCCAATTTCCGTTTATGAATAAGATTTGATACTGTATCTTTCGTATCAGAGCTCCATAAACAGAAATAAAGGTTCCTGAAATCGAGCGAAATGAAAATATTAATATTTTACAGATTTTTTGACATTGGTAATGAATCTTTTTTTGCGCATATAATGAATAAAAACATCCACACAATCAGAATGTCCGTTTTTTTAAAGAAACTAAACAATGAATTACTCTCTTATTACAGCAAATACATGTATATGCTTTCCGTTTCTGCAATACTAAATTTTGAGAAACGACACCAATGTCTTTTAATTGTAAGTTCAGCTCATACAAAAAAAAAATAGTTTAAATTGTTGATAAACTAGTTTTTTTGGTATTTGAAAAAATATTGTAAGAGAATTTAAGATTGTATCAGCACTGCCAACATTTTAAAAACGATACTTTTACCTTGTGTAGAGCTGGGACGAGTAAATTTTTTTATCCGGGTACCCGTGATCATGTTACCCGCGGGTTCTCGAGTGTTTACTCTCCATATATTCATTTTATCAACAAGATACAAAGGCGGATCTGAATTTCTGTAAAGGGGTTCGAACATACAAATTCTGGCATGGTTCTAAAGGACACAGGTGTTTCGAGTCTGTGACTCGCAATTAAGTCGCCAGGACTCCCAAAACTATCTGATGTAAGTCGGTAGGATATCTGGGCCCGAGGTAATAAAACTTTTCTCAGGCTCAACTAAGAATTTCTCATTTTTTTTAAATTTAAATAAATGTATGAAAATAAAAGATAATGTTAATAAGTTGTTATTTATAACATTATTATTATTAAAATTATTGTATGAACGATGCATAGCAATCACGCGCAAAATGACGCGCTTTACGGAAATATGTCCAAGAAATTTCACATTTTGTCTCATTTTTACATTAAAGAAATAGAATAATTGTTTGTTTTTCGTAAAAGATCGATTAATATTTCATTTCATGAACAACAAAAGCTATATTTTCACTCGTGGCTCTGCCACTCGTGGAAATATATCTTTTGTTGTTCAGTCAATGAAATATAAATGGATCTTACACTGAAACAAACGATTATCCTCTATTTCGTAATACAACTTCTACAAAATAGGCGTGTAAAGAAACCTGCGTGCGACAAGAGGTAATATCTATTTGTGCAAAAACATTGAAGCTACTAAATACACGTTACTATGGCGGTGACATTTTTAGGAAAATCATCGAATGTGAATAGCTACTGCTGAATCATGAAATGAAAACGAAAATGATGAAATAGCCGTATACCAAATGCATTTCAAGTATTGAAAACATGTTTTATTTTCTCCTGTTCATAAGTAAGATATATTGATGGGATATTCACACTTGCACAAAGTATAAGTTCAACAAGAAAGAGTGAGGTTCGAGAAATCGTCATCTCCTATCATTTTCAATGTAAAATTGATCTTTGATCTATCACTTCAAATTGCAGGTCTATACTGCTATAACCTTGTTTCGATCAAACAAATACCACTTCTGATGTTTTTATGCGTGACGTGATAGGTAGGTATTTCAATACACAGACTAGTTTTGCTTAAAGTGTTAAGAAAGCATTTGGTACGATAATTTCGCTCAATTAATCATGATCAGCTAAACACAAATAGCATGCGGATTGTAAGCGATGACAAATTAGCGAATCACTGCCAATTTTATACCCCGTATATCCATTTAGTATCTGTCGAATGAGCCTTCATCGTCCTAAAATATGGAAGATTTAGACAGGTCACGGAAAATTACAATTGCATCAATCAATTTGAAGATAATTGATTTTTTTTAATTGTTTTTTTTTTCAAATTGCAATGTAATAAGAGCAGTTTATCAAATACTATCAGACTTATAACTATCCATTATCATTGAACTCGAATCTAATTTCTTTTTTATCTAATTTCAGAAAGTACCCAAATATTTGAATACGTTCTTAAAAACACAAAAGCCAAGGAATAATTTAGCGTAGTGAAATGGGATTCATTAAATTGACTATTATTAACTTTGGAAGCATTTCGATTTTTACCTCCTTTGTTTTATTTAGTACAAACAGACACTTACCCAACTAAAATTTCCCTTTTATCGCAAGCAAATAAAGTAGAAGTAAGAATAAAAATTGTAAAATTGCTAACAAGTTGTTGTCATGTTTTCTTAAATGTTATTATGTAAGATTAAGGATTCCACTTTTTCGCATTCAATATCCAATGTAATTCTTATGTACGAGCACAAAGCTTACAGATACATACAGAACGCTAGCAAACTATAAAAGTAATTTAATAAAAAGTTCAAGAACGTTATCGCAGATGCAGTTTTAAACTTTTCAACATAACACAAGACTACGATGTTCAAGATTTTAGTATTAATGTGAAAAAGCTAAGGCTTGTAGCTGTAGCAATCTGTAGTATATTTTACAGAAACTGAATATGTATGTACACGTTATTGAGGTACGATTCGTTATACGAAGATAGAATGCATTTTGTATAAGCAATATATAATAACATTCAATGCTTCAGATCTATATAAATGTCTCAGATCTATATAAACAATGTATCACCTTCTAGTAATCCTGAAACTGATATGTCGAATAAAAGAAAGAAGGCATGAATGTATCCTTAACATTGGTTATAAATATAAAAAAAAAAACCGTAAAAAAGCCAAAGAAAATGTGTTTGTTGAACACAAATGCGCCCGCAAATACCATTTCTCAGAATAATAGTTTGATACAATTCAGTTATCAAGAGTCAACTTAAATTAAATTCTGTAACCTTCAGCAAACCCCAATTCAGTTCTGTAATCTACACCAAACCTTATTCAATGTAAAGTTTGAATTTTCCACATATTTGACCTTCAAAAAATGACCTTCACTTTTACACTTAACCTTGAAATTTGAACAAAAAGAAAAAATGTAAAATGCAATACATTTGTGAAATATGAAGATTCTACCACTAATTTATCATAAGTTTTAGCTAAATGTAAACTTCCTTGGCGAACAAACGAACAAACAAGACTTGACAAAAACAATATGCCCTAGATATATCGATGCAGGGACATAAAAAAAAAAGATTATGAAAATATTAAACCGCAATTGGTGTCAGAATCAAATGCGTAAAATGGCCATATTTAGTAGTATGCCCATTTTTAAACGGGTCTAAAAAATGATATATACACCTTTTTTCAACATGATATTGTCTTTGGTGTATTCCGAACACTTGAGCCATTGAAACGATCTAATTTTAGTTCAATGGTGATTTTAAGCCGAGGTACCGATGAATGCGACAACCTACGTCATAGCGTAGGCCTACGTCACTGTCAAGCATAATTTTGCTTGCCTGTTAAACGCTCAAAAATATTTCAAAAGACTCTTCGAAATCGTTCAACATGATCGATTTTATAATAAATTCATCCAATAATTGCATGATTTTATTTATTTTTTTATTGTTGTTTTTTAAGCGTCTGATTTGACCATGAAAACACAAAATCAGAAAAATACGTAGAGTTCATTACAATGAGGTAAAAATTTATCGCCAATTTCGCGCAAATTGGACGAAATTATCGATAATGTTTAACCTCAATTGAACATAATTCAAGACTCGCTTCACACACTCATAAAAAATCATTAAAAAAATATTCAATTTGTCAATTTCTCGATGTTTCCAACTGAAAGTATGTGTGAATACGATGGCTATGATGTAGGTTGTCATCATTGATTTAAGATTATTATGACATTAATTTTATATACAAAATAATTCGCTTGAGGACATATTTGTCATACGCTTGGCATAAATTTTAACAAGTTTAAAGCTGGAGTTTTTTTACAGAACAAATCCACCAAATTAAGTAATATCAATATACATTTATAAGCACAATTCGCATTTACTAGTTTGTACCAAAACCTCAGTGCATGGACTAACAAATTTATTCAAAACATGCATACACAAACACATTTTACTAATGAAAAGTATTACCGAAACATCTATAAATCTGTTCAAGTCAAAATGGAGAGTGTAACAAAAGAAAAATTGTGCGTAATACTAAACACATATTTCGATTATCCGAATCTTGTTTAGTGGCAGGATAATTTGACATGTACACTTTACTGTATGTTCTCATAAAAACAACCAACATACCATCGAACAAAATAAAACCCAAACCAAATGTGTGCATTCATACTTACAGAATCCTCCTTAAAATGGTAAAATTTTAAAAAAAACGTGTTATATAGTTAATATTTACTTTAACTTTGTATTTTTATGAACATTTTAGTGCGTGTCAATAAGAAAAAAGTTAAAGCGTATCAGATAAGCCGAGACTAAGTATATTAGAAAGAATTATGTAGGTTTGACTATAGTAATGTGTATAAGATTTTTAAATAAAAATCAGGATACGATATTTGAGACTAGCCCTGTGTTCAGGATGAAAACGTTAGCGAAGCGCTTTCGAAATGATACTACGCTTTGAACGTATGTGCAAGTGCAAAGCGGGTTATGATCTCAAAGCGCTCGCGAAACGTTTTTACATCCTGGACACAGGGCAGTGTCCTGAAGGTTTTCGTCAATGGCTAAGTAGACATGTTGTCGAATTTCTAATCAATTTACAAGAAATCATAATCTGAGTTATGATGCTACTTTGATATGAATTTAAACTCAGCTGAAATTGTAGAAAAGTGAACTAGATTGTAAACAGTTTTACAGAAAGAATATTATAGGAATGTTATGAGACTTTTCAGTTTGAGTGTTTTGCTATAAAAACCAACCTCTAATCCTCTTCAGTTTCATCGAAATCCCCGTATTCTCCGTACTGATGTAACCATAAAAGCCAATTAATAATTATCTTCTTTTTGTTGTTATAGACACCCATTAAATGCCTTCTATAATCACGCCAGTATGGATATTTCTCCTACTGGCGTAATTATAAAAGACAATTGATAGATGTCTTTTTTTCGTCGTTTAAGACACATATTAATTGTCTTCTGTAATTACGCCAGTACGGAAAATTCTCCGTACTTGCATAATTATAAAAGAAAATTAAAGCTGCTCTTTCACAGTTTTTCATAGAAAAAATACAAAACTTGTTCTTAGATTTGGAAATGTGTGTATTTTTAGACTATTAAGAATGGCCCAAAGCATTGGCACTAAAAACAACATATTTCAATAATTGTGTAACTTATTTTATTGAAGTGGCAAGATCAGTAAGGGATCCAGTCTATTTATTTCAAGTCTATATATTACAAAATCATTATTTTCCATGAACAATCTTTCATTTTTGCTTGTATTGCTATGAAGTTTCCAGCTGTCAAATACTTTAATCTTAATCTTGGATTGAAGAGGCAAACATGCCGAATGCCAAGCAAAAATAGTTGGCTAGAAATTGAAGAATGAATTTTTTAGCGTTAGTAGTCACTTTATTTTTCAGAATGAATTTAACCTTAATTCGGATATATCGGTCTTTCTTTCGATGCATAACCAGATTGAGTCTTATTATTTTAAAGGCTTCAACATGATGAGGTAGTTAATTCCTATTGATTTTACGAAAAATGTTAAAATTCACATTCTGTGAAAGAGCAGCTTTAATAGGTGTCCACTTGGAATTTAGATAAGATGGACATAAATTCAATTTGCACGAAATCATATTGGCTAGACTATGAACAAAGAAAGTTTCCTTGTCAGGTCAGGGATGCAACATTTGAGGAACGGAAATAAAGCTTTTGTTACTTTGAAGCTATTCTAGTAATTTTAGGAAACATTTCATTTTGTATTCATTTTAATTGTATCACAATTTTCATACATGCTATACCGGATATTTGGTGGGTTTTTTTTCGATCTCATAATTCAAAGTGCAAGTGAAAATTCTACACTCAACATTGGCAAATCTTTGAAAACTACTTCACTAATAAGCTGGTGGCAGTAATTGCATCTTTGATTAGCAATAGCACTATTTATAACGTCTTGAAAACTCACCAAAACTATCAAGATTTGATGCTTTCAAAACTCGAATTTTTAGGTGTATTTAGAAATGTACTTCTTATTTGCGTATGCGTTATACTAGCGTTAGACGCTTGACTAATTTTACGCTGTCGACGTTCACCCTGGCTCCCACGTGACGATGACGTCACGTGACTTCGTTCGGACATCTGGTCAGAAACTGATAATGGTGTGCTAGGCTGGAAATATTGACACATACTCATTTAACTTTAGCTTTGTAATAAACATTCGACATTCTAGTCCGGGGAGCGAACCACTTCAGAAGATTTTGAAAGGAACAAAGGCGAAAAGAGTATTTGAATAATCTAGCGCACTTTACATCAAATAACTTTTTTTTATACCTTTGAGTAAATGTATCTTTTGTATTTTTAATCAATGTATGACAGATGTCTAAAGACTGGGTTAGTGCTTAAGTCAGATGACGTTAATCATTTTATGCCTAGTTGAATCTTCTTCATTTTCGGTTTAAACTTAAACTGTCTATGGTATAATTTGAACTGCGCAATTAAATGATCAGTCAGCTCAAATAAACTATACATAGGGACTCCGTAAAAATATGACATGGCCGCAAACACCATTTGTTCCATTCAAAGACAACATCACTCCAATGTCTACTGCGTGATAAAAACATAGGTAAGTAAATGCTATGTTTATATAACCAAAGTATATTGCATGGCAGCAAAGACTGCATACCGACGGCTCAGAGCGATGCAGTGGCAACTGCATATAACCAGATAAGCAGTAAAAACTGGTTCGCTCAGAGCTATCAATATCAAAATCGCCTTGAGATATAAATATGTTGAAAACGTCATGCACATGTTCGTTTAAGGTAGTGGACCCGTAGTAGTTCCACGGCATACGGAACGCATGATCTTTAACAATGTTAACCAAGGTTTCCCAATGAAATCATTAGGAAACCTCGATTAACACTGTTAAAGTTCATGACTTCGGAATTGTTGCGAAACTATAACGGGTCCAATACCTTTACAATACTTACTCTAACTTTTACCCCCTCAGACAGAGAGAAAGAGAAAGCGGCCGCCGAGCCCTCTGGTATAGATGGCAGGTGGAATTCACTGGACGGTATCTGATAGTTATCTATAGTCTCGAGTCGCTTCTTTAACATCTTCTCATACTTTGTTACTGAAATACATGTAATTTTAGATGTGTCCGTAAAGATAAGTACAATCTGGCTGGCTGAAAAAGTAGTTTCATACCCCAATGAAAACGATTTAGTACGAAGTTACTTTCTAAGCTTGTTCAAAAAAGTATTCACATATGAAATATTCATCAATATATTGCGATTCAAGTACATGTATTTACTTTTTTGATTTTGTTATATTATTAGACATGAAGACAATATTTTTCAATTAATATGGGTATGAAACAAAACGCGTGATAAAACTTATGGGACCGTTAATGCATGCTGCTATTTATCTTTTATTCTATGGTTAAAAAATCTAGGATTTATATCATCTTATGGTGATGGTAATATATACATCTGACCCGTCACGCAAAAAGGGACCATCTGGGTAGTGCGTTAAGTGTCGACCCTAGTCAGACTGCGCGGATTGCACAGACTGACTAGGGCCGAAACTTTCTGCGCCGTGCTTATTTTCTGAATCTAGAATGATCAGTCTACCTTCCTGTGAAAAAAATTTTGAAATGCGACTTCTGGTTGACATACGCTTGATCAAATACCTTTTTTCAATAATTCATTTTACAGAATTACCGGATGGTCCCTTTTCGCGTGACGGGTCACATAAATTAAACAACGCGCTACTACCTGGTCTCTTCGAGTCTTCACTGGGTGGAGCATGTGATTTTCTAAATCCTGCCCAATATGGTAGCAACTCTTTAAATACTGACAACTGAGCCTCGTCAAATATATTGGAGAATATGTCCTTTCCTGCCACATATCTCTGAGCTGCCCGTAAAGACTTCTGCTGGAGTTCGTTGTTGATATCAATCTGGATGACAAAATAGAGTTATTTCATTTTCCTTAACGCAATGCAAACCGCAAGGTAATCGCGTGATCCTCTTAGGAAGACCGTTTATTATATACTTTGATATTGTCTCTATGTATTTGAACTGGAGGAAAGTGTGCAATATTTTTTGATATTGCATACTTTGATATTGCACTAAGATTATTTTCACGTGCACAAATGGACTGGACTACTTTTTGGTTGCTACCTCGCCATAAGTCAACATAAAATAACATTATCAACGCTTTCTTTTTGCGTTCAATATTCGAGAAATAGTTTTGTCAGAGTAAAGAAATACGTTTCAAGTTCTTTGAATGAATGCCTAAAGGTTATTTCACCAGTGTTTGTTTTCATCTATTTGAAACATTTTCCGAGAAATAAACCGCTTCATCCCCTCCCCATCTCCGTCGACTCAGATGCCCCCCCCCTCTCAAATTTCTTCCAAATCACTGTTTTTGTTTCTCTTTTCTTCTGTTATTTTATAACATAACTCTTTCAAAACTATTTCATGCCCATCCCTTTGTGTCTATCATAATTCTAGTATCTATCTCTCTTCCTCCCTATCTTTCTCTTCATTTCGTCTTTCACTCCGTCCCGTCCTTCATGACTATCGCTAGTCTGCTCCGGAATCAAGTACGCCGATTTAGTCAGTTCTGGAACGTGTAACTGGTAAGAATAACAAATGAACAAGTTTTCATAAATATCTTTATTTCATTTTTATTCAAAGTAAGTCGAAATCAACGCGTATTTAAAGATCGAAAATGCGAATCGACACAAAAAATGTCCGCCGTCTTTTTTGTTTACACTGCCACTTCATAGCAACGGATGTATTCATCCGAACGTAAAAATATAACGGAAAGGATTTTGCGGGAAAAGGTCTATTGCGTAACTGTTATTTAAAAGCGGTTTAAATTTAACTACAAAATCGTTCTTGAAGTATAGGTGATGTAAAAAAATAATAAATAAGAAGTGAATATCGTCCAACAATATCAAAGTATACAATAAAAAGGTTATTGAATTTAAATGGGAATATATTGTGTCGGACTCGTTCTTTTGGCGTAGTTACCCTCACAAGCTCGGGCACACTGCCAAAAGCACTCGTCCGACACAATATATTCCCATATAAATTCAATAACCTATAATATTCGGTCAATAAGATCTATTGTTAAACGGCACGGAGACCGTAGGATAATACCGTGAAGATTTACAAAGAAAAAACACCACACGCAGACCGTGAAATGTCCGTGCGGCAGCCTTGCGATGTCTTTACGATGTGTCTACGGTCTCGCATTTTTTTAATGATCGCAAGGACATCGCATTACACCGCACATGCAAGGTGAAATTTGTCGGTTACGTTGAGTTACAAGGTCCCGTACGGACTCTGTGAATAAAAGAAATACTATGCCTTTTTTTGGAAACATTATAATAATGACATTTATGTAGTTTTTTTATGATTGGTTTCAACAAGAAATATTCTCTGTATAATAATACCTGCAAAGAGGGTGTTGTTATAGATTCTAAGAAACAGTCAATTATGGATTGAACCTTTCTTCTTAGTATTTCTTCGTCTGCATACTGGTGACTACAATCCTGAAATAAACGTATTATACATGTACAAATCATAATACAATGCAAGACTTAATTTACTAGATCTAATGGGGAGAAAAAAATAATATAAAAAATTCCTCTGCAAATTGACATACAAGTGGTTAATTCTGAGAAACCCTATGGTTCACTTACAGTTTCTTTTGAATTCAATACATGTAATGCGGAATCGAATATGTTCTAGGAAATTCATTTCACGTTTCTACAAGTTTTTTTATGAAACCTGAACAAACAGAAAGTTCGACAAACAAGATGTTTTATAAAACACCAACACCCCTGCCACTACTATATTCGGTAATTTTTAACAAAATTGACCTTTAAAAATTACCTTGCCCTTGACCTTGCTAAAGGTACCAACAGAAAGGTCTTGCCACAAGCCATTCTCATGTAGAATTTAAAAGTTCTATCCCTTAACAATCAAACGTTATGGCCAATGAAAATGTTTTTACCAGACAAAAGGACAGCAGACGTACAGATGACAGACAGGTAAAAACAATATGCCCCCCGACTTAGAAAATTAGACGTAAATAATAGACGAACATTAGTGTTTATAGATGTTCTGTTCTATATGATAGACACCAATTCAGTTGATGTGCTATAAGTATAAGATAAGTATAAATCTATTACCTTAGATTATAATTTTTTATTTTAAATTAGCCAGAATAAAGGTATTAATAATTTAAGAAAATCATGAAATACCTTAAACTTCTGAACCTCGATATAGAAAAACAGATCCTTGTCAATAAGTGGCATATTGTCTTCTTCTCCATGTTTGAGCAAATATTTGTAGAAATATAACATATGGAGTGTCATCTTTCCTTGAGCAGATTGTTTCAAAGCTTTATAAAACTCTTCACGGTCGTCCTTGTGAGGTTGTGCTCGACCCGTCTGCAGAATACGACACAAACATACAGTTGGTAACATCGTTAAATCACAATCAACTCAATCAAATCAATTCTAAACCACTCACTCATCGCTCCATTCATTCATTACAAACACTCACTCCAATCGATCAAAAGCGCTCTAAATGACTAATAAAGATTCAATCAACAACCACCTTCAGAATGAACAAAGTAAGAACTAAATCGCGATTTCACAGACATAATTGAATTTTTAAGCATCTGATTGGTTCTTGAAGAGATAGAAAGCTATTTATAGAACGTGTATGCATATTTTATTAAAGGGAGGTAATTAATATCAGTAATTTTGTTAAGTCAGAACAAAATTAGCTAAAATGGATTACCTCCCTTTGATTTCTCTCAAACACACTCCAAACACTCATTCAATTCCACCTTTAAACCAATCCAAAATCACTCATCTTCACAATTTCACACTGTTGTTAACAGTACTATAAAATGATGTCAAATAACTATAACTCATTCATTGTTGATTCAGGTTTCCGGTTCTCTATATAAACATTAAAAACGATAAGTAAATATATGTGAGGTACCATAAATGAGAAAAAATAATAATTATCATCAAAAAGGATATTTATTTCAATTCAAACCGAAAGGGTATTAAAATATTAGCATTAAACTGGAATATTTCATCATAGAGATTAAGACAAATGTTTGTAGATGAGGTTAGTAACATCGTAAAATTGACAATGATCTCGAACAAAAGAATCTTACAGTTAACAACATCGTAAAATTGACAAGCTGAATGATACTGGAATGATTTCAGAATGAAATTGAATGAGCGCGAGGGGTTGGTTTTGAGTGAAATTAAAGGGATGTAATCCAATATCGCTAATTTTGTTCAAGATGAACAAAATTAGCGACTTTTGTTACCTCCCTTAAATAAAATATGCATAATGGTCCTATAAATAGCATACTCTACGAACCATCTTAAGCTTACAAACTTCAATAAACTTCACTGAGATCGCGTATTTTTTCTAGAGATTTTTATTTTCAATTTAGTTTTTGATCTCATCGTTTTAGTGAGTTTGGAGCGTTTTCAAATGGGTTAAATGGTGTTTAGAATGAATGAATGTAGCGCTGAGTGAGAGATTTAGAAAGGTTTTTATCGCAATTATTGTCAATTTCACGATGCTTTAAACTGAAAACCGCTTGCTTAAAGCACTCCATTCAGTCCATTCAAAACAACCACTCATGTCAGACAAAATGCTCCAAAAAACTACAAAAAAGACCTATAAATCGTTTACTTAGTAAGTGATTGTATTGGCTGGTGTGGAATTCAAAACTTCGTTTTAGTCCGCAAAGACGTAAAAAGTTCGTAATTTCTATCGACGGGAGGTAAAAAAATTCGTTTCTTTTGTCCAATTCGGACGAAATTGGCGATACTATACTAACCCCCCCCCCCCCCCCCCCTCCCCTTCAAATTTATTCAAAACTCGCCCTCTCACACTTATTCAATATCATTCCTAAATCATTCATCTTGTGATTTTTACGATGTTTTTAGCTGTAAAGAATTTCTACTAACCTAAAAATTATCACTTTCTCGACAAGTTGTATTTAAAAATTGATATTTATCTTTGAAAATTATTGGATAAGGGTTCAGTATAGCTCTAAGAGGTTCTGTTTTATCATTTGCCACGCATTGATCTCGAAATGTTTAATTTATGTGTACTGACAACTAAATCTACAATAAAACGAAAGTAATATAAGTTAATTGAAGTAATATAACCATTCAAACAACAATTATGAAATGATATTTTTGGTGTCGTCAAGATATTTTAAAAATCAAGCTAGGTGATAACAAGCAGGGCAATGTCTACTCTTATATAAATGAAATCTCATTGAGATCTTAAAGATACATCATCTCAGTTTGATTATCTTAATTTGATATAGGGTATAAATCGCAAAGCAAAACGATGCAATCTTTGATATATAAACTACCTGATCTTTCTACTGGTTATTATTCAAATCCTATAAAATCTATGTTAGTTTCTTCAAATAATTTCTGTTAGAACTAAGCGACATACAAAGCACCGAAACACTTTACACATTGTGAAGCATGTTCTATTTCCCTTTCATCTTGAATTACAAGAGGCAAACGTTTAATTTACTACCTATATGGCTGAGCAAATCATTTCCGAAATTGTTGTTTCGTAAAATGAACACATGTTTAGTCTTGTACTTGGGTAAGAGGGACGGTATGCATGAGACCCGACTTCATGTTGTAATTGTACTGAAGTTTATAACGATAGCCAGATATATAGTTAGATGTACCAACCAACTAACTTTCTTCAAACCAAAAAGGACTAAAATTTCAAGATACCATTAATATTTAGTTAGTCTGTTTGTACGTAATTTATCTTGAATATGGATTAAATAGTGTTCTTAATTCATTTCTTATACTGCTGAACGCCATTTCAAAAAGATAGAAAATAAGAAATACAATTCTTCTGAGTTAGAATATGATGAAAAATGTACGTAAATATTAATACACAACTCTGTAACTTTCTTTTTGTAAACTAGTATACAGTTGAGTAATGCGTAAGAGAACAACGAGTATTCCTGCTTTCAATCATTAATGGACACAATACTTGACAAAAGAGGCTTGAAATAAAGTATTGTAGAAAATTTTGCCATTCATAGGTAAATCTTATCTCGACAACAGTTATGAGAAAATATATACAAGAGCCGTCAGAGAAGGATTATGCTCGCCGAATAAGGCATTGTCACAAAAACAAGAGCCATGTTAGACATGGACATCCCCCGCCATGAAAGCTTGATAGTAAACTGAAGCCTAATAGATAAAAGATTCTTTTGTACTGCCAGAGATTTACCTCCAATAAAATCAAAGTATTAAAAAATAACAAAGGACAATAACTCCAAAAGTATGCAAGCAAAAGTTGTAGTTCTTGTGTATCGTACTTCTCCTCCATGAGATCTATCCACCCATAAAGATTCAGGCTGATAGCTATTATACTTTAGGAGATATGCTCCAGACAAAATGTTTATCTAAGTATAAAAATTAACAAAGGGCAATAACTCGAAAATTATGCAAGTAAGAGTTATAGTTCTTGTGCATGGAACTTCTCCTCTATGAGATATATATACCCATAAAGTTTCAAGTTGGTAGCTATCTTACTTTAGGAGATATGCTCCAGACATAATCTAAGTATCAAAAATAACAAAGGGCAATAACTCCAAAATTATGCAATCAAGAGTTGTAGTTCTTGTGCACTGCACTTGTCCTCCATAAGATCTATCAAACCCATAAAGTTTTAAGTTCATAGCTATTATACTTTAGGAGATATGCTCTGTGGTCAGATTGAAAGGACTCAAATAAGGTGTTATCTTATACAGCCAACATAAAGGTAACAAACATTAAACTCCCTTTTTGCATGACATATTTTTAGACACAAATTTCAAATAGTTTATGGTGAAGGGCATCTGATTTGCTACTCAAATGTGAAATTGCATCAAATTATGAACATAAGACTAGGAGAAATGAAAGAATAACTGTATTTTACACGCTAACGTTAAGGTAACAAATATTTAGCCCCCCTTTTCCATGATGAATATATTTTTCTACATTAATTTTGAATTGTTTATAGTAAAGGGCATCTGATTTGCTACTCAAATATGAAATTTCACTAAATTCTGACTGTTAGACTAGGAGAAATTTGAGAAAAACTGTTTTTCCCCTAAGCCCTTATTTCCCGTGACGAGGCCTCAAATCCAAAAACCGTCACAGATGCATCAACAATATATCATAGGCAGTTCACATAGTAAGTTTCATTTGATTTGGCCAAAGTGTTATGGAGAAATAGGTTGGGACGGACGGGCGGAATTACGGACGGACGGACAGACGAACCGGAGGCTACATGCTCTCCCTTCGGTGAGCATAAAAACTCAAAATTGATAACTGAAATAACTTCAATGCCCATTATCCACAAGAAAGCGTGCCATCATAACATTTAACAACAAATACAAACAAAGGATCCATTTACCATGAACGAAGCCATGCAAATAAAGTCTATATATATAATGTGAAGCAACAAAGCACTGAACGCCACCAGTGTTAGATATAAACAACATCCAGACCAGACAGTATACACGTGTTCAACACGCTACCTTCATGTGAAAACGTGCCCGCTTGGGGCGACGAAACAGTTGAGAGCTGCCTAGTCCTCGTGGTGTACCGGTACTACTGGACCCCTCCTATAGAAGTTGAAATCAAAATGGCCTCGTTAGTATAGGTGCATGTTCGAAAAGTTAACTTACACTACACGTTACATAACTCTGCTACTTTCAGATATAAGATTAAACGTTGTTTAAAGCTTAATGTCTCTACACATGTTGATTTACAACGTCTATGTTAGTCCAGCGGCTTTTTGTGTTTTTCTTTGTATAATATGGTGTCTTCACAAATTGCCATTAAATCAAATGAGCCTGTGCGTGACATTTCCAACAATTTGAAATATTGGTGAGGGACAAACATTTGGTAGCGTAGACAGCCATATACTGAAAATATAAAGTAACCTGATGGTCTACAGATACTTTGAGACCTTATCTATCTTCTAAACGCATAGTGAAGATTCTGGTCAGACTGTGCGGATGCACAGGCTGATCAGAGTCTTTGCTTTGCGCATATTTGAAATTGTTGGAATTCTCACGCACAGGCTCAAATAATGAAATCCATATGAAATGCCTATAGGAAAGCGTGCACAAAATAAGGAAGTACTTACTTTTCTCAAACCAAGAATTTCCTAATTTAATATATACAGTGGTGAGAGTTTCCTTAAAATGCAACAATACGGTTTAAAAAATAAATGTTTACCACTTTATTTGAAAAAAAAATCTAATATATATAGATCTATTAGCTATCAAATTTTAAAGCTGCTCTTTCAAAGATTGGGAAAATGTGATTTCTAAAAGTTTTCGTAAAATCAATCGGAAGTAACGACCTCATCCCGTTGAAGCCTTTAGAATTCAAAGATTAAGATAAAAGTAATTGACAGCTGGAAACATCATTTCAATACAAACAAAATTGAAAGACTTTTCACGGAAAATAACGAATTTGTAATTTATAGACTAGAGATAAATAGACTGTGTCCCTTACTGATCTTGCCGCTTCGATATCAGTTACAAAATTATTGAAATATGTTGTTTTTAGTGCCAACGCCCTTTGGCCATTCTTAATAGTCTAAAATACACACATTTTCAAATCTAAGAACAAGTTTTGTATATTTGTCTATGAAAAACAGTGAAAGAGCAGCTTTAATCTCGCATTAAACTTATTTTGGACAATGAATATCATTAGCATAACTCTTTGTTGATTAAGTCATTACCTACAATTTATTATATGTAACATTTTAGTGTTAAGCTTTAACGATATGTACACAATATGTCATGAATGACATCATTTCCTGTAAAAGGTCAAGGTTATCTACAGCCACACATGTTAGAGACATGCACGAGGTACCTGTGAGGAGGACATATTTGTGTACTCAGTGCCCTCAGAATACATGGAAGTTTCTGTTCCTTCTTTCGAAAAATGTACTTTTTTCTTAAGTTTGCTAAATGTAATTCTCACTGATGGATGAGAGTACTCTCTTTCTTCGCCGTCCTGACATTGTAAAACATAAATATTTATATCATTCTTGTTAACTTTTGAGTACAAACGGTAGTGTTATTTGAACACCAATGGACAAATAATCACATCAAATCAGCGTTCTATTTTTTTCTTCAAAGTTTGAAAATCATTTAAATGAGACCCCTTGATGAATACCATAAAGAACTCCCCGTAAAAAATAAAAGGCATTAATATTTTAAACGGTATGTGATATCCAATCAAAGTTTGTGCAGAGAGAATGCCTATCCGGACACTACCATTTTTTCTTTAATTCAATTTGGTGGTATGTCCTAAAATAGCAGTAGAATATCACTTGATAATCTTATCAACAAAGCAGTGAAATTATCAAAAAAGATAATCTTATCAACAAAGCTGTGAAATTATCAAAGAGTGGTACCCTGCTTTCATTCATTTCACTTTTTTGTGACTGGAGCACAAAAATACAAATGTAAATGACGTCCTGATGACATTGCATAGTCATCAGGTACAAATTGACGCGATTTAAAGTAGATATGTCTTAAAATGTTCACTCTTATTTTTTTGTTGCATTAAAGAAATAACATAACCGTTTGCTTTTCGTGTAAGATCAAAAAGTCTTTCATTTCGTGAACAACAAACAGAATGTTTTCTCTCGTGGCTCTGCCACTCGTAAAAAATAGCTTTTGCCTTTTTACTCAATGAAAGATAAAACAATATTACACTTAAACAATCTGGTATCCACTATATCTATATGAAAAAAGTTTATCTTTATAGATGTCCAATCATCTACGTTTCTTACATGTGATCCGTCGCACGTGAATGACAATCTGGGAATTCCGTAAAAACGTATTGAAAAAGAGTTGGTTCAAAAAGGTCAACCAAAGGTCGCATTTCAAATATTCTTGAAAGAGGGAGACTCATCGTTCCAAATTCACATAATGTGAAAAGATGTATCCAAGTCGCCTGCCCAGTCAGCGCAGTCTGACGACTAGGATCGACACTAAACGCATATCTCAGACGGTCCCTTTTTACCTGACGGGATTCAGATGCAAAAAAGGTTATAATTAAAATATAAATGATGCGTGTACCGTTACCATAATCAATTTATATATCAGGGGAGTGAAATGCCAATGCCCGACTTGTCCGACACGGGCTTTTCTACCTATGGACAAGTGCATTTTTGAGGCTACTTGTCTATGGACAAGTAAATTCCAGGGTAAATGTTGGAATAAATTAAACTTAAAGAAAATATTTATTTGCTTAATGTTTGTTTCAAAAGTAGAAAACGTTGTTTTTAATGAAGAAAATGCAGGGTTCCAGCATTTTCTTCTTTAAAAATAAAGTTCCCTTAAAAATACTATATATCCTTAGTATTACCGAAAAGTCCATTTTGATCCTGGACAAGAAAAAAAATAGCATTTTACTTCTCAAGGGACAAGTGGTGAACATACAAATTTTCACACCCAGGCATATATGTGATAGTGATAGATGCAGAGGCTAAGTGAAGTAGAGAAACATTAGAGGTTGATTATTGGAAATTCGGTAAGAAACGGTGTGAAATGTCAAAATACCATATAAAGCTATATTACCTTTCCTTTTCCTCTAGCCTTTTTCCAAGAACTTCCACCGTCAGTCCCTAGTCTCATACTTAACTCTGCTTGAGACAGTTTCACCAGTTCACCTGGTTCCATACCCTGTTCTTCTGCTCTAGCCTGTGAAATGAATGATTGAAATACTTCTAGGGCGATTAATATATTTTTCATTTGGCTCAGATGCTCAGATTATTTTAGTAGATTTGCTGAGCGCGTGTTTGTAAGAACAGAGCATACCTGTTCGGCCACACAAGTCATTGAATGATCAAAATCAAAAGTTTTCTTCCCCTACTAGTATTCTTAAATTCTGCCTTAATTTGATTTTTATTACCAGAAACACATAAATTGAAATAAAATGAATTGAAATAGAAAAGATAAAAATCCTGTCATGAACGAAAAAATAACTTGTACTTACACCTATGTAGTTTTTAAAACTTTCATCTATTTTTGTATGTAAAGCGTGTTGTATTTCTTTCATAACTGGTGTTTTTGGTCTTTCTTTTTCATGTAGTTTACTTTTAATCTTATCTGGCAGCTCAACCCGCTTTTTACCATGGGAATCTATATATGTTCTGAAATAGATATTAAAACAGAGAATGACAAGAAAAAAAATAAAGGTATTAATTGATATTTACAGAACTATATATATTGTAAAATACTCTCTTTATTGGAACTTGGTAACAAAATTTTAAAAATTGCCATTTTATGGTGATAAGCATGAATTGAAAATTTGAATGGTATTCGAATACAATATTCATATTTAGGTTTTAGGGCAGTTTTGATAATCCTAGTTGAATACAAAAATTATTTACGAAAAAACAAGGATTGTATTCTGGTTTACGAGATCGACTTACAAAAACAAAACATTTTATAAAATTAGAGATTTACTTTTGTATATGGTTGCCATGCTGTTCTCTTCTCGCCGATTCTTTTTTATTTGTTCCATACGAGAAAAACGTTTCAATATCCATGAACAAGTTGACATTATTCAACATATCTTTCTCTTCGGATTCTATCAAGTTCTTCTTGTAGTTTGAAATAATTCTGAAATGAGCAAAAAGAAAATATATTAATCATATTAAACTCGGAATGAAAAATCAATGGTGCAAATTTACTGGGATATAAAAATTTACTGGGATATAAATATCAGTTTTATAATATCCAATGCACATTGGTCACTTAAATCTTTTCTTGAGTGTTTCTCGCCTTATTTGCGATAAATTCTGTAATTTCGCTTGCAGTTTCTTTTGCTAAGAATTAAATTATTGAAGATAACGAAATCAAAATCTTGTGGTGCAGAGAGTTTTATAATGGTTGCTGAATAAGAATAGTCGCTTAATAGAAATGGTGGTTCTAGCAATATCGCCTGTATTTCTACTCACGCTTTGTTGCCAATCATTTCATGGAAAGGTGGAGGAGGTTTGGCTGATTTCTTTTCCCCATTTTCGTCATAATCCAGGTCATCGTCTTTCTTCTGTAAAGAATTATTTCAATTATGAATGTGTTGCCTTTTTTGTTTGTTAACCAAACTTTTCGTATAAGCTATTGTATTTTCTTTTAGCAAGGCTGTCCATAAGTTTAAAAATCAGATATTTTATAGAATTAGACCATTTAATTGTATATTTAATCGACAACTAGTGATAAAATCAACTTATAACAACACCATAAAGATGATGATTTGTGTAAAATATGATAAACAGTTAAGAACAACGTGAAATTGACAAACTGAATGATATAAGAATAATTCTAAAATGAAATTGATCGAGAGAGGAGCAACATTAAAAGGACGTAATCAAATTGAACAAAATTAGCGATACTGATTACCTTCCTTTAATAAAATATGCAAACAATTTCTATTGATAGCTTTATATGTCTTCACGAACAAATGAGACACTTATAAAAATTGTATTAAGTAAGGGATATAATAGATTTCTTCTAGCGATTTTAATTTCGAATGTAATTGCTAATCTTATTTACTAGGTGATTTGGAACCTTAATAAATGGTTTGAGTCAGTGATTTGAATGAACGAATGAATGGAGCGCTGAGCGAGCGATTTAGTATGACTTTTAACGAGGTGAATGTCAATTTCACGATGTTACTAACTGTAATTATTGTTCTTTGTCTTGACAGTAAGCATCATTCAACTATATCTTTGGTTACAAATTGTTACAAGAATAACGATTATCATATATGCTAGGTATTCTGATTGATTAAACATGCATTATTGTATCCAAATTAATCATCGAACAAACAGAAGGCAGTAGAGAAAATAAACAGCCAAGCAATTAGAATTTTGTCATTCTTCCCCAAACAAAAAGCTGTGAGATTACAAAGACGTTTTTATCATAATGCAAAACAGTATTTAACAGAAAAAATATATTATATGCTAAATCAAATTAATCAACAAGCAAAAATACATGATTGGCATAACGTCGGCATTTTAAAAATGTACATATATACGTGTGCAAAAACATACCTTTTTAAACGGGTTGTGAACCAAGCAACGCATTTTAAATAAATATTTCAATAATATTTTCACCTAATCGTCTTTGAGACATAGAATAAAGTACATATTAAACTGTTCAACAAGACTAAGATGTATATGATATAAAAGATGGACATATTAGCGCATGAGTTCATAATAAAAGAAGGAAGTAATCCGTTACTTTTCGTTCGTTTTATCTTTTATTCTACTCTTTAAGCTACAGTAGTTCTATACAAAAGCAAACAAGATGACTTGATCTTTGACACTAATCAGAAATACGTGTAACACCCTTTTCCTTAATACTATTTTACATTCATTTTCCTTTTTTGAACAACCAAAAGTTTAATTTGAAAATTTTCAAAAAGAATTCTAGAGTAAACCGAAGTACAATTCCACGTCGGTACAAGTGCAAATTAGTTAGCCTATAGCAGAATCAATTGTACAATAGAAGAGAAATAGTACGGCTTTGCAGAAAGATATTTTAGTATTTGTTGTGTTAAGCCAGTAAATCCACAAATACAAGCATTGGTCCACTTGAATTAAGAATTAAATTTATTCCTAGAGTAACATCCCATAAAGATGATTCACAAAAGAAATCATATTCACAATCTGCACATGGTAAAGATTTAATGTGAAGGAAAAGACATTTGAGCCTGTGTGTTAGATTTCCAACAATTTGATATATGTACACAGCACAGCCTGACCATAGCTTCGCTATGCGTTTATTATATAGATAAGGTCTCAAAGTACTTTTACACAATTGGGTTTAATTACATTTACAGTATGTGGCTGTCTATAATGCTCAAAGTTTGCACCTCACACGCAATTCAGATTTATGGAAATGTCACGCACAGGCTCATTTAAAATGATAGATAGTCGTTCCATGGCTTAAATGCTGTAAAACTGCCCATCATTGTATTGGCACTTGTTCATCATCTTTTTGCATTGATACGACAAAATATTACATATTTACCCCTGCAATCTTACAGTTATAGTTTGAGACAATACCAAGAAACTTCTTAGGTCATGCAAACCATCTAATTAATCCTTTTTAGATTTATTTGTTAGAAGATGCGTAATGAATTATTTTGTATATAACTTGTTACTTTGAGAAGTTGTACGAAATGTTATTTTCAAAGCTACAAGATTAATTCAAGAAATGTTAGCCGATTGTTACCTTTTCTGTCTACAGTATTTACCTTTTTCTAGAGAGAGTATAATATCTATGTTAATTAACATGATTACTGTACTTTTGGGGTCAAATGGAAAAAAATGGAAACATATTTTCCCTAGTGAACGGGCCCAAATACATGCTAAACATGATCCATGACAATGTGTAAAACATGTCGATGCAGATTGCAGTAGTAAAACATAATTATTCTATAAAATTGAATCCTGATATTGAATTGATGGATATGTTGCAATCGATTAGGCCTTATAGTTTGTTTGTCAATCCATTAATAATAACCCCATTCATTACCAATTCTTACATGCTACCACAAACACATTTAATTTCAACACAAATTTTATATCTTTATAGTCTTTACACTAGTAAGCCTCCCATCAGTTGTTAAGGTAGTCATTAAAATGTTTTATCATGTTAACAGAACTGTCATTTAAACAGTAATTCTACAATAAAAAATATAATTAACGGAAAGGTCAACCATGAACAATGATTGTTCCAAAATACGCGATTTTAAATCGATTGTCCTTGCTCTTATTCCCTTCATTTAACGGACTTTTTTGTAATAAAGCCTAAATCTTGGAACTGTTTTTGAAAAAAAGATACAGAATCAGTACGACATTCAAAGAACTCTTTGCTGCTCCAATAAGTAAACAATACTATTTGTTGTCTTTCAGCAGTTATAAAAGATACATTTGTTCCTAAGAATAAGACGAGAAAAATATCAAATAAAATCCTTAGGACAGTATAGATTGCAAACAGCTAGAAGTGTATATTCATTTTCAATTAAATAAAATACTAAAAAGGAAACTCCATGCAAAGAGAACGGATTAGATATGAGAAGTAATAAGAAAAGTTCATGCATTTATGATATTGTATATGTTTCATGCAACAACAAAAACAAATTGTAAAAAGAGGATCATAAATGTCCTAAACTGCTCACCTGAGTCTCATTGACCAGTTGGACATTACATGAATAAGATTGACAGATGTCCGATTCTGTGGAAATAATTCGTATTTTTTATAGACCCGGACTACTTTTTTATTATTGTTAAAAGATTTTCTACTTTTTTCTATGTAAAATAGGATGCACATAGGCTGAACTAAAGTATATGAACCCAAGAGCATGATGGTATAAACAAACATCATATTAAAAAATATGAAGCTAAATACCAAATTTAAATATGAAGCTACCATATTTCTAGCCGTCTCCCTTATGATTTCGGAGAAATAGATTTAGTAAGATTTAGTAAGATTTTACACTTTGTTTCAATTAAAAACGGGATGCGACCGGACGGAGCCTAAATAACACACAAGGGTCGTGATATAAACAAACGTATTAGAGGTCCACTATGTTATGCTACATGATAAACAATAAACCTACTAATATTTCAAAGTTGTCTGTCTTCTTGATATTTTCCTATTTTTCTTTTTTATGTTGCCGTGGCAACCTAAAGTAAAGATAGATTTGATTTTTTTACAACTTTAGTAAAGCTTGGCCCAAGAAACATTTCCGCAAAGTTTCATTAAGATCCGTCCACCGGACTATGAGGAGGAGAAGATGTTTAAAGTTATCCTGGACGTCACACGCGTACAATGGGTGACGGACGCTGGACATTGGACGATCAAAATAGCTCACCTTAAGTACTTCGTACGCAGGAGTGCTAAAAAGTCGGTTCAAATCACTTTTTTCAAATTATCACGAAAATCTTAACTTTCCTCATATTCGAAATTTATATATTTTCTGTAAGCATAGAAAGCCAAAAATCAATTGCAATGTGAATTTTACAGCAGACCACCAGAGTTCATCTAAATAAATCTTGCTATTTCAGTGCGGTTTGAATAGCATATGTTGTCAGTTTTCTTGAATTCAGGGACGATCAATGGTTAGAAAAGAAGATTACGGTCGCATGCAGTAGAGAAACTAAAAGTCACTTGATTATATTGATAGATATTCGGTTACCATGATAACGATTTCATTTTTTGTTCCTAGTATTTAATGTTTGGTTACCATGGTAACGTCATACTTACTTCCTCTTCTGGTAGTTCTTCCTCATTTTCCTTATTCTAACAAACAATTGTGAAATAATGTACATGAGTTTGAGTAGGTGTAAATGTCATTTATTACTCACAATACTTAATGATTTTCATCGGTAAAAACCTATTAAGGTAGTGGACATGTAATACATCCGCAGCGTTTTGGGAGTAATGAACTTTAACAGTGTTAACCGAGGTTTCCTAATGATTTTCTTTAGGAAACCTCGGTCAACATTGTGCAAGATCATGACTTCCAAAATGGTGCGGAACTATTACGGGTCTACTACCTTAAGTTTTTAATGTGATTCTCTTGTTGATGATCACTACAAATGTTGTTGTGGTTTTCATGGAAAACAAAATCTCGTAGAACGATCTAAGATGTATGACCACAGGCATTAAAATAGAATATCGAAGAATTTGCGTATGGACACTAAGATTTGCGTCTGTTATTAATACTGTGCACGAGTACTATACACGGTGGTATAATAATCTGAAAAACAATATTCGAATTTAGACAAAATTCTTATAGTCCTCCAAATTTACGCAGAATATCCGCATATGCAATGACTCCGCCCCGTTGATGACTCACGGGAATTACCAACGAAAAATAATTTGTCCTTTGTTAATAATAGTTGCCTCTACCAAACATGACAAGTTAAACATGTAAAGAATTCTCTTTTAATTTAATAAGACAAAATCGATCGAACTTCAAATTAAATATCAGCATCAGAACGTCACTCACTCTTCTTAAACAAAAACAGACTTAATCAAAACCGTTACGCAACACTTGCAATTTTCATTAAATATTTTTCTATATCATCTACAATTGCGATAATTAAATTACGAGTAAAGCCTATAAGTGGGAAATACCGACTTCAAACGCATATATTCAACCAAACATTATGCCATAAATATTATCTGTACAGTGATAATTGCTGAGGCGGAAAGCAAAACGATAGGCTCTGGCACTAACTCACAAATCTGATGTTAACACAGACTAGTTTACAACAGAACTGAAAGTGTTGCAAAGCTTTTTTCGATTATGTCTACACTTAATTTAAAGTTAATTTATATTCATTTTAAAGACCTCACATGTGTGTTTCTAATCGGAATTCAATAATAAATATAGATGTTTATTAAGAAGATTTATTTTGGGAACATCCAAGCCACTTCAAAAAAGATTATGGCAAGGACTTTAACCTTGGTTCGACCTTCAAATTGACATGGACTTGAAATAAAAAACATATTAGAATATACATTTGGCCAAAACTAACCGATTCCCATCAAATGTGTTTTTGAGACTCAAACAATAAAGTTAAATGTTTATAAAAAAAATGTAAGTACATGTATGTTGAAATAACTATATAGAATATGATTATTGCCACCTGAAAATTAATTGAGTATATTAAAAAGTGAGCATATACAAAATTGACAGTAGAAAGACGGACATACTAACAAACCAATGGGTAGTGGCAATTCGCAATGGTACCGATCTTTCACCGCGTGAGCAAAAAATACTCAACAATAATAGCACAACCCCAAACTAAATTACTATGACTATCTAACATTCAAATATGAGAAAGAAATGAATTGATACAAAACATGCAAAACAGTTTGTAGCATAACTAATATAGCAACTATTCTAACCCATTACCCTATAAATTCATCATAGGTTGACTCATTAATCGCAACGGTACCAGAAAAATTGAACCCAAACATTTTAATCAGTCAATTAAATCTATACTATTTCGTATAACAAAAGTCGTGTAAAACCATAACCGACAGTTGGATATACAGTTAGTTACATCGTGAAATTGACATTTACCTCAATCAAAACCATTCTAAATCACTCACTCAGTGCTCCATTCATTCATTCCAAACACCCACTCAAACCATTCAAAAACGCTCAGACCCATTGAAAAATATAGAATCAACAACGTCATTCAAAATAAATTTTGATAAGAAAAATCGCGATTTCACTGACATAATTCAAACTGTGAGCGTCTCATAGGTTTTTGAGAAAATAGGAAGCTATCTACAGACATTTTATGCCTGTTTTATTAAAGGGAGGTAATCAATATCGCTAATTTTTTTCATTCTGAGCAAAATTTGAGATATAGGATTACCTCCCATTAAATTCACTCAAAACGTGCTCCACACACTCATTCAATTTAATTCATAAAACATTCCAAAATCGTTCACCTTGTCAATTTCACGATGTTGTTAACTGTAACTATGTGCCACAGACAGTTGCCAACACGGATAAATTTATACTTTTTTTTATTTCTTCTAGAATTACAGGATGTCCACATGTCTCAAAATAGGAAAAAAATCGATTGTCTGTCGATCTGACGTCACGATGTTTATCGTCATATACACCGTTATATTTTAATAATAAGTATGTCTGATTCCATTTTTCGGTTTAAATGGGTGAACTGCTTTCAACAAAAAAGAAAAGATCTGTTATTAAACTGTTTCTCTCAGTTACTTGTAAGAGTTCGTTGTTTGTCGTAAAAAATGGGTTCCAACTTTCTTCCGGTGAAAATTTGCTTCAAGATCTACTAATTCATTAGTGTTTGTAAACACTAATTTGAAAATCACATCAAAAGTCTCAGCGTTCTAGGTCTCAAAAATGTTTTGCTCTTGAAAAAAAACTCATTCATGTACATTATTATTGTAGAAAAAATGGGCTTATATAAAACAGAAGAGAGCAGACACAGTATCAGAACACTTACTTCGACCTTCACCTTGCGTCGCTAAATATAGATATATTAATCTTAATGTAATTAAGAGTTTAAAATAGCATTATATATTTTCTTTCTTGCCTGTTCTATTTCTTCAATGTTATATAATAATATATTTATCTTCTTTTTTTTCCTTTTCTTTAATATCAATTTTAAAACAACGACTGTTACAGAAAATTATCCAATATCTCTTTAAATTCTAAACACATACACTGAAACGAACTTCTAAACGGCCACTTGGTTTTTGCTTTATTTGGTATCTGAATTAGGAAGTAGTCGGATTCTATTTGAAAAATCATTTAAGGAGAATCTCCAATAAATATCGACTTTAAAAAATATGAGATAAACAATGAATTTGACAGGGATTCAAGGGTACCCCTGATTTCAAAATTAACATTGGTGGGTGGGGTAATTTTAGCATTTTATCCTTTTGTGAGAAACAAAAGAGCCACAATGTTATTTTCTTCAGTGATTTGGTATCTGACACACAATAGCCACTGAAGTTTGTCACTTATAGGATTAATCGCCGAGTATTTCTTCGGCCGAAAATTTAAAGTTCTTCGAAAATGTGCAACTTTTGTGAATTCATTGATGGAAGGTTCTTGTGTTTGATCGTTTGCTACAGAAACTAAGGTCAAACATTCGAATCCATTTTTCAGATAGAATGCGCCAATTGAACGGTCTTTCATATGGAAATAAAAGATACTTCATTAAATGACTAAAGACATGTAAAAATGTGGCAAATGCAAGGTGGCCGTTTAGAAGTTCGTTTCAGTGTACTGAAACATTTGTCAAAAAGCTAGAAGTTTTGTATGCTTTTATCTTCCTTTCTAAAATGGAATGACAAATTACCTAACTGTGTGAACTTTAGAAAACCCTTTTACATTATTACTCATTTGAATTTGTTAATCATAAAAATGAATGGTGGATAAGATGGTATAAAACACAA
The DNA here is from genome assembly GCA_948146395.1 of Fragum whitleyi. Lineage (NCBI taxonomy): Eukaryota > Metazoa > Mollusca > Bivalvia > Cardiida > Cardiidae > Fragum > Fragum whitleyi. The sequence goes on along the minus strand of OX411544.1, from coordinate 4,681,386 downwards.
CAACAACAACAAAACAGCATCATTTGGCACCCACATCCAGTTTGTTTAAAGAAGTGTGAAAAAAATCTAAAGCTAACTGTAAATATAAAGGGCAAAATTCTGGTGATATACAGTTAAGAACATCGTGAAATTGACATTCATCTCGATCAAAACCATTCTAAATCACTCAATCGGCAGTCCATTCATCCATTCCAAACACTCACTCATACCATTCAAAAACACACAAACCCATTGAAAAATAAAGATTCAAAAATATTATTCAAAATAAAGTTGGATAGAGAATAATCGCGATTTCACTGACATGATTCGAATTTTGAGCGTCTAATGGGTTCTTGAAGAAATAGGAAGCTATCTATAGAACTTGTATGCATATTTTATTAAAGGGAGGTAATCAATATCGCCAATTTTGTTCGTCCTGAACAAAATATGCGATTCCCATTTAACTCACTTAAAATTCACTCTACACGCTCATTCTATTTCATTACTAAATCATTCCAGAATCATTCACCTTGTCAATTTCACACAGTTGTTAACTGTAATGTATAAAATTTTATATCTAACAAGCGTATAAACTTACATCGTCCGACTTTTTCGACTTTGAGTCCTTGAGTCGTTTATAAGCCGCCCTTACAGCCTTTCTACGCTCTCTCTCCATTTCCTTCTTGGCCTCACGACGTTTGGCCCTCAGAATCGCCCTCTGTTCTTCGTCTAGATCTTCCATGGACATCTGGGCTCGAGCTCTCCTAGCCCTCTCAGAGTCTGTGGTTGGAGGACTGTAAATAGAGAATAATGTGTTATTGTCTAAAAATAACAATGTTATCTGGTCAAGGTTGGGAGAATTTATCATGACGAGGCTTTGCCGAGTCATGATGAATTCTCACAGCCGAGACCTGATAACATTGATTTTTTAAGACACTAACATGTTATTCTATTTATCATGCAATCATTTTTCAGTGCTAGAGTATGGTAAACCCTTAAAAATCAAAGAAATTCAGGTGAAAGTGTATGCAAATTGTTTCTAAAAATAGACTGCCTGATATCATGTGATGTTATCAGACAGGTGATATTGGGTCAATGCAGACTTTATTGCATGATAAAAGATAAAGATTGCCCTTTCTTCTACATGCATGTAATCAATTTGTGACTCGTCACTCGAAAAGGGACCATCTAGGAATTCTATAAAATGAATCATGAAAAAAAAATGATTCAGAAAGGTCAACCAGAAGTCGCATTTCACAAATTCTTTCACTGGATGGTAGATTGAACATTCTAGATTTAGAAAATAGGTACGGTGCAAAAAAGTTTCGACCATAGTCATTCTGCGCAGTCCACGAAGGCAGACAAGGGTCGACACTTTACGCACTTCCCAGATGGTCCCTTTTCGCGTGACGGGTCACAAATGCGATTTCTTCTACATACATGTAATCAATTTTAATAAGTTATAATATTAATTCCTATTTGGTTATGATGTTGATTACAACTGAAATATCCAACTTGAAATAGGGTAAATGTGAAAAATATTGCTTTTAACATAAATATATCTATTTTTGAGCCATTTCTCGCTAAAAGAATCCGTGGATACATACAAGTTTCAACCAAAGTAACACTTTGACGCTGCTAAAATGAAATCCATCTTCGTTTAATTCCTTGCACCAAGCCCGCAATTAACAGACCGTGCACTTCGAATCAAAAATCAATTAAAAAAACCAGATTCATTATAAGATGAAAACCGCCTACATTTTCCACTACTTCCTTTAAAATATTGTTATAAATTGGCAAATTAAACGTCGTAACTACATAGGCTGAAATTTTCAATGTTAAGTCGCCCTCGATCGATTGCTGTTGGTTGCATTTCAGCGTCAATATTATCTTATAGATAAATGACCCTAAAATATTAAATGGGATATTCCGTGAAGAGGCTGGACCAGCAATACGTTAAGTAAGAAGAAGATAGTTGTAGTACAGTTTATAATATCGTGAAATTGACAAGACAAATGAATTTGGAATGGTTTTTTGAAATGAAATTAAATGGATGCGATGAGTGAGCTTTGAGTGAGTAATTTCCTCCAGTTCGACGAAGGTATCGACCCCCCCCCCCCTTTTCAATAAAACTAAAACTACGTATTCTTATAATTTTTGTGCCTTCAAAGTCAAATCAGACGCTTAAAAAATCAACATCACCCAATAAAATGATTCAATTTTTTATCGATTAGATTGAACTGTTGATAGTTTTAAAACGATTTAATAATTTCGTAGCGTTTTTGAGCGCTGAGCGAAGGATTTTGAATAGTTTTGATAGGAATAAATGTCAATTTCATGATGAGATTTACTATACATACACATTTAGCTCGGACATCCCGAACATATAACCATAACGATTTTGGCACAGGTATCCCTAAATACAGATTTTATATGTGACCCGTCACGCAAAAAGGGACCACCTCGGAATTCTTTAGAATATTTGAAAAAGGGATTTGGTCCAGAATTTGTCAACCAGAGGTCGCATTTCAAAAATTCTTTCACCGGAAGGTAGATTGAACATTTAAGATTCCAAAAATAAGCACAAAACGAAAAGTTTCGAGGCTAGTCAGTCTGCGCAAACCGCGCAGTCTGACTTGGGTCGACACTTTACGCACTACCCAGATGGTCCCTTTTCGCGTGACAGGTCACATATGATAATCGTAGAAGAGTAAATTATCTAAAGTTCGTGATATATTACCCATTAATCGGAGGAAGCTTTAAATATTCCTCGATTTTCATCTTCAAGAACACAATAATTTATCGTAGGTAATCCTTTATTTAGGAAAATGACTTTTTTCGGTAAATAAAAAACAAGGTACGATTCGTTGTGTACATAAATTACTCTCACTTAATCGAAATGGTTCCTTAAAATAACAAACTTTTAAAATGGATTTTTTTTCACGAATAAAACATAACAAATGCACGTAATGTCCTTTGGTTTCGAAAGGGTAAACGCCTTAGTATATTTTCACTACTGTTATATGTAGAATAAAGCAACCTTAACTACATATAAAATTTCCAAAATGAGTGCATTCAAGTTAAAAGTAAATAGATAATGTCAACAATAACACTACTCCGACAGATAACATTGATTGGAGTTTCTTTACTAAACAATGCTACCCAAAATAATACAATTAATACAACAAAGGGAAGGTCGATTGTTTAAATTGATTAAAACAATTACTAAAATTTACTTATTTAGCTCGTTTTCCCTTTTCCAATATAACCATAACAGAATTGTGTATATGCATTTATTAGCAGAAAGAAGGGGAAGAATCTTTATTTAATACTTTTATTTAACACGATTGCGTAAAACGTATAATATGTGAAATAAGAATAAATAACATAGAACTTTATTGACAATACAATCCATATGTCATATGTTATACTGTGTACACAGATAGCTCCGCTCATTTATTATATTCAACGTTATCTTTCGCGGGAACTTTGATGTTTTTGAAATGATATAACCCACGTGCTAAATGACGCTTCGTTTTCTGTGGAATTCTCTATAGTGGTTCTACTATATCGGTAAGCACAAAATGATACCTCGCCGTTTACTTTGAAGCCCAGTCGACTCAAAACATCGTACCATTTGTCTATGCTATTTTTCCATACTGTATCAATATTGTGTAAAAGAGCCATAAATTGAATACTTACTGTTTTAACCATGGTCTGGGTCGACTTATAATGACTTCATCATTCGTCAACGTTATTTCTATTGCAGCTGTGCTAGGTGGGGAAATTCCGGGTCTTAGTCGACAACTGGAAAAGATAAAGTTAGATGATAACTTTCAAGCACTGTCATGGAATTTTCATTTTAGTCTTACAGTTAGTAACATCGAGAAACTGATATATACCGTGACCAAAACAATACTGAGCGCTGAGCGCTCCATTTATTCAATCCAAATACTCACTCAAACGATTAATAAACGCTCCAAAATTGTTTTAAAATACTTAAAAATTGCCCAAAACGAAAGACATCTCATTCAAACCAGCATAATCTTTCCATAACTTTATTGGCTGGGTTTTAAAGAGTTTCATTTCTCTGTGAAGGTTCTTAAACACAAAAGCATGTAGATTTTGATAAAGTGAGGAAAAAACAGCGCATAGTTTACCCAATTTTATGATGGATGAGTAAATCTTGTCCGTTTTAGAACAGAAAACAGACTAATTGATAAATATATACCACTACAACCGTACCTGTAAAACTCGTCTCAATTTTCACTTTTGTGAACAAAACGTTTGTATTGGTACTTAATAGTCCGTTTCTGTTCAAAAACGGAGAAATTCTATCCTGTCTTCACAAATTTGAAGGTTTGTGAAAAGAAAAGTACCTCTTTTCCTAAATCCTTACTATATTACTGTTGAACATATGGTGTACTTTATTTTGCGACGGTCGTAGTATGCTACAGCTTAGATTACTTATATAGTTTAGCTGGGCTTATTATGTCTTATTGTAAATAGGAGATGAATGTAACTGGACAACGAACACTTTATACGAAGTTTAAATTACATAGTTATACGAAACATCTCAATCAAGCAGAAAATATTAAATATTATCTCAAAATAGTAACAATTATTCGTGTCATATTGTACTTATGTGATAAGATTTATATTGTTTTACACGTACGTCTGCTTATAAACTTACTCTAGAAATTTCTTCAAATCTTCTTTCAAGAATCTAATCCAAATCTCTTCTAGCGTGTCTACAGCGTGTTGTTTACAATTATTGAACACGGAAGATTCTACGAAGTCTTTAGCCGACATAAGATTCTTATGGATTGTGTTTCTTTCGTCAGTGGATACCTCTGTAATGTGGAATATGTTGAAATGGTAAATACTAAGCATGTATCTCTATACGAAAATATTTAAGCTTTATATATCATATACTAATGGACAAAGGTCTTATCCGGTTTCACGATTATGTAAATAAGGCAAAATCTATTTTATGAGAAATAAGAACAAGAATGAATGAAGCATAATTGTAAAGAAGATGGTTACACCTTGCTATTTACGGTGGTATTGTAAAACTTTGAACTACGGTCTTAGAATTAAAAACCGTAATAACAATACGTTAGACTGTCTAATTATGACCCGGTCTTATCCTAGCGAGGGCAAAATTTAATGAACAAAAATCATGCATACTTGTACACAGTGTCCTACTTTATGACATCGCGCATAGATTTTTCTTAAAAAATGTAAGGGGTCAGCATAACGTAGTTTCAAATATTCTGACTAACGTCGGTAAAAACGCGGCCTGATGAACTCTAAACTTCATAAGGAGGATGTCATGCTTCATAAACTACACCTAATTAATTAAATGCGCCTTTCGTTAATACAAAAATCGCAAAAACGTCTTTATTTCATGATACAACAACAAACCCGCAAAGAATAAAACGTATGCTTTCTTTCTTTCTTTCTGAAAGGCAACTGATCTTCTTTCAAGTTTTTTAGTGTTTTCCTACTGGATCATGAATGCAGCTCTAATGCGAAACTTTACTCATTTGTGATCCAAAGCCGGTGAAAATAGTCCCTATGTTTTGAAGATAGGGTCGATATTGCTGAGCAATATTTTCAAAACGTAATGTGCCAAATTAAAAACTTTATTCAACAAAACAAAACCTTTTGTCTTTTGTCCTTAAGTATATATCATAATTAAAAACAGCAAAAAAAAAGTTTATTTGCCTCTTATGTCTACTCATTGATATATTTGATAAGATGCATATTATTGACAACATTTAAGGTTTTTCAGCATCAGCATTTGCGCCGCACGTTGTGTGACCGCTTAAAATAGTGGACCCGTATAGTTCCATAACGTTTTGGAAATAATGTACTTTAACAGGCTTAACCGAGTTTCCTAATGAATTTCATTAGGAAATCTCGGTCAACATTGTGAAAGATCACGAGTTCCGAAATGTTGCGGAACTGTCACGGTTCCACTGCGTGAAAAAGATTTGCTGTAGTTACCTATATTATAATTGCTGTCCTCTGCGATGTATTTATTAAAGATTGCCCATGAGTTACACAGTCGTAGCAGACGATCAGCCGCCCGATCTTCAGCAGCACCGTATTCTGCTACATCTTGCCAAAACAATAGACTGGATAGCAACGACTGGTCCGGGAAACTGAGAACAAATTAAAGAATAATGATGTAGTGTCTTTCAATATAAACTTTCAATATGATCTGGCGAATTTGGGATAATTTATGATCACCATTTTCAAGAATTGCTCCCAAAATACAAGTCAACAAGTTGTTTTTTTATCATTAAATTTCACAAAGGAACTGTTGTTTGCGAATTAAAGGTAAATATTACACAACCGAAACTAAACTCAATTTCCATTAAGAACCCCTCTTTGGTTCGGTTTTAACCAATTTTATTAAATATTTTGTGTAAGCATTGATTAGTCCTGTTGCGTAAGTCCCCGAATTATTCTTTCCCCTAATCTCATTACGGAAAAAATATTACGGAAAATAAGAAATATACTTTATCAAACAATTTCTTCTTTTTCCACGATATTGTTTATCACATAGGATCATTTCTTTTCAAACAATACAATTTTTCTAATCTTTGTAAACATTTGACTTTGACCAGTCTAAATTTACAAAAAAATAGAAAAAGGTTTTACTCACCAAGCTAAATATCTCTCGAATGGTCCACCTGCAAATTTGTCCGCTGCCAAAGCAACCAAAAATCTCTCTTTTGTAGCACTGTGGGGAAAACAGAGTTTATACATTACGTTGACTTAGATACTTATTTTCTTTTGAATGTGAAGATTTTTTTGTTAATGATTTTAAGCGGCTTACTGATATTCTCATGAATACGTGTGTAATCGAATTAAATGAATATGTTACTATTTATTTGCAAAGTTGGTTTGAAACTGAAATCCCTGACACTTGCTTTTGTTGGTATTGAATTTGAAAAGAATTATATTGATGGTACATTCATTTAAGATAAAAAAAGACAAAATACTAAAATAGTTTTGGCTTTAAATTTAAAAAAAGATAAGGAAAAGGTGTGGACGTTTCAACGGCATTTTGTTGTAGCATTTTCTTGGGGCGAATCTTGATTAACAAAAACTCTTTTATTCTTGTTGCAGAATATACGTATCAATAAGATCTATAGATACTAGTAGGACATACAAACTAGGACGGTATATACATATAGTATTGAAATTGTAATAAATCCTCTTTAATTGAATAAGACAAAAAAAAAAAAAAAAACTTAATACGAAATTCATAAACCTATAAGTGACCTTTGTTGTCGACATTGCTTTTTTGGTACTCGAATTTGTTTTAGATACCAACAGAAAGAAAAATAATTAAAATGTTTTAAAAAACGAAGAGCAATAAACTAAAAAATGATAATATTTTGACATAAGAAAAAATCAATCTCACAATGCACCTTATTTAGTATTTAATCAACTGTAAATGAATGTAATAGTGAAAGGTTTTTTTTATTTAAAAAAAAAAGAAGAAAATGGACTGATAGACAGATAACAGGACATGTAACAAGAAAGTAACCAGAAATTTGACTCATATTTACCTAAACGACCAAAAAAGGAAAAAAGGAAAATAAAGCTTTGTTAATAATTGCGGATGCTAATGGTTATAGTTAATTGTTTAAAGCAGTTTAAAAAAGGTTAAACGATATGAAATGAAAATGTTAGTAGACGTAAAATCAAGACAAGTTCATATAAGAGAAAGTGGTGGAATCATCCTTTCTATAAAAACGTAAATTAAAAGAATGTGTATAGGAACCTTTTTCGAAGGGATTTTTTTCAAAACAAGGGATATCTGTATAAAATGAAACGGTTTCAAAAATTCATTTTCATTGTTAAATTAGACACTATAGACACACAAGTGTGGGTGAGTGACAAAATGTCAATTTTGTTCAAACAGATATAGACAAAAAATGAACTTTAATCACTCGCTTTAACTTGTGCATATTATGTATATTATTGCATAGAATGTACGGTCCCGTTTCGTTATAGGCATTCGATAATGGACAAAACCCAGGCGTTAATAGGACAAAACGTGGGTTAATCGGTGAATCTGCGTGCCGTTATCGCTCGGCTTTTTTATAACTTAAATATCCTTGGTCTGGGCCTACACACTTCATCATTATTCTACGTCTCTATGTCTTACATTAATATAGAGTATAAATTGACCCTGTTCCCGCGTTAAATTTTATGACATCATAAATGAATCATTTCGTAATCGCTGTTTGAATAAACTCTATAGTGTTTCTAAATTGTGTAATGATAGCGTCAATTCAGGTTTTTCGGACGTTTACATTTGTAGAGATCTAAAAATACTTGAACAACCTCGTGATTTGCAATCTGGCTTTAAACATTTTCGGATCTCTTCAAACGTTCACGCCCTCAAAAACGCAAATTAACCCTATATTAGACTTTCGAAAAGATACACATTGCAGTTTATTTCTAAAATATGAGAATAACTGTTTTAGGTTGTATGAGATTTCGGCAAATACATTTTAAATTGATGAACTTGTCTTGATTTAGGGTGACACAAATACCATATACCTCCGTTTTGGTGATTTAAATGTGGTAAAACCAAGCACACCACTGCAGTGAATAAAACATCACATGAATAATGATAACTGATATAATCTATAAACGTTTATAACAATATTTCGATAATTTACCTGTGTCCTTGAAGAGAGTCAAACGAATGATTTGATTTGAATTCGAAAGCTTCCAAATCTTTGTCATATGTTACTAGAATGGTAACTTAATTTATTTAGTCCAAAAAGACTATATATTAGAATAACCTAAAACAGCAAAAGTTAGTTGTGCTTTGGATGTGAAATGCTATTGCCTTAAGAACATCATAACCTCAAATCGAATAGTTTATCTTTGTGTTTCGGTCGAATCTGCTTCTTCAGTTAAGACATATAGAAAAATGGCCATGTTCTTTAGAAATAACTTACTGGTTTGTAAATATTTTCTGTCTAAATATTTTAAATAGTCTCCTTAAATATCAATAAATGGGACTTTAATATATTGTTTAATGCAAATGTTTCTGATGATTGATTGTCTCTTTCTCCTATTTTCGTATCAATGATGTGTTAATTCAAAGAATACACGGCGTATGAAGCTTGCCTTACCTAAATGCAGATATAGTTGGTCCCCGTCTATATTTAGCTGATGTCACCCTATCGTCAAGACGACGGCCCCCTTTACTGACGGACTCCCAGTTCTTGGTTTTGGTATATGTGAGAACATCGTCTGGCTTGACCGGCATGGAACTCACAAGATTGATAGACGGGAAGAACGAGAATGAGTCTTTAAGAGAATTCTGCATCGTAACCCAACGATTCGAATCGTACCTCTCCTCTTTCAACCTGTAAGAGATAACAATGGGAGTTGTATAACAAAACTGACCTTTATAAAGACAGTAAATATATGATAATTAAAGCGTTTCAGTAATTGGATTATCAGTATCTATATCGTAATTTCAGATCAACATAAAAAGTACAATTGACTTTAGATTATATATTTGTGTTCCATACGGAAACAAAATACTAATGTTGAACTATTTTAAAAGATCATTTATGAATTGAAATTAAGTCGTGATCGACAGATATATATATAAATGTATATATATATATAAGTAAAGTGGACTATTTTAAGGTGCATTTAATAATTCTGGGATTGTGAACAGAGACATACATAGCCCATGCTAGAAGCTATCTATTGAGCACGTAGTAAAGACTCTGATCAGACTGTGCGGAGGCACAGGCTGATCAAGGTCATAACGTCGCTCTCCTGTGAAATGGTTTGGATTGCCACGGCTAGGCTCAATTGTCATTGACAAGGTCTTACTGTGTTTTCGCCTCCCGTTCCTGGTGCAGCATAAATCTAGGTAGCCAGTAGGCACGGAGTCGTCGTAAAACGTCATACTGGGTCCGTATAAATATGGAATGACTTAGATTGGAATTACTGGCAGCTTTAGAGATCTGATCTTTAGCGTCTTTACTGAGATTCATCTTATATTTATCTTGAATATCCCTGTTAAAATATGAATAATTTATGAAGTGACGTAAGCATTTCTTAGCCAATCGTACTACCCATTCCTTTAGTCATTTCACCTAAAAAGTTAATTTACTTGTACATTGGTTTTACTGTTTTGAATACATTCTAGAAATGGTGAAAAACAGATAGACTTGAATAAGATTTATCGCGTACAACAAACTTGAGATCCTGTAATTGCTAGGCAAGCGATTTGCTGACCCCCAACACACCCATGAGATATCGAGGTGTTAACAAAAAGCTCTAAAGTGTCTACGTTTACAACAATTTTGCGATGTCCTTAAGCTTATACGAAGCTGAAAAGTACCATAGTTGTGACAGCAAACCTATTTCTTCTGTACATTACTTATAACATGATTACACAAGACAGACATATTGTCCTCCACTTAATACAAAACCAGAAAATAAATCTATGTACCTAAATAGACGGTTTCTTTTTTCCATGATGGCCACTTCGTCAAATTTTTCCATGGAATCCTTGAAATATTCGCAGTCTAGCCAGAAGTTAACAAGTTCTTTACCGATGGTACCGGATAGGAACAGTTTAAAGTCTTCCATACCGAGAAACTGGAAATAAAGGAATTTATCTTATAACTATACAATTATCCATGTGATAACATCCCGTTTGATTATTATTATTATTATTATTATTTTTTTTTGAAATCACATACTTATTTTTAGAACAATGATATAATTCGGTTATTTTTAGAAACTTGCATTTCAGTTAGAAACATCGACGAAAACACGACAAATAGAGGTTATAAGATAAATGTAATACATGTACGTACTTAGTGCATTGTATGAAAAAAATACCCAATTCGGTTGTGAGAATTGATAATTGTCTCGGCAGAGCCTCGACAATGATCAATTCTCCCAACCTCGTAAGATTTTTTCCATACAAAACACTAAGTATATATCATATATTTATGTTTCTGATTCGTTCTCCAGGAATACCTGCCTAAATGATGTCACTTTGTAATTTCATTTCTCTAACACAATGTTACGTGCCAATGAAACACGAACAAAGAAGCCAGCAACAAACTTTACAATTAACAATATTTATTGACAATAATACCAGAATTATTGACAATATGAAATTAATACAAAAACAATTTACAATACCTTGAATGTTTAATCCTAAAGTTTTAATTTTAGATCCAATTTATTTAAGTTCCTGGTCCACAAATAATAAGTCCAATAATATCTGAATTTAAAATTAAACACGCTTTCAAACACACTCTTAAGATAACAAGAAATCCCCTTTTAGTTTAACACAGTACTACTAAATGAAACCATAAGTCTAAATCAAGTGAACTAAGAATGCTGTAGGAACCCCTTTATATAATACTATAGAACAATCTGGAATAGCATAGAACATAAGAATACTCTAGAGTCTGAATCACTTTCTAAAAGGCCTTTCTAGGAAGATCTAAAATCTTCTACATATATTACCATAAAGGTGTCAAGAGATATTGGAAAATCCCCAGACTAATTCTAAAAATAGACATGGTAAATACCATTAGGCTTATTTATAGTTTATATATAACAACAAATAATTTTGAACTTACCCACTTTCATAGAATTTGCAGAAGTTAATTTAATGTGTTTAAAATTGAAAATAGACTGTTAAATATTGAAGAAAACATTGAGAAAAGGGACAAATTGTGTGAAACAAGCAATATCTCCTTATTACTCTCTTTTTTTTAAATAAACTCCATAATTTTCCATGTTTGATGAATATTAGAAATTTTTAATACAATTGAAGTTAAAGTCTATTTTCAATTTCATTTTCATGTAGGCAGGATTTGCTGGAGAACGGATCATTTATGTTTTATCCATGATTCAGGGCGATTTGGTGGAAGTTGTTTCAACTCCACCGCAAAATAATTATCGAAAAGAAATTCAATCAAGTTAAGAAATGCACCCCATCCCACACCAATCATTTTGACTTTAGTTTTCTATTCTTTTTTTTTTTGTAAGATTTAATATCAACTTGGGATTGTCGTCTTTTTCTATGTCCTGATCTATGCTACCTTGACTTTAATCGGGTTTCACCTTTAAGTCCTTTTAGTCAACCTGTTTAGTGTATACGCTTTACGCACTTCTATAATTGCCAGAAATTACCGTTTATATCATAAGTTCACATAAAAATAAAATGAGAGTGAGCGTTTAAAAAGTCCTTTTTTAGCGTTTTTCACATCAACAACTTTTGGCCGACAAATCCTCTCCACATTTGACCGACAAACGGAATAGGTAAATAAAGACTAAAGTTTATATACTGTTGCAATGAAGGTTTAAAAGAAAAATAACTTTAAGAATTTGATAGACAGTAACCTAAAGTGTTTATTATGAATGTTTTGAACCATAAAAAGATATTATTTTATTTTTGACACATACATGTCCAAGTAGCTGCTCTTTCATCTGTTGTATGGTCATCTTGAGCCGGCCCTCCATATTTTTTACATCAGTCTCGGTTTGAGCCTCACTCACGCCCTCGTCGTCAAACGTGACGTAAACGTTACCGTCTGGCTCCGGCTCGTCCTCACCAAACATCATGTCAAAGTCACGGTATGGGTGTTTCATGTAGTCGTCATAGTTGATTGGTGCTGATAATACTCTGAATTGTAAAATATAACGATGCTTAACTAAGAAAAAAGAATGTTAGCTTTAAATCAAGTAATTCAAGTTTATTCAGAACCAAATGGACGCAGTCATTAAGCGGTCATACAAATATCGCATGTATGAAAACTTTATGATTCTGTGCCATTGAGCAAGTAGTTGTTGTGAAAAAAATATATATATATATGTGACCCGTCACGCCAAAAAAGGACCATCTGGGAACTGTGTTTGTTAAATATTGGAAAAAGAGATTTGGTCCAGCATAGATCTAGCTGAGATCGCATTTTAAAAATTCTTTTACATAAAGGTAGTTTGGCCAATCTAGATTAAGGAAATAAGCAAAGTGAGAAAATTTTCGATCCTACTCAGTCTGCGCGATTCGCGCAGTCCGACTAGGGTCGTCACTTTACGCACTACCACGATGGTCTCTTTTCACGTGACGGGTCCCATCTGTATCTTGCAAAATTCTATAAAGATGAGTAAAAAAGCATGTTTGATATACGCCGAGCTCACGAAACTCGTGAAATGAAAGCATGGCTTACGTTCACAGTGTATTGATGGAAAGAGCGACATTGCCAGATAGAAGTTGTTTAATTCAATTCATAATGATACTATTTAAAACTAGGAAGAATCTTCTTAGGAATTTATATGTACTACCTGGCACCTCTCAGGAAAGCCGCCTCTGCATCTGATTGTGGAGCATGACCTCTTTTGACACGACTCATTCGGGATGATCGGCGGCTGTAACTGCGTAATGATTTACCCTCGGGGTCCGCTGAAGTAAGAGAGTAAGTTTTATCTATTGGACAAATATTAGTTTCGGCATTTTTGAGAATATCACTTATAACACAAATAAGATTTTTGTTTTGTTTCGATATAGCATTTAAATCAAGGTAGACAAATCTGTACCTGTATCGGGATCGAATGTGACAGTACTCTCCCTTGGTAGAACTGCTTCCGCTTCCTCCTCCAGATCGAGCATCAAATCTGGGTCACCGACTTCAATCTCATCGAGAAACTTTCTGTAAGTTATAGAAAAAGAGATCTTGAATGATTGACAAACGAAATCACTCGCATAGATTCAAAATTGATCACGTGAGAGTAAAATATCAAGATAGACAAGAAAGAGGAAAGCAAGGTCACAAAGTACAGCGCGGGCTGCCCTAGCTAGATAACTGTCTTTATTGTTTGAGAAATGAAAAAAAAAAGTAATAAGATTCAATGAAGGTTTCACGTTCATAAGAGGGGGTGTTACTGTCTTATCTGTTTAATTTTCAGACAGGTATGTTGGTTCTTACTAAATACCATGATCAACGCGTATTTTTACATTTTGTTTGAAATACTATAAATATGTGTTTCCGTTTCAAGCATTCCGAATCAGTTTTAAACGAAGAAGTTTTGATGAAAAAGCAATCAGCTGGATAAAATAAATATTGTGAATTACTTATTTCTTTGTTTTAGAGAGGCCGGTTTGGAAGTATCGTGTGTGTGCGTTGTGGTGCTTCCCCTATCTTCTTCCATATAAGGGTCTGAAAATAGATGTGCAAACATTTATATTGAAATACGAAATAGAAAGGAATGATATGAATGCAAGTAAATTAAAAAAGTAGAAACCGACATTAATAAGAAATAACTATATGTGGTTAAAAAGACAGCGTTGTCGTTCTGTAAATAAAATTTATCCTCCAGAGACAAATAGAATATGTCAGCCGAGAAGGGGAAATCTAGGCAGTGCGTTAAGTTTCGATCCTAGTAATGGTACGCGGACTGCACAGGCTTGGGTCGACATTTTGCACTCTCAGCAGATTTTCTGAATCTGAAATAATTATTATTCCTTTCAATGAAAGGATTTATGAACTGTTGACCCTCAACGGAGCCATTATCCTTTTCGAATATCTATCTCATTGAGTACCCATTTGAACCTTATTCGCTTGACGGGTTGACTTAAACAACATCTAAATAGATTGACGCAACAACTCGTTCAGTTCCACGAGTAGATACTTGAATAAATTAATCTAACGATACCGTCGACTTGTTTTGAATGAAGTGTACTTACATATACATGTATAATAATTTAAAATTTGTATTTTTAGACAATTACTGTTTATTATGCAAAATTTTGAATTATCATTATTCAAAATTTTGCATAATAAATAGTAATAGTCTAAAAATACAAATTTTGAATCATAATAACCTATTTCACCAAATTTTGCTCAGATATTATATTATCGAATCATTTTTGATAATAAACTCTTTGAAATTCATTACACGTACTTCGGAAATGGAAACCGGAGATTGAGTGACTAAGTCATAAGTGGATATTTTTTAATTGCCATTTATTACAGTATTCCCCCTTACCGTATCCATACATAATGGGTGCAGGTACACTGAGTGCCCGACTCCCGGGTCTCTGGTATCGGAACAACTGTGATGTGTTGTAGTGGCCATCTAAGGTAAAATCCTCGTCGTCGACGTCGCCGGCACTGTTGTCCGCGCTGTTACTTAGACTGGAAACATAACTCTCGGATTGACGGCTGTAGCCACGGATCTGGTGGCTCGAACCGCGACTTGCCGAATAACGGTCATCCAGTGGTCGTAGTAATAATTTGCAGAGCTTGAATTCACGGAATAACTGGGTACTGTGAAAAAAAAAGTAATTGATTTACATATCGTTATTTCAAAGGTAATCTTGTCTATACACTTTATACTATATACATGTACATTTGATCCCTCACTTACACTGGTTCATCTATAAATACAGCTTTCTTTACGATATGCTGTTTGCATTGTTTCTTAGATAATACAGTAGCAGGGTTCAGGATGACAAAACGGTGCAAACCGTATTAAAATTAATCCCAGCTTTTGCACGTGTACTTGCTTATTTGCAAGCATTTTGTACAGTTTTATCATTCTGAACGCATGGTAGTACGCGTACGGTTATGTTCGTCAATGGTGGTACAGAAATCAATGCCGATCCCGAGTATCTAATTCAGGATGTATGACTTCATTTTTATATACTGATTCCATCCATTCATATCAAATTATTATGTTATTTTTTGTTTTAACACATTTGATCTTGATAGACGACATTTTTTTATGTTATGAATAGTGGAAATTGCAGAGTTGAATAGTTTTATCTTGACAAATTGAGTTTATTACTTTCCATAGCTTTGTATCCGAATCTGTAATAAACATTGTATAAATTAAAACAAATTGACGCGATTTGATCCCGTAAATAGGTAGACGAACCTTAAGAACAATGGCAGTCTCTCTTTCCTGGCCCATTCTAACATGTAATCTCTCTCATCGTCCGAGACGCCATAAGGTAGACTAGAGCTGAGTCCATTTTCACCATCAGAGTTAATCTCTTCAAAAGCACCCGTTAGTCGGTTATACCGCATAACCTGGGGGAACACCTGTAGTTGATGTTACAAAAAGTTGGGATATCCATACAAAAAGGAATTCATCATTTTTTTAAGCTGCTCTTTCACAAATCGAGAAAATGAGATTTTTGAATTTTTTTGTAAAATCAATTGGAAGTAAGGACCTTATCATGTTTGAGCCTTTAAAATGATACGATTCAATCTGGTATTGCATGGAAAGAAAGACTGATATTCCTGAATTTAGCGAGTCTCATTCTGAAAAATAAAGTAACTACTAACGCCTTCAAAATTATTCTTCAATTTCGAGCCAGCTATTTACGCATGTGAACTCCGTATGTTTGTCTTATTCAATTGAAGATAAAGGTAAATGCATTTAACAGCTGAAAACTTCATATCATTACAAGCAAAAATGAAATATTATTCACAGAAAGTAACGATTTTGTAATTTTTAGGCTGGAAACAAATAGACTGGATCTCTTACTGATTTTCCCGCTTCGAAAAGAATAAGTTACAAAATTATTGTAATAAGTTGTTTTATTGCCAATGCACCTGGACCATTCTTAAATGTCTTAAAAAACACACATTTCCAAATCTAAGAATAAGTTTTGTATTTTTTTCTTCAATAGAAAACTGTGAAAGAGCAGCTTTCAATGGAATGGACCCGTAATAGTTTTGCAACGTTTCGGGGGTCATCAACTTTGACAGTGTTAACCGAGGTTTCAAAATCATTTTATTTGGAAACCTCGGTTAACATTGTAAAAGATCGTGAGTTCTGAAATGTTGCGGAAATATTATATTATTACGGGTTCACGACCTAAATAGACAATGCTTTTTTTGTGGTTACGCCAAAGCTGACGTCC
Organism: Fragum whitleyi; assembly: GCA_948146395.1. NCBI lineage: Eukaryota > Metazoa > Mollusca > Bivalvia > Cardiida > Cardiidae > Fragum > Fragum whitleyi. Next base: position 4,664,447 of record OX411544.1, on the reverse strand, counting down.
AGGTTAAGGAATAACTCCTCACCTTTATGCTTCGAATTATCGACTGAAAATGCATTTAAATGAAGAACAAATCTTTTTTATTTTGCCATTGTACTTTTTTCAAATGCATAGTACTGGTTAGTACATTCTTTAACGATCAAAATAAAATGAAATTCAAAATAAAATACATATATTAAGTGAATATCATAATTATGATTATAATGATAAATCGAAACCGCATTGGAAAAAATATGAGCAAGATGTGTTTGTTAAACACCAATGTCCCCGCCATTTTGAGAAACTTTCATTATAGTTTAGTTTCATGGTTTATTCACAATAAAAAAAATATTTGTCCATGATGAACAATGATTAACATTATATACAAATACATATCAAAATACAATTGTCAATAGTACATGGAGAAATGGCGGCTAGAAAACTGATAAGATCTTAATTTGAAGTTCGAAAAAGCGAAATAAATTCAAATAAGATCCTTTTTAATATGTAAGATATTCCAAGTATTCATGTCATGTCATTTGGGTTTGACCCAAACGAAAAGGGGAAATCCGCAATGATGACTTCAAAACGTAAAATAAATAATCAATTGCTATATTATCTTGATTTCAAATTAGACGTTGTTACAATTATTCAAATTATCAATTTATTCGTCTTATTTTGAATAAATTGTATTTTGCAAGCAATTATTTCTTTTCCTTTTGGTTTGTTTTTAAAGCCCCAGTCTGCATTTAGAGTAAAAAAAATTCATTCTTTCGTTAGTATTCTTGTTTTTCTTGATTAAGTCTTATGAAAGATGAGTTGGATCTGCATAAATATACAAATTAATCGACAAACGGCGGCTTTTTCGTGAAACGCATGATCTGCCGTATAAAGTAAAATATGTAAATGAGATTTTGGTCTCGAGAAATACGCCCACGTGTACGAGCGGTATAGGGGCGGTATACAAATTGGAGTCCGAAATGTTGCGGGTCATAAATAATCGTCAAGTTAAGCCTATATTTAGATCATCGTGTCATAATAATTTGATTACAAAATATTGGAATGACAAATCAAGCTTATTTTTGAGAATAAAAGTCTAGTTTTTGTGTATAAAGTCGTCTAAGATCATTGTCTTGCGTTTCGGAAATGTTCACGAACACAGACTGGGGCTTTAAATGATTTTACCCAAAATTGCCGACTTCAAATAAATTGCAGTTGGACTTGTTTATCTAAAGCTGTTTGGTATTTGTTAGAAAATATTACGAGAGACATATTTGACCTTAAAACATGACATTGACCTTGACTTTGAAAGTAGTGTCAACAGAAAGGTCTTGTCACAAGTAATACTCTAGTGAAATGTAAAGGCTCTATCCCTTACCAGTCAAAACATATGGCAAATATTAACCCTTTGCTGCTTAATCCCTGCTTTTAACGTGCCTGTGATTTTATGATTGAGAAAACATTGTGAAAAAAAGAAGAAATTGCTTCTGACAAGCAATTTCTTCTTTTTCCACACTATTTTCTACCCTACTGAATGGTTATTTTTCAAATTAAATCCACTTTGAATTTTCGTCTGCAAAACCTTTGAATTTGGACAGGTCCACAATTTTGTAAAACAGGAAAGGGTTCAAGTTTTTTAAGGGACAAACGGACAAACAGAAAAAAACGGGAAAAAAGACAGGTCAACAATATTCTCCAGGGGCCCGTTTTACTAAACATTTTACGATCATTTCTTGCGTAAGTCAAAAATTAAAGTTGCTTCTAAAGTAGTAACTAAATGTGGAATTCTGCCATGCATCAAACGCTATTTAACAAGGAATCAAGGAATAAAAAATGTAATGGTTTTCAAGTTAGACAATGCGTCATATTTGCGTATAAATCATTATCGAACAAGACTGACATGTTAATCCAACTACTTAAACAAGTATACTTAAACATGAGATTTTAATCAGTGTTAAAGAATATAAAATACACCACCCTTTCATATCTTATCCTAAATTACACAGACATAAGACATGGGTAAATATCTGTTTTTGGCTTGTCTGGCAGATTATAACAGTCTCAATATAAAATGAATGATAATTCTGAGACGCAATGGCACCTTGAAAAACGCATGGAACTTATTTCTCCTTGAAGTAATTTACTTTGAATTTCAATGCATTAGGTAAAGAAGCTTGCATTGTCCTGATAATACCTGACTGATAACATTAAATGCTATCAGGCGGTCTATTTTTTAGAATGAATTTGTAAATTCGCGGTCTAAACCATTACCACAATCAGCTGAATTTCTATGGTTCTAGACGTTTCACAAAATTTCAATCCCTGAAAATGACTGCACGAAAAATGGAATAATATGTTAGTTTCTTTAAATTTGAATGTTATCTCGGCTGGGAGAAATAACATGAGGTAAAGCCAAGCTTCGTCATGATAAATTCGGCCATCCTCGACGAGATACCTTGTTCTTCAAAGACACTTATATATCATTCTCAAGGAATCGTGTTTTTCTAGTTTGTTTTAAAAAGTGACTGAATTAAAGACTGAAAATTTCAATTTGGCCATTCTACAGTATTTTACTTACAGGAAGTGCGAGAAATGCATTGAAAAAGTCCAAGAACAAGTCATCATAGGCTAGTAGATCTTCTAGGTTCTCACCGGTGATTTCTAAGGCTGAAAGTACAAGAAAAGACAATAACACTAAACCATTCATAACAATATTAGTGATGAGGGGCCCGTTTTACTAAACATCTTACGATCGTTTTTTGCGTAAGTCAAAAATTAGAGTTGCTTCTTGATTAGTAACTAAATACATAATTCTGCCATGTATCATCTCATTGGAATCGTCTTCCAAAGACGATTCCGATGAGATATTGCAAGGCAGAAACTAAAAATGAATAAAACGCCAGGTACGATTTGTGGTTTTGACTTAAGATCAATTTTTTCGTAAGACGTTTAGTAAAACGGGCCAATTGTGTATAAGCAGGGATAGGATAAGATTCGATAGCAATATATTGTTTAAAAGGACTTGATTAAGCATTGTTCATTGTCAAGAAATAGTGCTTGAGCTATTGCGTTATTTTTTTGATGTATTCAATTATATTCTCTTTCAATTGGGAATTGGAATACGAGAGAATTTCACATGGATCAATAAAACAGTGTGACCTGCAGACAAAAGGAAACAATCTATATAGTGCGTGAAGTGTCGACACTGATCAGACACACAGGCTGACAACGGTTTAAAATTTTCTCTGTAGGCTGGTTTTCGAAATCGAGATTGATTATCCTACCATTTTGAATAAATAGTTTCAATATGCGAACTCTGCTTGATTCAATCTTTTTTTTCATTAATCCATTTTATGTGGTTCCTAGATGGTCCTGTTTTGCGTGACAGATCACATGTTTTGAATAAAAAAGATGTTCTTGAGAAAGAACATTTGTGACCCGTCACGCGAAAAGCGACCATGTGGGAGCTCTGTAAAATGAATATTTGAAAAAGAGATTGGGGTCAGCATTATGTAAACCAGAGGTCGTAAATACTGAGACGTTCGATCTGAAAGTGTTCCTATTATATAATGTTCATTTGAAATATTGTTTAATTTCGTTTTATTTATTTTTTTGTCGTGGAAAAATGAAGAGAGAAAAACCTAATAAGAGAAAAAAATGAACATAGGAAAAAAAGTTTTCTGATGGAAATCGAACCACATACGCCTTAGCTCATTATACACAGTACTGCGTTCTTACAAACTGTACTAATTCCTATTTTGCATGCAATCTTGCTTATTTTAAGAATAGAGAGATTTGAAGTTTTTGATTCGTATTTACATAAGGCAAAATACAAAAAAAAAATGCTACTTTGCCATCAGATCATAGACAGACAATAGTTTTGATCTATGAGATTAGGGATCTTTGATTTTTGAAAACCTATCATCAATGAAAATCGATAAACTAAAACGTTGTAAAGGGTTTAATCGTTATTTGAATACACCGCATGGAAGGCCATTTGGTAATCTTAAGCCTTCCGTAAGTTTAACAAATATTTATTTTTATTTCAATACTAAAGGACCGACTCTGACAGTTGACAATAAAATCTACAAGATTACCTTAAACTCTTTAACATAGTGACTTTAAATGTAATAAGTCATTTATAATTGAATATTTTACAATTGCAAAACTGATGCTTATGCATACTGGCTTTATGGCAATGAACGAGGCGAGGGCTTACTTTATTGTATAGATTTGGTATTTTTATATATTGATATAGAACGTATTTATTCAAATAAAAAATTATTATTAAGTGATGGCTTATATGATATACACCAACATATCATCGAGCTGCCACCGAGTTTGATTCGCGGGCGGCTAACGATCTTGGTTCTTTCATTAGCCCACACATTCGCCGCGAGAAATGGTTCATTCCCCAGGAAGCAGAATCGAGAGGATTTAATTTTAGTTGAAAGAACTTGTTTCTCAATGAATGTAAAATAAATAGGTTTAAACAATCACTAAATTGAAATGATTTGAAGAAAAGTCAGTGTAAAGACAACATTCATGTTTTTTTCATCCTCTGCTGGTGTATACCCCGTTGAACCTACAAAATCGGGTTTACGGCGGTATAATCGAAATACTTCATTCTGAATTCCTATTCCCCACATTTAAATTAAGCCTTGATCGAAATTAGTTTAGTTCTACTCGTTCATACCCGTCTTAGTAAGCTAAAGTATTCGGAATTTATTCTATTCTCGTAAGAACACGATATGGGACTTGTCCACGTTTTTTTTCTTCGTATTTTAAAAAATGGGTTAAGTATATTGCATAAGTTTAAATGAATAGCCAAAGGTCATTTAGCCCATATACGGGTACAAAGACAAAACTGACCTAAGGACACCCACTTAAACTAGCGCAAATACAATATACAGTTAAATACATCTTGAAATTGACTCCAATTTTGATCAAAACCATTCTTAATCGCTCGCTCAGCGCTGCATTCATTCATTCCAAACACACACTCATAATGAAATTGCAAGGGTCTTGAAGAAATAGACAGCTATATTTAGAACTTGTTCGCATATTTCATTAAAGGGAGGTAATAAATATCGCTAATTTTGTTCATCCTGAATTGCAAAATCATTCATCTTGTTTATTTCACGGTGTTGTTAACTGTATCATACACCAATATTCATTGAAATTGTAAACAAATGATAAACTCACCATTTAGATCTCCTAATTCCTTGCTAGATCGTTTTTCTGAAGTTTTGAACTGAACATTCGATGCCCTTGGGTTGGAGATCATCATTGTGGATTGTATTATAGAGTAAAGCTGATTGAGTATTCATATGTATCCTTATTGTATTTACTTATTGTCTTAAAATAACAGTTCAATTATGTCATCTTCTATTGACTAGAATAGCCATTTCAATAATTTTGGCACCGATCCTCATAGTTTTGTTATTTCCTGTTAAGAGCAAGTTTTGATTAAGGTAGTAGACCCGTAATATTTCCGTAACGTTTAGGGGTAATGAAATTTAACAGTGTTAACAGAGGTTTCCAAATGATTTTCATTAGGAAACCTCGGTTAACATTGTGAAGGAACATATGGTCCGAAATGTTAAGGAACTATTATGGTTCCACTACCTTAAACAGTTTAAAATTATTGATATTAAATACGATTATACTACTGTAGAAAAAAATGTGAATGTTACGATAGAAAATACGATTTTATTAGATAAAGCAAGATAATTATTTAGGAAATCACTGTCATCGTTAACTAAAGTGGCATGGCGCATGGGGGCTGAGATAGGTAATAAAGCTTGAAGTACTGGTGCGAAAAATACTAGGAATCCATTTTAAAGTGCGACAGCGGTGATTTGACTGAAAAATCGCTGGATTAGATCGCTTTTACGGAATTTTATTTTACGGACTTTTTAGATGGATCTTTTGGCCTAGTGGGCAAATATGTTATATTTCGTTATTTTCGTATTTAGAGGCTAGACAATTCGATCGTCTTCTCAACACAGTTTAAAAAGGTTCTTAAATGTTTGGTGATGGGGGGGGGGGGGGGGGTGTAAGTATTTTGATTAGCCCTCTTGCATGAAACTCAGCGTTAAGTATCATATCTTCAACTTTTAATCTGGTCTAAACTGCAATTATATACCGGTACTTAATTCAGGTCCGATAATGGTATATTTAAGAGTCAATTTTCAAAACAAGGCCAATATCTGTTTGTCAGAGAGAGTTTACTGAATACGGTTGCTGAGTAAATATAGTGGTCGGTAAGTCAATATTATGTCAGCTTAATGTTTCCTGTACTGAACTACTGCAAGTAAAAATCGATCTGATTCAAGTCGCAAAAGACAGACATCAGACGCTTTATCTCATAACCATTGGTAATGTCGCGAATAGATTCTATCTAAGTCTACAAATATATATGACAAGATTGTTCTCCTATTATGCTTAAATAAAGGTATCATTTCATAATTCAAGATTATGTAGTCAATTTTCGTAACTGAAAGATTGTTGAAAGCGGCGTTAACCCTATTCAATCAAATTATTGAAAAAATGTATGTTTAAATGCATATCAAAGTCATGAAAGGTCAATGATGAACCAAAGTCGTTCAAAAACAATGTTTAATTAGAAGATTTTCCCTTGCCTCTGTGCGAAAAATAACAGTATTTTATTGTTAATAATCGACTCCATAACCGAGACTTAGATCACTAGTATGAAAATAAACATCAAATGGCAAAGAAAAATGGCGAATAAATGAAATGCATTTGTACATAAAAAAAAAAAAAAAAAAAGATCACACCCAAATAAAAGGACAGCTGTTTCGATAAATCATTTTTGGCGTGATTTGATGCATTCGGATTGCGTTTATGCATGTACTTATTATCATATTTTCAACAGATATTCTTCGATGTATTTATTTACGCCAATCGTTACTCAATTAAAAAGAGACGCTATGCCACTAAATATTTCTAAGAATCACAATGAAAAAAAAAAAAAAAAAAAAAAAACATGACACGGGGACATCCACTGACACGAAACCAAATACAATCACGTCAACACAGAAATCTAGATCCATCCAGAAATTGTAATAACCAATCTACGTTTTATTGATAGCTCCACATTTATTGAACAGTATCGGTGTTATACATTGAAATTAATTTCCCTTCCAATATGATTTTTGTACGGGATTATCGGCCACCCGTATTATCGCCTGCTTAATTTATCAAAGATTAAACCCTTAATGCAACTTTGATTCAGTATAGGTTATTTGAGACTTTTTTAGTATCAATCGCTTTATTGTTTCATTTATATGAGAACAATCGTGAATCCTTTTGTTGCAAATGATCATGTTTCGCCACCTTGCCAGATGCATCTTGTCAACAAAAACAACAACCACAATAAGTAAGGATCCACAGATACAGTTACCAACATCGTAAAATTGACAATCACATCAGTCAAAACCATTCAAAACCGCGCAATCAGCGCTCCATTCATTTATTCCAAACACTCACTCAAATCATTCAAAAACATTTATACCCATTGAAAAATATAGAATCAACAACGCCATACCAAATAAATTTTGATAGAGAAAAATCGTGATTTCACTGACATATTTCAAAATATTAGCGTATCATAGGCTCTTGATGAAACAGAAAGCTATGTATAGAACTTGTATGCAGTATTTTCTTAAAAGGAGGTAATCATTATCGCTAATTTTGTTCATCCTGAACAAAATTTGCGATATATGATTACCTCCCATTAAATTCACTCAAAACTCATTCTATTTCATTCCAAAAGCATTCGAAAGTCATTTATCTTGTCAATTTCACGATTTTGTATTTCGAAATGAAAATTTGAATATGTTTTGTGTGGTTCGCAACAAGATTTGATAAATCTTTTGCAAATTCTCTATTTGCATTTTCACATTTTTCATTTTTGTAAAAATAACCACATTATGGTTATGAACCAATCAACTTTTTTTGTTCTCCATTTTACGAGAAATCTTGTTTGCTGATGGTAGTAATGGCGAAATATATCTTTATGGGCCCTGATTAGATAATGTTAAAAAGGGCGAATTTAAGAACGTGTGATATAATCTGTTGGTAATATGATTGAGTTTGCAGCGAGATAACCAAGTGATGATTAACAAACATTTCTTGATAACTCTCTGAATGGCATTTTAAAAAAAAACGCATTATTTATCAATGGCATTCAGTTCTGCGGTTTCCATACGTAAAGGTTGCAACATCGGACTTTTCTTCTTCCGTTTTTTTTTTATTTTTTTTTTAAATCTAAATCAACCTGGTCAATAACCGACCATATGCTCTGGTAATCTCTATGTAACTGAATTAGATATGGATTAACCTTAAAACCAGTTGATAAAGTTGATAATCCCGTCATACATACGGACTTCTGATATACGTGTTCAAGCGTGCTTATTTCCATTTTTTCTGATTTTAGGGGAGGATAGATGTGTTTTCTTTCCTTCCATGTATTAATTGTATTCCAAAATTTGTTCTGTATTTCAATCAACAAAATAGAGCTTGTGGTATGAAAAAAAAAATAAATAAATATACAACACAAACAAAGATTTAAACATATGTATTCAGATATTTATTCTATCGATTCTTTTTTTCGGCTCATTATTCCATTTTATCTATTTATTTTTCAAAAATCATATTATGATCGTTTTGTGTTATTTTGATAATATGATGAATACATTTTAAAAAAAAACTTTCTACAGTTAACAACATCGTGAAATTGACATTCATCTCAATCAAAACCATTCCATATCAATCGCTTAGCGTTCCATTCATTCATTCCAAACACTCACTCAAACCATTCAAAAAACGCTCCAAACGGACTGAAAATTTTCAAAAGATAAAATGCCTTTGCAGATTTAGGAACCAATCACAGCCTTATAAGGACACTGACTGATGCATATTTTCCTTTATGTACATATGTTGTTGAACCCATTGTATTCTCTATCTTTTCATTGATTTGATTTGTAGTTATTTATGCATATATTATTCATGTAAACCTTCATTGTAAACATGGAGGAAATAAAGATATGAATGAATGAATCGCTAATTTTGTTCATCCTGAACAAAATTTGCGATTTCGGATTACCTTCAATTTAATTCACTCAAAACTCGTTCCTCCACTCATTTAATTTCATTTCAAAATCATTCACCTTGTCAATTTCTCGATGTTTCTATCTGTTTCTAGATAAAATGATTTGAAGGGGCATATTTTTGTATTTTTGAGATACATAAAGGAGGTAAAATATTTTTTCTTCATTTGATATATAAAACTTAAAAGATTATCATACCACACGAATTTGTCAAGTTTTATACTACAACGAAGAAGAATATTGTCGTTTATATCTATTTTGTGATTACATAATAGTAACAATCAAAAAGTGATGTTTTTTCTTCTTTTAACAGTATAGTAAACTGTTTTCTTGCGCAGATCTCTGGAATGGTATATAGTACGACGAAATTATCGACGTTTGAAAGACAAAGTACTTCGTAACTCCAAATTATTAAAACTGTAGTTTCGAGGTTTTTAATTATCGAATGATGATTTACAACTTCAAATGATCTAACCATATGATACTTACATTTTGTTGTAAATTTAGTAATCCTAGATTGTGAAGGTTTATAAGACTCTGTATCCACTCTAAAAGAATGCATTATTTGTAAATATCACATAGTCCTTTTGTGTTTATATCATTCATATCAATATCAACCTCTTCGAAATAAATCCAAATAAAAGTTTCTTCATTTCAAAGTCATCTTGTCACGGGTAAATCTTTCCTCTCTACAAAATAATCCCTTCTGACAAGCAACATATTTCGAATAGAAGCTACACGTGCCCGAGCCAACATGCTCATCGCAAATAAAACGCAAAATCTATAAAATATGCTTCAATGTAAAAAAATGCTTTTAAAAGACTATAATAAGTAATAATACGGTATAAACCTATTTCATGCAAAGCGGGGTATAATTTGCAAGCAGTTTGCACCGTTTTGTCATCCTGAACGCAAGGCTGGTTAGCGCGAGATGTAGGCCACACATTTTCAAACTTCCGTGCGACATAATAATTACATTTTCAATTACAACTACAGTAGTCTAAGTCAGATAGCAAAATTTGGCCTCTGACTTTTACATTTGAAAAAATATGGAAATCTATTTCGCATGGTAAATCAATTCATTATAGAGATTGTGTGGCTCAAATTATTTTGAAATTCGCCAATTTTCGTAACGACTATGCCCCGAGTAAGCTCATTTTTCATTCGGAACATTGCCCGTACTTTTCCGTACACTGGAAAGCACCTCGGACGTAAGTGTAGTAATTTTGTGTCATTTTTTTTTTATGCAATTCGGCTTCTGATGGTACTTCGATTATTTCATACGCTCGAAGAAATTCACATTTTCTTAATTCTTTAAGATCGTCCGTAGAGATCTTTTGGTCATATTATAATTTGATGACAAAACGCAGTAAAATACTGCGTTTTATTATCAAATTATAATATGCCATCTTTTATTCTTTCGTTGATTTTGTTTAATGCAACGCCATCTTTAGCGGGATCGTTGATATTTGTGAAGTCATATAAACCCACGTGAGAAATGACACGCTTTCATGGCTGCACCCGTATTATTCCCGAAGTTTATTCCGTAGAATCGCTTAGGGTTCCCGATCGCTCATTTTTTACACATGACCTTGAGCTGTAATCTAGAACGTGGAGCTACCCGAAAATCTTTTTTGAATGGCACATCAACTCATAATGGCATATAATTGTACCAACTGATTTTCCAATCGATCCGTTAATGTAAGAGCTATGCTCCTGGGGCCTTTTTTACTAAGCATCTTACGATCATTTTTTTTTTGCGTAAGTCAAAAATCCAAGTTGCTTCTAGATAAGTTATTAAATGTGAAATTCTGCCGTGCACCACCTCATTAGAATCGTCTCTTAAAGACGATTCCAATGAGATATTTCAAGGCAGAATCTAACAATGAATGAAAACACCAGGTTCGATTTGTGATTTTGACTTACGATCATTTTTTTCGTAAAAAGTTTAAGCAAAACGGGCCCCTGATATTCTGAGTTTAAACATCTGACGTTGACCTCGCCGGAGTGTGTTCATTGGCAAAACACTTAATAGCCAGCCCCAGTTCACCCAGCTGTGGAAATGGGTAGCAGTGGGTTAAAAACCACTGCCTCTCTCTCTCAGGGACGTCAAAACATCAGGATTGTGTGTTCGAGAGCGATTCTTTCAACTGAAGCTTTCGTCCCAATTGAACTTAAATAAATTAGTATTCACTAAACTAAGCTACTTTGTTTTAGAACAACACATCTAGTCACGATGCTGATCAATTGTAAAACTATTTTTTTTATGAAATCCGTTATAAAATCTGGGTGATATGCTCCGGATAAGAATTATTTAGAATTAAACCTTCGGCCGTAACATCGGCATTAGAGCTACATGATGAAGGATAAATGTTACAAGCCATTTTAATATCCATTCATGGGTTTTAGAATTTTGGCCCGAACAAAATCGGCCAAGACAGAAAGACTTATAAACGGACGGGCGCAAAAACGCAAGAAGACCGAACTAATATTTAAACAACTTCGTCTCTCTCATCTCAAGAATGAAGAAAAAACCTTTATCTTTATATTATTTTTCTTAATCTTAACACTTCAACACATGCATCAATATATGAGTTTGTGCCTGACATTTTCAACAATTTCGGACAGTCGCACAGTCTGATCGGAGTCTTCACTTTGCGCTCTGTTGACAGATATTGACAAAAAATTGTTTTTTTAAAACACTCGTGGAATGGTGTTGACATATTGTGTAGTTGACAAGGCTGCTCAAAATCTGCATTATGCGCAAGCGTGAGACTGTTGGAAATGTCATGCACTGGCTCATTTTTCAAATATTAAAGCACAATAACACTCTTTGTTTAATTCAATTATTCCATGTAAATAATTACCATGTCTTACACAGCTTTTGTCTAAAACTAAAACCCTCAACATATACCACATTTAATTCCTATTCATTGACTAAAGATATGTTCCAAACTAGATGTATTTTAATATCAAAGATATAGATACTAAAGTTATGATAACATTTATAAACAGTACATTGTTCCAATTGACATATAATATAATGATCCGCCACATCCATAAAAGGGGGTCTTTTTCGTTATGCAGGGATATTTAGATACCACGGAGACGGCGTTTGTTTGTTTTTCATTCCTAATGCGGCGGCTAGAGCAACTAGCAATGGATTCATAATGTCTGGCACCTGTTCTTCCAGTACATCCTGTCTAATTCTCTAGCTGCTATTCCACTTAAGTTTACGATTATTTCGGCCATTGACTAGGGTCTAATGTAGAAACGGATATGTGCTCCCGTCGCGGATCGAACCCATAAAACCATGATTGATAATTGGGAGTCTGGTGCGCTATCAACAACACCTGAACGGCGGCTTACACATAGACGACAAAAACTATGATGTCAATCAGACACATTTTCGCGTATATGATGCTAAACAACTTTAAGTGCCAATAATAAAAGAGAATTGTCCTGTTTAATGTTTATATTTGCGACCAATCACGCGAAAAGGGACCATCTGGGTTGTGGGTAAAATGTCGACCTAAGTCAGACTGCGCGTACTGCGCAGACTGACTAGGGTCGAAACCTTTCGTATTTTACTAATTTTCTGAATCTAGAATAACCAACCTACATTCCCGTGAAAGAATTTTTACTTTGTACTGCGCAGACTGACTAGGGTCGACACCTTTCGTATTTTACTAATTTTCTGAATTCTGAATAACAAACCTACCTTCCTGTTAAAGAATTTTTAAAATGTGACATCTGGTTGACCTCTCCTAGAGCCAATCCATTTTTCAAATGATTATTTACGGAGTTCCAAAGTGGTCCCATTTCGCGTGACGATGCACATTTGTACATATGTTTTGGTTCAAATTTTCAGCAACTGCCAATAGCTTTAAAATACTGGAATGCACATGAAATTTGGGGTTTAGGTAGAATTCTAGTGAGTTATTCTTTGTTACGTTTGTCCGTGATGATACATTTTTACTCGCTGCAAAAGTAATGATGTGTATGAAATTGAAATTTATATTTGAACACAAATCAAAGGCAAGAAAATCAATTTCGGTTGTAAGAGGATACTGTTTTCGAATTTAAACATATATTGACGATTGGAAAGAATTATAACAAAACGGGTCATTTAAAACTACAATAACGCTTTTGTACTAATAATGAAGTTATATTGGTAGTATCACGGTTCAGTAGTCTTAATTTAGCTTTTTTATCCAATATCGGGTCGGCGGGACCATCTATTCATATGTCCTTTACATTTATGATTTTCGTGAAGTTGGCAGAGAGGCAGAGTAGCAGGGTGGAGTCGGCAGAGTAACAGAGTAGCAGAGTGAAGTTGGCAGAGTGTCAGAGTAGCAGAGTGAAGTTGGCAGAGTGTCAGAGTGCCTTTCTTGTTTTCGTGCTCTAAACACCTTGGCTATGCTCAAATATAAATAGCAACGGTGAAACCCGTATACTGTTTTAGTCTGCTTCGCTACTTGAGCTTCAAAGACCAAAAAAAAGCACAGCTACATATTCCGCTCATTTTTGCAAAAGAATCATATTTAGAGGCAACTTTCCGGAAAATGATTCTAAAATTGTAGAAGTAATTTCGATCAAAACCATTCAAAATCACTTGCTCATCACTCCAATTATTCATTCCACTTACTCTAATCACTCAAAAACGTTCAGAAATAGTTCAAAAACGCTTCGAAGTCGTTCAACGTGATCAAATTTTTCAATGAAATTGACCTACTAGTTGCATGATTTATCACGGGTGATTATTGAGCGTCTGAATTGAACGTGAAGACACAAAATCAAACAATATTAGTCCGGCAGATATCTAGCTTGACCCGGAAGTAGGGTTCAAAGTTTTTTTCTTGACTGATTCTTGTAGCTAATGCCTTCCCCAACCAGAATCTGGCTGATTACAACTTGTCATCATTGAGCATTTTGAGAAAATCGAGATGGCAGCCAGGAATATCGAATGTTACACCAACAGCTCAGTAGATCACATTGACGACCTTATAAATGGGATTTTTTATGTTTTATTTGCCGTTAGAGTTCGAGATTAAAAGTATACGACATAATTAATGCATGTTATGACATTAGAAATTAGTATGGTAGTCAAGATGGCAGCCAAATCGAATTATTAAATGACATTTAAAATATTTCTTGACCCATGTGAAATAAGAATCGTAGGAAAGGGTTTAAGAGGCTCCCCCAGGTAAAAATATGTAAGTGGTTTTATGCCTTCTAAATATCAGACAAAAACAACTTTCATCTATTGTTACATTTATTCTTGTTTTGAAGATGGTAGCCAGGAAAGAGAAGATTCTAAGTTAATTGTTTTTAAATCGGGAATTTAGAAAAAAAAATTGAGCCTACACCAATAGTTTAAAGGCCAGTTTAAAAGTTGTTTTAAAAAGTGATGCCTTAAATGAAAGATAGCATTCGAGATGGCAGCCAAGGAATATACCTGAAGGAAAGTTTGAGGTTACATAATTATATTAGAAAATGATTCATATTTACTTATAAAAAAAACAGGTCATCATTGTTACGTGCCAATGTAACACGAACAAAGAAGCCAGCAACAAACTTTACAATTAACAATATTTATTGACAATAATACCAGAATTATTGACAATATGAAATTAATACAAAAACAATTTACAATACCTTGAATGTTTAATCCTAAAGTTTTAATTTTAGATCCAATTTATTTAAGTTCCTGGTCCACAAATAATAAGTCCAATGATATCTGAATTTAAAATTAAACGCGCTTTCAAACACACTTTTAAGATAACAAGAAATCCCCTTTTAGTTTAACACAGTACTACTAAATGAAACCATAAGTCTAAATCAAGTGAACCAAGAATGCTGTAGGAACCCCTTTATATAATACTATAGAACAATCTGGAATAGTATAGAACATAAGAATACTCTAGAGTCTGAATCACCTTCCAAAAGGCCTTTCTAGAAAGATCTACATAATTCTACATACATTTACGTAACAGAATCAAGAGATAAGAAAATTCCCAGTCTAAAAATAGACACGGTAAATACCATTAGGTTTATTTATAGCTTATACATAACACTTTCCCCCTTGAAAGAAAAAAGAAAGGTTTATGAAATAAATCTTTCTTTTTGTATTATCTTTAGCATATACAATGATAATATACTTTACATAATTAATAATATCATGATTTGTTGAAACATTTCAGCACATCTAGCATGAAAATACAAACAATTTTCATCAAAAGAATTGAAAAAGAGATATATATATACAAACATATATACATATAAACAAAAAATATAGTGAAATGGTACTGTTAAATTCAATTTTATATTAAAGATAAGACAATTCAAAATTTTAGACTCTTGACAGAGCATCTGGTATAATATTGTCTTTTCCTTTAATGTGTCTTACATCAAGATCAAATTCTTGAAGTGACAAACTCCACCTCAATAATCTTTGGTTCTTACTCTTAAGTTTGTGAAGAAAACTTAAGGGATTGTGATCACTGAAAACAACTATAGGAGAAGTTGCAGATGTTAAATAAACTTCAAAATGTTGGATTGCCAAAATCAGAGCAAGACATTCTTTTTCAATGGTTGAGTAGTTTTTCTGATGTTTGTTTAATTTTTTAGAAAAATAACAAACGGGATGATCAATACCATCATCGTCTTCTTGCAAGAGAACAGCACCAATACCCACATCACTTGCATCAACAGCTAATTTAAAACATTTGTCAAAATCAGGTGCTAAAAGAACTGGTGTGCTCTTTAGTATGGCTTTCAAGCGATCAAAGGCAACTTGACAGTTATCATTCCATTTGAACTTAACATTTTTCTTTAATAAATTTGTTAAAGGTTCAGCTATTATAGAAAAATTCTTACAAAACTTTCTATAGTAGCCAGCCATACCAAGAAATCGCATCAGTTGCTTTTTAGTAGCAGGCACTGGAAACTCAGAGATAGCATTGACCTTAGATTCTAAAGGTTTAACTTGACCCTGTCCCACAAGATGTCCTAAAAAAGTAACAGTAGCATGACAAAATTCTGTTTTTCCCAGATTAACAGTCAATTTTGCTTCACTGAGACGGTCGAAGAATTGTTTGATTCTTTGAAGGTGGTCACTCCATGTATCTGTATAGATGATGACATCATCGATGTATGCGTCACAGCCATCCAAGCCAGCTATAACCATATTTACAAGCCGCTGAAACGTCGCAGGAGAATTTTTCATCCCAAACGGCATAACTTTGTACTGGTACAGACCAGTTGGAGTAGCAAATGCTGATACTTCTTTAGCCCTATCAGTGAGCGGAACTTGCCAGAATCCTTTGAGAAGGTCAAATTTGGTGACATATTTAGAATTACCGACTTTGTCAATACAGTCATCAATTCTTGGAATTGGAAAAGAGTCAGTTTTTGTCACAGAGTTCACTTTTCGATAGTCAGTACACATTCTGTATGTTCCATTTGGCTTTGGAACTAATATACATGGTGAACTGTAATTACTTTGGCTGGGTTCAATAAAGTCATTCTCCAATAAGTAATTCACTTCATCTTGAAGGGCTTTTTGTTTCACTGGATTCATTCTATAAGGATGTTGTTTTATTGGTTGAGAATCTTCCACAATGACATCATGATATATTTTATCAGTTCTTGTGGGGATGTCAGGAAATAAGTGTTTATATTCATTAATCAACTGTTTCAGCTCTTCTCGTTGAGATGGCTCCAAATGTGAAAGTTTGTCGTCAAGATTCTTAAGTATTTCAGAGTTCTCAAGTTTAGGTGGACCAGGAACAGATTTTTCACTAAAGTCTGAACTAACTTCTGATTCAATCATATTTGATTGTTGTGGGACAGTGTTTACAACTGTAACTGGTTTTGAAATAGAGCTATCTCTGTCAAAATACTTTTTTAACATGTTCACATGACACATTTGTTTATTTTTACGCCTTCCAGGAGTATTGATAATATAATTCAAATCACTTGTTTTCTTATCAATAGTATACGGGCCATAATATCTTGCCTGTAAGGGTCGGCCAGGTATTGGCAAAAGAGCAAGGACTTTATCACCTGGTTCAAATTTCCTATCAACACTATGCTTGTCATATCTTGCCTTCATTTTGCTCTGAGATGATTTAAGATTTGACCTAGCAACCTCACATGCCCTAGACAGTTTATTTCTGAAGTCAGAAACATACTGTAACAAGTTCAAGGGTGTTTCATCATCAGCAAGAAATTTCTCTTTTAAGACTGTTAATGGCCCACGAACAGAATGACCAAAAACTAACTCAAAGGGGCTAAAGCCAAGAGATTCTTGAACAGATTCTCTGACTGCAAATAATAGCAAATGAATACCTTCATCCCAATTTTTATCAGTATCAAAACAATATGACCTTATCATATTCTTTAGGGTCTGATGAAATCTTTCTAAAGCACCTTGACTTTCAGGGTGATAAGCAGATGACCGATATTGCTTGATACCTAATTCATGCATAACCTGTTGGAATATGCCTGACATGAAGTTTGATCCTTGATCAGACTGAACTGATTTTGGAAGGCCAACAAAAGTAAAGAACTTGACAAGAGCCTTAACGATTGACTTTGCCTTAATGTTTCTTAAAGGAATTGCTTCTGGGAAGCGAGTAGAAGCACACATAATTGTCAACAAATATTCAGAACCTGACTTGGTTTTTGGTAAAGGACCAACGCAGTCTATTATTATTCGACTGAAAGGTTCATCAAAAGCTGGAATGGGTTGTAACCTTGCTTTTGGAATAACTTGGTTAGGTTTCCCTACCATTTGACAAGTGTGGCAACTTTTACAATATTTGGAAACATCCGATTTAAGTCCAGGCCAAAAGAAATGAGTCATAATCTTGTGATAAGTCTTGTTTACACCTAAATGACCAGACATTGGACTTTCATGGGCTATACTAAGTATTTCATGGCGATATGACTTTGGAACAACAATTTGGTGATGAACAGCCCAATCGTCATCAGCTGGGACATCAAATGGTCGCCATTTTCTCATCAGAATACCATTCTTTTTATAGTAACAAACAGGATTCTGAGACATTTCTTTTTCGGGTAATGCCCTATCAATTAACTTTGAAATCTCAGGATCATTTTGCTGTTCCTGGATTAACTTTGACTTTGAATGCGTTTCATGACCTTGGTCATTTGACCTTGGAGATGACTGACAAAATTTTGACGAGTCTGTCTGAGTATCAGGCAGACTAAGATTAAAAGACTTTTTAATCTCGTCATTGAAATATTGACCAACAAAAGTATCAGTTAAGTCAATATCATTTGAATTTTTCAAGGAAGCTTTTTTAGCCATACCCCGAGTTACTGCACATGAAGGGTACAAATCAGGTATTTCCTGCAAAATAGGATCATCTGTTTGACCTACATTAGGTGTGTCAGTTACAAGAGGATTAACAACAACCTTATCTCCAGCTAAGTCATTGCCTAGCAATAAATGTACACCTTTAAATGGTAAAGAATGTTTAACACCAACAACCACAGAACCAGTAACCAAATCCGAGGACAAATTAACCTTATGAAGAGGAACATTAATAACACCACACTCTACACCCTGAATAAGGACACTAGTACCAGACGAAGTCTTCTCAGAAAAAGGCAGAACATCTGCTAAAATAAGAGATTGAGAAGCTCCTGTGTCTCTTAAAATTTTAATAGGGGTAGGTGGGCACATATCACCTGAAAGTGATACAAAACCATCCAAAATGAACGGTTCAAAAATCTCCATACAGGAATCAGAATTTGGTTCTGCCTTAACAATTGAATTTAACTCAAAAGAAGGCTGTGATTTAGGCTGAAGGCTGGTGAGCCCTGTAGGTTTGGCTGCACTCAGTTCCTTCTTCCTTTTTAATCTAAAACATTCCGAAATAAGGTGACCTGGTTTTTTACAAAAAGTACAATGTACTCGAGATAAGGGATTTTGAACATTGGTTTCACCAGTAGACTTTGGTTTAGGTGAATTCGATTGACTAGACATGCTAGATGAATCACCAGATATAGATTTATTTTGGGGATGTGAGGAAGCAGGTTTTGCTTTATTAACGAAAGAATTTTTGTGTGTAAGGTAGTAATCATCAGCTAAACGAGCTGCTTCATGTATAGTTTCAACAGTTTTTTCATCTAAATGTGACTTAATGTCAGATTGAATGCAATTTTTGAATTGTTCAATTAATATAAGTTGTCTAAGATTATCATAATTTTGGTCTATTTTCTTAGAATAGCACCACCTGTCAAATAATTTTTCTTCGTTTCTTGCAAATTCAACGTGAGTCTGGCCAGATTCTTTTCTGCAACTTCTAAATTGTTGTCTGTATGCTTCTGGAACCAGCTCATAACCTTTGAGAATGAGTTCTTTTACAGTATCATAATCATTGCTTTGTTCTGTTCTAAGTTGCGAATAAATATTGCGAGCTTTTCCTACTAAGACACTTTGGAGAAGTAAGGTCCATTGCTCCTTTGGCCATTTCAAGTTATTTGCAACTTTTTCAAAATGTTCGAAATATGTATCAACTTCATTTTCTTGAAATTGAGGAACAAGCCTAAAATGTTTTGTTACATCAAAATGGTCATTATACATATCTCTGGGCTGATTTGCTCTATCTTGTATTTCTAATTCTTTTAATCGTAATTGAAATGCTCTTTCTTCTCTTTCCCTCTCTCTTTCTATTTCTCTCTCTTCTCTTTTTCGCTCTTCCTTTTCCCTTTCTCTCTCTCTTTCCCTTTCTTCCTTTTCCCTTTGAAATTGCCTTTCTCTTTCTTTTTCTTCAATTTCTCTTTGTGCTCTTTCTCTTTCAATTTCAATTTCTAATTGCTTTACTTGAAATTTCCGCTCTTCTCTCTCTCTTTCTATTTCCAATTCCTTCTCCCTTTGTTGAAGTTTTAACAGTTCAAGATCTCTTGAGCTTGAAACTGATGGAACATCAACAATGAGAGACAGAGCCTTTTCATCAAAAATGTCCTCATCAACAAAATATTGAACCAAAATATTCTTAATTTCATGCTTTCGCAATGAGGACTTGACTTCTTTTAATTCATAATGCTTGGCAAGATTGAGCAAATCAGGCTTTTTACCCAAATTCAATAACTCCACGGAAGGTTCGTGCGTAAATTTTTCTAAGTCAAAAGACATGGTAGCTTGTTGCTGTATTTGAATAAGAATGTAAGATTTCGATAAATAATAGTGAAAGTGCACTCTAGATTTATCAAAATTGAAATATGAAATTAATTTCTTAAATAATTTTGAACAGTAGATATAAATAAAGAATTTGTTTGATTTGTTTTGTTTTGTTTGTTTGTCTGATATTCGTATCTCGAGACGAGCCCCCAAATTGTTACGTGCCAATGTAACACGAACAAAGAAGCCAGCAACAAACTTTACAATTAACAATATTTATTGACAATAATACCAGAATTATTGACAATATGAAATTAATACAAAAACAATTTACAATACCTTGAATGTTTAATCCTAAAGTTTTAATTTTAGATCCAATTTATTTAAGTTCCTGGTCCACAAATAATAAGTCCAATGATATCTGAATTTAAAATTAAACGCGCTTTCAAACACACTTTTAAGATAACAAGAAATCCCCTTTTAGTTTAACACAGTACTACTAAATGAAACCATAAGTCTAAATCAAGTGAACCAAGAATGCTGTAGGAACCCCTTTATATAATACTATAGAACAATCTGGAATAGTATAGAACATAAGAATACTCTAGAGTCTGAATCACCTTCCAAAAGGCCTTTCTAGAAAGATCTACATAATTCTACATACATTTACGTAACAGAATCAAGAGATAAGAAAATTCCCAGTCTAAAAATAGACACGGTAAATACCATTAGGTTTATTTATAGCTTATACATAACATCATCTTGAAACAAGAAAAGTTACATATGCAATATGAAAAGTATATTTGTGTACTAAGATGGCAGCCAATACTGCATAAATATTGCATTTCCATTGGTTTTTGATGTTTTGACAATTCAAAATATAATATTTGCGGGATTCATACGAAGCAAACCACGTTGACTTGAATGATCTCTTTCAGAAAGACAAAAAGGATGCCAACCATACATCCTAATATATGAATAACTAAACGGAAGTCTAACTTCACTTGAAGCATCATTACATATACATAGCACTTACATTGCATGGTAATTGAAAATTAAATTCTATTTGCTTTGCCAGAAAATTATTGCACAACAAAATATATTCATCTCATATCGATTGATCTACACAAAACAGTTATATCTCGCTGTAACCATAAGGCAGTTGGAACTGTTTAATACTGAATCATCGATATCGTTAAATACTGGTAGAAAATTCTTTATTGAAAATGTTGAAGAATCATAGTTATTTTGATTGTATACAGTTCTCTTTTTTATCTGAATTATATATATTTTTTTTTGGGGGGGGGGGGGGTTGCTAGTTTAGTAAGGGTATATTACGTTGGGCTTAGGATTATTAATATTATTTTCATGATAGCTATTACATATATTTGCCAGAGTTCCTTTATAAAATATACTGATAGATTCATTGTAGCCTGCCCATCAAACCACATCCATATCAGTATGTATAGTCATATATATGTTTATTAGTGGAAAAGAAGTAGTTCTGCTAAGACTAATTTAGCACCGCTAAGGCTTATTTAGCACTACAAAAAACCTGTAGTGGTAAATTTAAATTTGCATGTTCACAACTGCTCGACATGTCATGTATGCATGATGATTGACTATTCTATGATACCATTGTGTTGGGTACTGCTTGAAAACATGAAATATACTCCCTGAATTTGTCTTTGCGACAATTGCAAGCCTTGTTCAAACTAAATTTATGCAGCAAATTACTAGCACTCAGAGTGACTGAAATGCTGATTTATGCACAAACCTGACATCCTCGAAATAGCGGTTGATTTATTCAAATTATCACCAACTGTTGGTGATCCAGTGCAGATATAGCAGCAAAAAGGTTTTCAAAAGTGTTTGTTAAAAAACACCCCTTGACTGTTTTTATCTTCATTTGATGGCATTTGAATTAAGACGATTTGGCAACAGTATTGTGGCTCTGCTTTACTGTTATAAAAGTGACTAAAATGCTGATTTATGAAGGAACCCCCACATCCTCAAAATATTGGATCATATTTGTGGCCTCAGACAAGGCTGTAGGTTTCTGAACCTAACTTTTAAGAAAAAAGTTAGAAATCATAAGTTTTATATTTGCAATAAAGGTTCGGAAAGCTTTGCAACCATTCAATTTGTGGTACATTACTACCTACTCAGTACAATATATTGGTAACAGTTTTGTGGAACAGCTGCTGTAGTCCGGACAGTTGATTCGAGCATATGCTAATGCTCATCATCTTTTATGTCTACACCTTACCATTAATGCCTCTGATGGACCTAAACATGTCGCTTTAGGATCAATTCAAATGGAAAACTAGAAATAAATGGTTACTTACTTTACGTTGCATGTTATGAAAAATATAATTGAAAACGAGTCTCAGTAAATCCCACATCGTCCTTACGTTGTCACATTAGTTCAAATAAATTTGATAATAACTGGAAGGCAAAACAGCGAGGCTGCCATCTTCAAAATAAGATGTTTTAATACTTTACATCTGAACATATATACCAAAAATCGGATTTTTACCAGATTTTGCTATAGGAAAAAGAGATCATCATATTCTCTTGCTTATCATTAAGGTACACGTAGTTATCACTGAAAAACTCTCATAACAACTGCCATCTCGACTGCCAAACTGATTTTTACTGTAAGACCATTATTTCTCGAACTTGCTCAGGCAGCAGATCAACACCATCACAAACCGATTAGCTTTTCTGATTTTTTAGATATATCTTCAAATGTTTACGCAAAACATATAAACCTTTATTTACACTAGTAAAATGTTTTTTTTTTTCATTTGGTAGCCACCTTGACAACCATACTTATTCTAATCTTCATTCAAGGTATTCATTACACAAGCGAATTTCAAATTAGCATCTTATCAGTTTAATTCAGTACAAAATTTAGATGAATTGTTTAGTCGCAAGTACATGTATATTTTTAGTGGTCTTGGCTGCCATCTCGACTTTTTTTCAAACTATTCTATGATCAAAATGCACCATCATCCAGATTCTTGATAGGCTAAACTTTAGGTACTAGAAAACTGTTTACTTTTACATACCTTGCAACCTTTAAGCATGAAATAAAAATCTTGAGTTTCCTGGTTGCCATCTTCAAATTGAGGATTTTCACTAGATGAGAGGTGTAACTAGTCAGATATTTTGAGGTCATAAAAAAAGCTTACAAAAGCTTATTTTGTTAAACTCTAAAACACATTTGTAAGATTATCATATCTCGCATACATTGAGAATTACTTAAAAAACATTTTATAATGTGATTTGGCTGCCATCTTGATTACCATACTCATAATTAATGTCATAATATGCTTTTATTTGTTACGTAGCTTCAGGTCAATATGTTGACAATAAAATGACCACTCAAATCGGTTTTATATTTCAAAGAGGGTGATCTATGGAGCCGTTGGCTTGATTTTTGATAGTCCTGGCTGCCATCTCGCTTTTTTCGAAATGCTCAATGATGACAAGATGTCATCAACCAGATTCTGGTTGAGAAAGGCATTGGCTACAAGAATCAGCCAAGAAAAAAACTTTGAACCCTACTTCCAGGTTCATCTAAAATATGCCATATTTCTGCCGGACTAATATGTAGATCGTTAAAAAGGGGGATAAAAAATCATCGCAAATTTTTGACGAAATTATCGCTCATGCTTTACGTCCCTTGAAAATCATTCAAATTCGTTCAAGACACTCATTCAATTTAATTCAAAAGTCATTCAAATATGATTCAACTTGTCAATTTCTCGATGTTCCTATCTGAATGCTTTGCGTATATTTGACCGACTGATCAAAAAAGGTTGTTGCTCATTACCAGTGTAAATCAGACCTTACCACTTGTTTAATGGTGCAGCTATCTTACCCTTGGGTATATTCCATTTTGTCCAGTTAGTCCATGGTACATTTGCGGGAATGATGGTCGGGGACGCGGCAGATTCTTGTCCAGGGATCGGGGAACCGACAGGTTCTGTAGATATCACCACCACCCCCGTCTTCCGACCGTCAGTCGCGTCAACGTGTTTGTGAGTGACACGTTTTGTCTTCCAGGACTTCAACTCTCGTGACGGCGGGAATGGTGGATCGGCAGAGTGTTTATATCGGTCAAGGTCAGAATCTAGACTCAACTCGCGACGTAGACGTCTAAAATGACGTAGTTCCGGTAAAGAATCGGACCTAAACCGTCCCGCCGGTCGTCCATCCGGTGCGTATGTAAATCCATCATACGTGTACTCTACACTGACTGGTTTCCTCGGTAAAGTCACAGACACCGGCCGAGTATCGTAGATATTTAACATTACTGTCCTTACTGGGGTGAAACCTTACTTTAAAAAAGATAAGCGTTAACAACCAATTTGACAGAAACACACAGAAGAGATCATTGATCTGCTAAAAAATGAGATCAAGATAAAAAGATAAAATTGAAAATGAATAAATTAATAAATCTAAAGATTTATTTATTTATTTATTTTCAATTTTATCCTTAAGACGGCTTCGTAATCAAATTATCCAAGTAACACTTTCAAACATTTAAACGAAGCGCTTTGCAAGAAAGAATAAAGAATAAATTTCCTTCAATAAAAACCGAAAGAAACCATTTACTAAATTAATTGGCCCTTCTCTTACTATTATAAAGAGGCGAATCGAAATTGGTGCAAAAACTAGATTTTGAAACTCTGTTCTCGCGTGTATACATTATTTCCAAAGACGTCGATATCTTCTTGATCTTCATTTCTGTAAACATGGTCGAATCTTCCCTCTAAGTGCTATAACCGCATCTCAACATATTAATTTTACTTCTTGTATTCAGATAAAGATTGGTCTATTCCAGTTCAATTGTGCCCTCTCACGCGGGTCATGTAGAAAATTAGCACATTGTTCAAAACGTTTGATTGGGAAAGTGTGTATTGAAATCCGAGACGACTACGCTTTTCCTACTATGTTCGTCGTGCGACCTTTATGGCGTATCCACAGCTTAAATATACAGACCTAGCAGACTGATCAAAATATTCTGCTAAGCACATGACAGTCCTTGTGAATCTAGATTTAAATGTCTTTCTTTTATGCTTTTTGGTGAATTATCGAGAAATAACGATAGATTATCACATGATAATATCACCGCTAAAAGCAGTGAAATAATCAAAAACTTATTGCCTGCTTTTGTGCATTTCATCCTATCTGACGTCATCTATGCGGGGCGAAATAAGTGACGTCACAATGAACGTTGCATAGCAATCACGCGCAAAATGGCAAGCTTTAAGAAAATATGTTTTAGAAAATTTCAAATTTTGTCTCCTTTTTTTAATAAAAAAAGAATAATCGTTTGTTTTCGAGTAAGATCGATTAATATTTCATCTCTTGAACAACAAAAGCTATATTTTCACTCGTGGCTCAGCCACTCGTGAAATATAGCTTTTGTTGTTCACTCAATGAATATAAATCGATCTTACACTGAAACAAACGATTATCCTCTATACATTCTACCGTGATTTTTTTCGAAATTGGACGCCCGCTTGATCACAGTTGGATCGGATTTAGGTTTAACTCAGATGTAGCCTAAAAGTTGGAGTAGAGATAATTAGAGGATAATCGTTCATTTAAGTGCAAGATCGATTTATTTTTCATTGAGTGAACAACAAAAGTTACATCGTCTCAAATGACAGAGCCAGCCACGAGTGAAAATATAGCTCTTGTCGTTCACGAAATGAAATATAAATCGATCTTACTCGAAAAACACAGGGTTTTGCTAGTTCTCTAATGCACAAATGTGACAAAATGTGAAAATCTTAGGACAAAATTTGCAACGTTCTCTGGTTACATTACTATTTTTTGGCTTCGCTTAGACGACGTCAGATAAGGTTCAATGAACGAAAGCAGGGTATAAATTTTTGATAATCACCTACCAGTAATACCCGAAAGGGAAGTTAGGTAGTATATATAGATAATTTCACTGATAAGGCAGAGAGTTAATCAAAATGATAATCTAACGTTATTTCTTGATAAACTGCCAAAAAAGCATTAAGAAACAAATGTCATGTTTCTGATTTCCTGTCATTTAAATATTAATTTTGACTTGATTTTAGCTACTGTTTTATGAACGCTCTATAGAGTCAACGACGCCTTGCTGACAACTTTTTGTGGATTCGATGATAAAATTGGCGTCTTGTTGCCGACTAGTCGGCGACTGATCGGTGCATCGGCCGATTAAAAAGTGGATTTTTCTTGGATCGGCGACAAGTCAGTGAGTTTAATCTTAAGGTAAAAAACCCTCTAGTAGCCGACGTTACTTAGATTTGTAGAAGTCGCTAATGTATCGGCGACAAATCACTGGCGATTGGCCGTGTTACGGCCGCTCTTCAGCCTGGCTTCGGTCGGCTTTGTACTCAACGCAGACATCGTATATATATTACTTTTCTGACATTTTCACTTCCGTGTGGTATCACCAATTTCGTCGACTAGTCGATGACATCTCGATGACGTCTTGCCAGTCTTAAAAATTGGTGTCAGCGTCACCGATATTTATGTTAGTTTAACATTGAATTGTGTAAACTGACTATTAATTCAGGATTGCTTATCTATTACCTTAAACTGACAACAAAGGGCATGTTAATGTCAGCATGTGCGTTAGAAGCAACCATGTGATTATAAGCAATGCAAAGCAATGAATTACCACAAGTCTAACATTTAAGACTATTCATGTGAGCACCTTGTCAACGCCTAAGAGTGATGCAAAAATAGGGTGGAAATCTAATAGAAATATGGTAGGGAAAAAAGAGAAGCCATTTTTTCCAAGACATAAAAAAAGAAAGAAGTTTTTTCGTTTCATACTTTCGTGAAAACTTAAGCAAATCCCTCTATTTCTTCAATAAAAATGTTCGAAAAGTCACAGCTGACTCACCTCATTTATTAAAAATCCATGTTGCAATAATTCGGTTTTGAAAGCATACATATTCGTTCATTTCGATATTTTAGATTCATAAACTCATACATTTTGATATTTCAGAATATCAACTCACACATTTTGGTAAATTAGAATTCATATCCGCACATTTCCATATTTTTGAATATGCACTCGTACATTTTGAAATATTAGAATATACGATTATATACTCACCGGAACGTGATCCAAAGGTGGGAGATTCAGCCGAGTCCCTTATTTTATTGACACTCAATTTTTCAGCATTAACCACAGAGTAATTTAGTTTATCAGCGCTCAAAAACATGCGCTCAATATTTCCAGTTGTATATAAAGTACACTTCATTTTACACGCACTGCGAGTGTATAAATTGTATTTAGGTTTTACTAGAATCATGTTAATTCACCGAAAAGGTATATGAGCAGAAAACGAAAAAATGCAAAATCCAAATACTCCACAATCGTATTTCTTAGATTTTCTTAAAGTATGTTGATATGCAAATATGAATAAAATAAAACTTTTATCCAACTAATATACGTGCACAGTTTGTGAAACACCAAAACGATTTTTTTTTAATCTTAAAACGCTTTTGCCTGAAACAATATGTTTACGAAATCTATGAATTGATTCTTAACCTCTCAGAGGAAGACAAGCTCAATATTACTCTTTGTTTGTTCCTTGAAAGGGATTCATCCAGTGTTTTTTTAAAAGGGGAAAAGAAACTTTGATAAACGTATTCCGAGTGCATTTACACTTGTTTCCATGACAATACGGAAATATCCATCGACTTCAGTTATTCTATGGTAAAATCCGACGTTATCGAAGCCCATGTTATGATCTCACAGCACGAAAACTATGAATGCTATGGATGCTTGATATCGCTTTTAATTCTAACGTTCATCAAGTTGAAAAACAAAACTATTTTCCTTTCATTTCCATAGAAGTGGACGTATATGATGGTGTGATGACCATCATGCTACTGAAACGCCTATAAGACACTTAAGTTGATAAGTAAAATTGACCTTGCCTGAAGACCTTGACCCGAACATTGAAAAGATGAGATATATACTGAGTTCCATTAGAAAGTGTGCACTTTCACTTTTTGCATTTTTCTTGAGTTTTACAAAGTTGGAGGAAAATTATGGAGTTAATTTGATACCATACTTTAGTCAAGACCTTTTGAAATTAAAAGTCAAATCGGTTTTGGATAAAGTATGGCATGCTGCTTACGCGCAGGCAGAACTTAAATTGTTGAGATTTGACCCCCTTACAACTTTTTCTTTGGTAAGAGCTATGTGTTGATTTTGCATTATAGATTTTTAGAAGCCCTTCCAAGCCATTTCCAAACAAAAGTTCTAATTTTTATGCAGACGTTACGTGTACGTAAACGTAAACATTGCTACGTTGCTAGGCCAGTTACTTGTCGTTGAATGGTGCTATGGCGTTCTATGACATCTAGATTTGCTTATTAAAGGCCTTATAAAATGACAAGCATGATTTCTATTGGAACATGAATACTCAATCAATTTTAATGACGTTCTAAATCTGACAAGGTTCGATTTTGTTCAACGACGTTTATTGGTAGTCAAACCACGCTGTAGCATCATGCATGATTGTATTGAAAATGTGATTTTATGCTTCGGAAAGCCGCAAAGATTATACTGAATGCATTTTCAAACCAATTTTTTGTCTAACGCGTGATGCACTTGCAAAATATGCAAAATCAAATGTCTCAATTTAGCAGAAATTTTTTGCTCATCGCGCGAGTTTTGTTTTCAAATATCGTTTGCATATACTCTTGTGGATAGTCATACGACGTTTCATGACGATAGATTGTGTAATTTTAGGGATATTCAAAATTCAAAAGTGCACACTTTCTTTTTGAAATAAGTATACTTTGCGACAAAAAGGGACGTGTTCTTCAAACAGTTTAAAGAGCAGCTGGCGGCTTATTGTTATAGTAAAGGTGTGGGAAACGATAGGAAAAAACACGGGTATGTACACCAGTCACCACAACATGACTGCAATAATGTTGAAAGAGGCGTTAAACCCCATACAGACAAATATTTCAATTTGTTTCAAAATTCAAGGCAAATATTTAGTTATATGTAGTAATGGACAGACAAACGTAAATTGACGAAAAGACGCAGATACGGAAAGGGGGGGGGGGCATCGGAGAACGTTTGATGTAACGTTCATGGTTTCTGTATTTTCAAGGAAAAGCAGTCCCCATAATTATCTCACAGCATGACAAACTATCTGTGCTTTAGAATAATCATATTCCACGATCGATTTATACGCAAATCAAATCACAATCCTGCGTATAAACAACGTGAACATAACTTTTGGATTCTCAGACTAAGTCACTTTGGTTTCTGATTAGAACTGATTATTTTTCTAAAAATATTTGAATATAAAGAATTAAACCGCAATTATTTTCATAGCTTTATTCATGCCTAGCTTTCAACACATTCGAGAACCTAAGCGATTTTACTTGCTGGTCAAAAAAAAAAAAAAAAAAAAAAAGATAGAATATATATGAAATGAAAATTTCATGTGTTCACATCTCTAATATCTACAGGGTCGCACCAAAAGATTAAGAGTGATAGCTAAACTAAGCATTATTCATACAACTATTTTTCCGATTATTATTAGTGTCCACTAATTTTTAACCCGTGCAGACTCCCTTTTATTTGTAAACGGCTTAATTTCAGGTGTGCACCTGTATCAATTACGTGAACCTGTGTTCGTTTCAAAATTGATCGATCTTAACTGGATTTTGACGTAGTAAGTATGCCAAAACGAAGATGAATACATATTTGTCTTCATAGCCGAATCTGGTCAGCGTCATACGGCCAGCTTCTGTCCATACAAATCAACTTTTCCGACTAATGTCGTTTTAGAGTGGTTAAAACATCGAATATACAGCTTTCATGAGCTGTATGTACAAAATTCTGATCGTTCAAACACATAAAAGTAGTATGTATATCAAAATAATAGTTTTAACACATTTTTTCCATTCTTCTATTTTCTTAATTCTGTAAAGTGTACTTTAAACAAACAAAATCCATCTATAATGAAAATCACCAGAACGACGAGAATTTTGTCAACAAAAATAGTAAACTACATCCATTGATTTCTCCCAATGAAAAGTTAAAATATTAAAGCTGATCAAATGCAAATTTAATCCCCATTGAACATTAACTTTTGAAGAAAATTCTTTTCATTTGAACTCAACATATGTTTTACTTTTTTAGAGCATGGACTTAACTTCTTTTAAGAATTTTATTGATAACAAACCTTCCTGCTTTTAAATGTGTATAAAAAGAAAATATCATTTCCTAATAACAGCTCTGAACAAAGTCTTAGAAAATTCTTGCTGAGATAAAGTACAGATTTATGTTATATTAAGGTTGAAACCTTGCTCAAACCATTTGGTGAAGACATATATATATAAAGGATGTTCTTTATAGGTAGATTTAATCTGATTTAAAAACATCTTTTACAAGTGGACACCTTTGAAAAGGTTTATTCTAAGTTACATAATCCCGATTCATAAGTAAATTGACTGTTTTCTTACACACATCCAAAAAAGGGGAACCATATAACAATTCGAAAATACAACAATAAAAAGCTAGTTAGGCCATTCAAGAAAAAATAAGATCAGATGTGTCAATCCAGATTCGTGCCTTCTGGTTGGTTGAAAAAAAAATATTTCATTCCTCAACGAAAGAATTTTTACGAATTTATTTAATTATGGATAAGTATTTACATTTTTCTTCGTGGTAATAGTAATATGTGTTGCATGACTCAATGGACTCACAAAATCCACAAAAAGCAAATGGCTCGACCTTAAGACTTGGTACTCTTCATTAGGCCGAGATGATCCCATTTCGCTTGAAGGATGCCAGTATAATCGACAATACTAGTATTTGGCTAAAATTTCGGATACCTATCGACTTTAATTAAGAGTACAAATGTTTATCAGATGTAAAGTGTAGTTAATAGAAAAAAAGTAATAAACCTATTTCGGTACAAGTTCCGCTCTACAAGATTACCGTTATTTAAAAGGAAAGTCAAATACAATTTTAAACAAAGATTTCAATGAATGTTGAAAGAGAGATCAATGTGTACGCGCCACTCAAAATCGTTTAAAAATTGACAATTTTTATACGCCGCCGAAAGGTGACCTATATTTGTATGATCTTCTCCGTCTAACCTCGGACGTCCGTGCGTACGTCTGTCGTCCTTAACTTGTGAAGGCAACCCCCCCTTCATTTATGGACCGATATGGATGAAACTTCTCAAAATGTTCCTAGTGCATATTTTCGCGGTATGCTGAGTTTATGACGTGTCATAAAAATGGGAAATTCATGTCAAATTCTTTGTGAACGCAAAATCTCCATCATTTATGGACCAATTTAGATAGAACTTTCACATGATGTTCCTTATCACCTGACATTGCTCATATCACCGCGGTTTGGTAATATTCTGTCGCGGCATGGAAAAAGGGACCTTCATTATAATTTCTTGTGAAAGCAACTTCTTCACCATATAAAGATCGATTTTGCTGAAACATGTGCTTATTATCGCGGATTGATGAAATTCAGCTGCATCATTGAAAAGAGGGACTTCTTGCCAAATTTCTTGTGAATGCACCGAACCTTTCATTTAATGATAGTCCTTTTTGGCGGCGTATCTTGTGTCAACAGCACACTTGCTTTATATAATTTTATTTCGTCTAAATTATTTTCTTACTTCCTTTTATAGCCCTGTATTTCGTGTAACAAAACGGTACGAGCTGTCTGCATTATATACCCCGCTTTGCATGCAAGTGCTAATGCAAAGCGGGGTATAGTTTACACACAGTTTGCATGACCTGGTCATCCTGAACGCAGGTCAGGTTTATTGTGTTAAACCTTAAGTCTACTGTAGCTGTCAAAAAGTGACATAAAGGTTTAAAACTTTAGCCTATCAAGCGAAAATGAACCATTTGGGAACTCCGTAAAAATATTTCGAAAAGAAAAAAATGCCCATGGCTGTTTGGAATGAAATTGTCGACATGGAAAAAAAAAAAACAAAAAAAAAACGTCAATACAATTTTTTCAAAAGTTATCACGTATAAGCCAATTCTATCGAATTAAAAAAATGTAAACGTACAAATTCCTCAAGGTACCATAATAAATACATTTCAAAACCGGTAACCTTTTCAAACACTAATGTCCCTGCCACTTTCATACATTAGTTTGATACAATGCGCTCATCTACAGCAAACCTAGTTTCATTTCGATCTTGGTTACACTATTGAAGATGCTGACAAAGGTCGGAATTTATCGCACTATGCTTGTTTTCAGGGCCCATGGTCATAAAACTTTTCTCAGGCTAAACTGAGAAGTTTCTCAAATCAAAAATTTGAATAGATGTTCGAAAATAAAAGACAACATTAATAAGTTGTTATTTATAACAACTTATTAATATTGTATTTTATGTTAATACATTAAAATGAGTATTAAAACAAATTAAGGCTTTAATCTCAAACTGGAATTTGAGAAAATTTTGAATTGAGATTGAGATAAGTTTTATAACCCTTTCTACGTCCCTGTATGATAATTTTTGAAATTTTAACTCGGGTTGACCTATAATGGGGCAAATCCCTGATTCAAAAAATGTTTCGTGGAGTTCCCTGATGGTCCTTTTGCGAGACAGGTCAGAAATACAAGTTTACAGTAGACAAATCATCTTAATTCTCCATTTATGCTCTTTTTTCAGATTCTTTACATTGCAATATTTATTTCATACAAATGCAAGTTAGGATTTTTGTACATATTGTAACGACACCTCTCTAAATTACATGCATAGCTTCTAAGAATGGTTTAAATACAATGCCTGACGCCTGCACAAGGGAAGATCTTCTTTGCCTCGGTAGAAAGCGCATTGGTCTTGTAAATCTAAAATATAGACATATACTGCGATCGCTCGGGTCTAAATTTTCTTTGCTTTCAACTTTTTCATATTGTAAAACACATATCACTTAAATAGTAGATTCGTTCTATCATTAGATCGTACGTTCGTTTGTTCATTGGAAGCAGTAAGGATGGAAAAATCCTTGCGAGCGTCTACATATTGCTACACACTCTACATGACCTCACCTGGTAACAAATGACATTATTTCTGGGGCGCTTGCAATTCTTAAAGCAGAACAAAAATCAGAATTGCGAGGAATTTTATTTAAAACTATTTAACATTAAAGACGAATGGTAATTTTATTACTTTTTGACAACATGCATGAAAGACAAAAGTATACTCACGAAAGCTTTTAACCGTCGTAAGTAAACTAAACTCCTTTCTAAAAGAACGAATAAAGCTCTTTAAACGTTTATCAAAGTCATCCTCGGTATATCGAAAAGGCATCCTTAATATCCAAATATTCAGCACGAACGTTTTGTTTCTATCTAAGTTTTGGTCTATGAAGTATTTTCATTTTTTTTTCAAAAGTAGGATGTGTAAAAAAAAAGAAAGAAATCTATAGTGAAAAAACATAAACACTGAAAAGGTTCTATGAGAAAACGTGTCTACGTAAGAAAAAATAATTTGGATAACGCTTTTTTTTTAAAGATGTACTTTTTCAAATCTTTGTTTA
This sequence comes from Fragum whitleyi, assembly GCA_948146395.1. Lineage (NCBI taxonomy): Eukaryota > Metazoa > Mollusca > Bivalvia > Cardiida > Cardiidae > Fragum > Fragum whitleyi. Next base: position 4,630,601 of record OX411544.1, on the reverse strand, counting down.
GGTTCAAACTTTAATATCTGAAGAAATTGAATGATTCTTCAAACTTTAGATATTTTTTTTTCTTTCTTTCTTCGCAAATTCCGGAAGGTTTATAATTTCTTAGAGTGAAAATGATCGTGTGTAAGAAACCTCATTTTCGTAAGACATGTCCGAATCCATAACCATATGTGAAAGTTAATGTAACCCAGCATGTAAAAAACGGACCGTGTGAACGCCATAGAACATTTCCTTTTTTAAAGAAAATTGAGCCTAACAAAGGAAAACTAGAATTCACTCTTCAAAAGAAAAGATGCTAGAATTTCTCAATCTAGACAAAGAAAATATGACAGAATGGAAAAGTGACGAACCTGATAAGCCTGCGCAAACTGCGCAGGCTGTCCGGGTCGGAACTGTTCTCAAGTTCCAAGTGTTCTATTTTAAAATGGCGGGTCACAAATAGGGGTAATTACGTCTATTGTCAAGAAAACCAATTATGACCATAAAAATACAAAAGACAGAGTTTTAATATTCTATTTGACATACTTTACTACTGCCCAATGGCAAAAGTTGATTTCATCATTATCGATTCTTCAATGCCGGATCGCAGTCTTTTCATGAAAAAAAAAGAAAAACCCACTCGTTTACTACTTAGAACAGTCTTCTTTATTTTAAGCAGACGACATATTTTTGGTGCTATTGTTATAAAACCTGCTAGTTTTGTGTAGTTTACATTTATTGCGTCAACCAAGGTTTTGACCCCTTTAGTGTATGTGCTGATTTCAAGAGACTTAAGTATTATAGAAGCGCTCTTTACTTATTTATTTAACAAAACAAAAATTAAACAAAACACCAATGTTCTTCTTGAAACACGATTTCGCTAAAGTCAAATGACGATAAAATCTTAAATATTTTTTTCTCTTTTCAATCTCGCCATGTTTCAACTAGTGACAATGTAACGTTCAAATTTTCTGAAGATTCAACGAGACTACAGAAGCAAGATTTTGCTTTCGCGACATATCGATTTTTATACGCGACGGTATTATGAAGACATCACGAAAACATCCCACCTTATCGTGCTCACGTAATATCTCAATCGTTTTCATCGTTTATAATTGTTAATAATTGTATTCACATGACATCGATATCGTATTTACATGTCCTTGAAATTGTGTTCATATGACAATTAAATTGTATTCACATGTCCTTGAAAATGTATTCATATTTCTTAATAATTGTATTCACATGACCTCGCATTCGTATTTATGTCTTTTAAAATGTACGCACATGACCTCACAATCGTATTCATATTTCCTAATAATTGTATTCAAATGACCTCGCAATCGTATTTATATGTCTTTTAAATGTTCTCACGTGACCTCACAATCGTATTCATATTTCCTAATAATTGTATTCAAATGACCTCGCAATCGTATTTATATGTCTTTTAAATGTACTCACGTGACCTCACAATCGTATTCATATTTCCTAATAATTGTATTCAAATGACCTCGCAATCGTATCTATATGTCTTTTAAATGTACTCACGTGACCTCACAATCGTATTCATATTTCCTAATAAATGTATTCACATGACCTGACAATCGTATTTATATGTCGTTTAAAATGTATTCACGTGACCTCACAAGCGTATTCATATTTACTTATAATTGTATTCACATGACCTCATAATCGTATTTATATGTCGTTCAAAGTGTACTCACATGACCTCACAATCGTATTCATATTTCCTTATAACTGTATTCACATGACCATACAATCATATTCATTTGTCCTTGAAATTGTGTTCACATAACCATACAATTGTATTCATACGTCCTTGAAATTGTATTCACATGACCTCACAATCGTTTTCTCATGTCATTGAAATGGTATTCACATGACCTCAAAATCGTATTCATACGCCCATTAAATAGTTTTCACATGACCATACGACCGTATTCGTGTGCCCTTGAAATAGTATTCGCATGACCATACAATCATATTCACATATCCTTGAAATATTGAAATTGTAGTCACATTGTCTTAACATCATATTCATGTAACCTTACCATTCTATTAACACGATATTGCAATCGTATTGATATGACCTTACGATTGCATTCACGTGACTTCAGACAGCATTCAAGTGACCTAACAACCGTATTTCCGTTAGCGCACCATATACTGCAGTGATTGTACTGTTTTGATCTCGATGTCATTATATTCGACTCGAGCGTTTTAGCAACCATCGTATCTCGACTTTTCGAATGAATATAAGTGCATGTTTAATATACTCAGCAAAAAAAAGTATCCACTTTTCTTTTGTCAATATCTTTTATATTTTTAAGATTAAATGATCAATTAAGGCAAAATTGTGTTTGCGGCGCTTTGTTTTCTCATGCTAACACGATTTTTAATTCAAGCAACGTGTCATTTTTGTTTTTTTTCAATAAATGTCGAAATGTTTGTTTTCTACGTCGACGTACGTCACGTGTTCGATCGTGAATTTCTTCTCAAATGAATATAACCTCTAACGCTCTGTGGTTAAGAAAAACAATAGTAGTCTTCGGTACAACACAGTTTTCAATGAGACCGAGAAAAACTTGACCACAGGCCTAATAAAAAAAGTCAAATGTTAAGTGAATTTTACGGACGTTAGTTAAAAGAGAAGAACAATTAAGACGTATGCTGGCCATTTCCGATTGAGTAGTATTATCATTCGCCCTCTTCAACTCAATAGGGCCACTTGGAAGACGTCACGCCTCAACGCTTCCTAACCACTATTTCAAAGCGGAAGTGAAATAAATGTTTGAACCTTTAAAAACGTCAACTTTAAAACTAAGTTAATTGCCATTTCATTCTTAGCGTGTGTAATGCGAGCAAATTTCCTTGATATTCATACGAGCCTCTCCAATGAGAAAAATGAAACGTTTACGTAAAATGACAATGCAAGTGTTCTTTTGTTTTTAGCAAAAAATGAAATAGAGCATTTTGGGATTGGTTTTCTTGACAAGGAACGAGCAGACAGAATTTTGTTAATTTGAGCTTTTATTCTGAGAAAGATGTTTTATGAATGTTTGTGTTCATTTGACGTAACTTTAGTAGGAATTAGCAGAAGGAATGATGTTGTCTTATCAATCCAGAATACCTAACGCAATAATATTGCATTGCGTAAGCTTAAAACTGTCAGAAAATCATTTGAATATTTAATAAAGAGTCTGCGATTTTTGAAAACGACCCCCTGGCTACGTTAGCGCCTATAATTCGGTAGCGTTTTCTTCAAATCACATAATACTTTTCAAATTTATTTCCAAATGATTAGGGCGTAATTTACAATATGTTTCATAGTATTCCTGTGTGCACTTTTTAAGAAATCAGAAGTTTTATTGGGTGGATATTTTTTATTTTTGCTCAGTATATATTATCACTGTGAACAGGATCTATTCTTCACTACTTACAAAGGGTTGCACAGCCTTGCATTCAGGATGAAAACGTTAGCGAAACGTTTTCGAAATGATACCTCGCTTTGCACGTATTTGCACGTGCAAAGCGGGGTATCATCTCAAAACGTTTTTACATTCTGAACGCAAGGCAGATTTCTGGTTGGTTAACCATTTGTCAATTTAGTCGACAAAGAATCAAAATTCTTTACTTGATACCAGACTGATATAGTATCTTTTAAAGTGAATTTATTCATTTACGCTAGTCTAAGACATGTATATTGGCGAAATCTGCCGATCAAAACGCGTTGCTGTATCAATATCATGCAGTTTTCTTTCTCTGATTTTTTTTATTTATTATTTTTTTACATTCCTCCGTTTATGTTTAAAAATGGAAAGAGCAATAATTCATACATTTCATTAACGACAAGGGCTATATTTTCATCCAATGAAAATAAAATCGTGACACAACGCAAAAAGTACACCCTGAAAGAAAAATCCATCTGAATTCGTAAAAAACATGCACGAAGATATTTATAAAGCGTATATAAATTAAATGTGAAATGAACAATCTTGTCATTTTAAAAGTCGCTCAACAGAATTAAAAACGAAGAACACCATAGTTAAATGTGTACTGTATCAAAATAATTAAATCCCATTCAAACACCAAACATAAGTCAATGTCTATTTAAGTTGCAGAAAAGCGATGAGCAGAAAGGTATTCATTTTCTTTTTATAATGGTATGAAACGAAAAATATTATCAAGCTGTATGATTAGTCAAAATGGGTAAATGCGTAAATTTCATAAGGCTTTCCTTTTCAGCAACATTTTATCAATAATAAAATGGTTTTACTTACTTAGACAAGATAAAAAGCTCAAATCTAATTCCAGATCGTCCATTTTTAAAGAAACACTCTCCATTTAACACGATCCAATAACTTCAACTGCCATTTTCAATTGTTTTCAATAAAATCTAAGAACTCTTGAGATTTTATGTCATTCCACCCTTATTTTCCTTATCTCAATTGGAATATCATAATGATTCCCTAGAAGAAAATATCAAATTAATCGTCTGTGTAATTTAAAAAAAAATGATTATACAATTTGAAATATTCCTTAAACTGCGTAAAAAAAAGTTTTATTCTATTCATTCCAACTTTCTTGGATTAATAAAATTAATAGTGTGGAAAATTATGTGACCTATCACACAAAAAGGGAACATCTGAGAACTCCGTAATATAAACATTTGAAAAGAACATGGACCAGAAAGAGTTCACCAAGAGAGTGTATTTCGAAAACGGCTGTATGGTAAGGTAGAACGGTTTGTTGATATTCGGAAAATCATACAAGTACGGAAAGTTTCGACCCTTGACAGCCTGCGCGATTCGCGCAGTCCGATGAGGGACAACACTTTAGGTACTACCCAGAGGGTCCCTTATAGCCTGATTGGTAATATTATGACAGGTAAAACAAGAGAGGGTAAGACAAGGGTCACATGACCAAATTTGTAAGAGGAAGCCTCAAAGCATTTATTCAGACACTTATCTACGGTCATCTTTTTCAAGGACTGTCGAATTTATGCAGTTTGATTTTATTCAACATAAAATTGTATCGGCTAAATCTTGAATTTCTACAAGTAGACCGTTTTTCATCAAAATGAATCAGAAAAGAGAAAGAAATGGGTATTTTTACTACCATCATACCATAACGCGACTGTTAAGAGTCAAACGTTTCCACATACTACTAATAAAAATAATTTTCGAAATGAAGAAACTGCAAAATACTGCTGTTTAACACGATCTAACTGTGAACCTTCTTTTAGCGACATGCAAATCTTTTTTAGACCGGATTTCTTTTCGACCAATCAAATTGTGATTTGAGATCAGAAGTAAAAATACATTATAGAATGCTAAAACATATTGAAAACAAACTACAAAAAATGTTCGGCTTCGAACGAAAGTAATTCCTTCGTGATATTGGATAACATAATATGAAGAGGCTGTTTTAGATTTCATGGAGGTATGCTTAGGTTTTTAGTTAATTACCTCGAAAAAATAATAAAAAAAAAAAAAGAAATTTGACTTTCATTTTCCATTTATATGATATTGGACGAAATATGTAACCTTATAACTAGGGTTATGTCTAGTTGATATACCAAACGATAAAGAAGGAAATGGAATCTTTCATTAAGTATGCGATTTTTATAAATTAAAGGGATTAAATCAACAAAGGCCCGAAATCAAACAAAATAAGATAAGCACAGGTCTGTCTGTTTTATGTAAATTTCTTCCTTTGAACCCTTTTCTTCATTATACAAGACGCATGGAAGTATCGAAATATTAAACCAACAAAAAAAAAATCTTTTAAATACGTCAAATTAATATGAATGCAAACTGTGAGAAAGCTAAATATTCTCAAATTTTATTCAGATAATGATGTACAGCTATAAATAAAAATAAAAATGAAAATATAATGATGAACACATTTTTCTTTAGAAGTTAGTAACGTGAGTAATCAGTCATTATGCATTAGCATTTACATTCCCAGACAGGCCAACAAACAAACTAACAATCTTTCGGACGAGACATTCATTTGATGTCCTGCGTGTTGATCATTAAAGCACATTGAAGAACCAGACGGATCGCAGCAATAGCTCGTTCCTAAAAAGTTGCTCAATCCCGTGTAAAACTAACGTCATTTGGGCGTCGTAGGGCGACGGGATAAGCAAACGTAACAGAACGGGACTGCCGTGGCCGCCGGGGCAAATTTTTAAATTGTTAAAAAATCTACCTCGGCAATCCTGGCGGAAATGAGAAACGTGACAAAACGAGATGAACGCAACAAAGCATAGCAGCACGTAACGTAGTGATACTTGGAATAGATCCGTAGCGCAACGGGAAAGCTTGTTTGCAGCCCTGCAAGCGACGATTGCTTTACGATTTGTTGCGTTTCGCCACGGATGTCTCACGTCTCGTCCCGGTCTTCACGACAAGCTAAGGTTAACTTGACACGTTTTGTTGCGTTGAGTTATTATTATTATTGAGTTCTGAAGCAGTAAACGCCATACTCTACTTTTACATAAATGACCAAAGTTCCATGGCATGCCACGTTTTGGAGAATCGGGACCCCCGTAGCCGCCGGGAACATAGTGTAAACGCAGCATTATTTAACTTCCGAGTTGTAGACGGACAAGTAGGCGACGCCTTTAGATTTTTTTAGAAACGCAACAGCGGATAATCCAGACTACGGTAAATCTTTGGAATGACCCTGACATGTCGACGACATCTCGACCGCGTATTGACTGTACACTGCGTTTAAGGTAGTGGACCCGTAATAGTTCTGCAACGTTTCGGAAGTAATGAACTGTAATGAACAGTGGTAACCGAGGTTTCCTAGTGATTTTCATTAGGAAACCTCGGTCAATATTGTTAAAGATCATAAGTTCCGAAATGTTGCGGAACTATTACTGGTCCACTACCTCAAAGACGTTCGCGTCTATGTACATTAGTAAGTGTTTTCTTTCCGAAATGCACCACTTTCGGACATCGCTGGCCCATAAATCAGACACTGTCTTTTCCCTGGTTTAATTTGACTGCAAAATAATAATTGTCTCCACCAATCGCTGACTATGCTTTTAAAACTTTTTCAATGAAAAAGTAGAAATCGACGAATTCTGTGTGACAATATATTGATACCGTATTCCGGAGGAGTCCCACATATGAGAATATGCTTTGGAAGCGGTCATAATTAAACAGAAATAAACATGCACACACTGCTCATTGATTATATTAGTGACCCGTCTCGCGAAAAGGGACCTTCTGGGTAGTGCGTGAAGTATCGTCCCTAGTCAGACTGCGCAGTTTGCGCAGACTGACTAGGGTTGAAACTTTTCGCACTTTGCTTATTGTCTGAATCTAGATTGATCAATCTACCTTCATGTAAAGAATTTAGAAATGTGACCGCTGGACCCAATGTCTTTTTCGAATATTTATATTACTAAGTCTTAAATGGTCCCTTTTCGCATGACGGCCATATATTTCATAGTGTTACCAGTTGATAATTTGTGAATATTTCTCTAGGTAAAGGTGTTTTTGACGAGATAAGACAAATTAAGAAAGTGTTTAAGGAGACGTCAAGCGTCGTCATGAAACACTCGAAATGTTGAATACATCTTAACAACCAGTGAGCCCCAGCTTGTCAATCACTTTGTTTTATCTTAAGATTTCTTTCTTTTTTGTCGAAATCGATTTCAAACATTCGAAGTTTCCTTTACATTACTTCGTTATTTCTGTGACGCAAATAAAATGTCATTCTGTGTGCTTCGTACATATGGCATTAAATTTGTGCATATTTATTGCATTCTTGTCTTGCCTTCAAGACCACAATACGTTAAAGGAGACCCCTTCTTCCACGCAGTCACGAAGTCGTTCAAAGCGAATATTTAAATATGTAGATACTTTTATCGTTTTCAGGGTTTTGTCATCCTAAACATCCCGTATGCCTGGCATCTGGGATCAATGCTGTTTACCGTAGGTCATGCAGTTAACAATTTCTTGAAATTAACAAGGTAATTAAATTTGGAATGAATTCGGAATGATATTTAATGGGTGGGAATAACATGTTTTGAATGATATTAAAGTTAGGTAATACAATATCGCTTATTTCGTACAAATCGGACGAAATAATCAATATCATATTACCTCTCTTTAATAAAATCTACGTACTTAAAACAAGATAATTGTGTTTTGCTGACGCTTTCAGTTATGTTAATCGAGGTTTCCTAATGATTTTCATAAGGAAACCTCGGTCAACATAGTGAAAGATCATAAGTTCCGATACGTGTCCACTGTCTTAATGAAATAAAGACGCATTTTCAATGATTCGGAGTTTTTTTTAAACGATTTGAGAGAGCGGTAGGGATTGTATGAATGGAGCACTGAGCGAGATATTAAGAATGGTTTAGAACGGGACGATTGTCATTTTCCAGATGTATTAACTGTACAAAGGTCAATGACTGGGTTCTATCCAATAACATGATATGGCTTTCGAGTCACGAGTCAATTCTACTGGAATAGCATTGTGACATCTGTGGTCGATAGATACGTGTAAGGGTCAATCAAGCATTCCGAATTCAATTCTCAAAAGAGGTCATCGAATTTGATTTTCTTCGTGGCCTATGCATTTGGCGAAAACTTACACCCCAATAGACGTAAAACAAAAAGTTAAATACATAAAAAAAAAAGTAACCGGTAGGATATGCTTGGTGTCCCGCAGCATAGATCGACGAGCAGTCAAGAATTTTATTCTTTATCTGAGATAATAATTGCAGAACTAAATTGAGCTCTATTAGAATTTTCAATTAAGAGGTGCAAATCATTTGTTGATTTCATTGAGGCATCAAACCAAAAACCTCAACCCACTGTATGAGTACGCGAAGCGAATTTGTACATGAGTGTGATTAGGTTTCTAATGTTTAATTTCATATCATGAAGCAAACAATGTAAAGATCTATGAAAAATGAAACAGATCTCTCTCTGGACTACTGTTTTGTTGGAAGCTAAAACTGACATAGCCGAGTACTGAAAATTGTTTTCATTGAGAAACAAATCAATTTCTTTTCAGCATGCACAGAATTTGTGGAATCATCTTAGATTAAGTATGTATAAAATAAGAACAGCAATTCTTTCGGGTCGGGTCACTAGAAATTTATTTGCGAAAGGGGAAGTAACTAGCAATTTGATTCCGATAAATGTATCGTGGTTGTTCATCTTTGACGAAACGTAACTGCACTAAACTGCATAATTACAACTAGTGTTAGCCTTTCTTGTGTTCAAGATAAAATTTAAAAGAACATAATCGAACCTTGACAGATTTAGAACGTCATTAACATTGATTGAGCATTCATGTTCCAATAGAAATCGAGGTCATCATTTTGTAAGGCCTTTAATAAGCAAATCTAGATGTCATATAACGCTATAGCGCCATTCAATGACAAGTTACTGACATAACAACGTAGGAATTGCTAACGTTGACGTACACGTAACATCTGCATAAAAATGAAAAATTTTCGTTTGGAAATGGCTTGGAATGGCTTCTAAAACCCTATAATGCAACATCAACACATAACTCTTACCAAAATAAAAAGTTGTATGGATGTCGAATCTCAACAATTTAAGTTCTGCTTGTGCGTATGCAGCATGCGATCCTTTGATCCTTTATCCAAAACTGATTTGACTTTTAATTACAAAAGGTCTTGACTAAAGTATGGTATCAAATTTATTCCATAATTTTCCACTAACTTTCAAAAATCATGGGAAGTGCAAAAAGTGAAAGTGCACACGTTATTATGGAACTCAGTATATAATTATTTCTAATTGGTTCAAATTTGTTGAAGAAAAAGTTTCTGGTTGCGTGCCACCATGCATATGAAAGGACAATATAAGATTCAGCAGGACATATTTATCCGTTTTTAACAATGTCAATCAAATAATTGATTGACTAATCAAAACATCCTTTCAAGAAAGACGAATGTTGACCTTTTTACGCAATTTTGTTTAAAAGATATATGTGTATCGACGACCAAATAGTCGAAAATACAGCTTAAAAACTTAAAAAAGCTGTAGTTACTATATTTATCTTATAACTTTACAAATATCCGTGAGCTAACATTCCATATTTTATTTCTTATAATATCACACCCATGGATATTTTTAAAACAATGACATAATGCTGTTATTTTTAGAAACTTGCATTTCTGTGAGAAACATCAACAAAAACAAAACAAACAGAGGTTATAAGATAAATGTAAAACGTACTTTGTGTAATGTATGAAACATATCTAACTCGGTTGTAGGAATTGAAAGTTGTCTAGGCAGAGCCTCGACAATCAAAAAAACCCTAACCCCGTTCGATTTTTTTTCATACAAAACACTAAGCACGTATTATATACATACGTCGCCCCACGACGATTTGCTGTTTCTTTCATGTCCGCGATAGCATAATTTGCAGGGTTTTTTTGTGTGATTTTTTTTTTATATTTGATGGGTTTGTCGTGACGGAGGTCAAGGGACAGGATCAGCGATCCGTCAATCGAGTGACGTATCCATGTTTCTGTTGTATGAAGAAATATGTGACCCGACACGCCAAAAGAGACTATTTTGGTAGCGCGTAAAGTGTCGACTCCAGTCAGACTGCGCGTACTGCGCAGACTGACTCGGGTCAAAACTTCACAATGTGCTTATTTTCTGAATATAGAATGATTGATCTACCTTCCCAGTGAAAGAATGTTTGAATTGCGACTTCTTATTGACCTATGCTGGACCCAATCTCTTTTCAAATGTTCATTCTAAAACGTTCCGAGATGGTCCCTTTTCGCGTGACGGGTCACATATATATATATATATAAATGTTGACCATTAGATGGAATTAGTGGCTTAAAAAGACGCTGTTGGCCAACAAAGTTGTAAATGATAAGGGTTTTGTTTTATACGCCGCTTTCAACTATCGATCAGTCATATCGCGGCGGCTAGGGCTCCCACCAATGGGTTCCTTGTATTTCTCTCACCAGTACTACCATAACATCTTTTCCTAGCCCCCAGCTGCTATCTAACGTAGGTCTGCTGTTATTAACCCATTGGTGATAGACAAATAGTCGGAAAGACTGGGTGCCGCCTTCGGGAATCGAACCCGGGACTTTTTGAATGATAGTCCGACGCGCTACCACTCTGCTATTACGGCGGCACAAATGATCAAAGATACTAGAACGAAAAGAGAGAATCAAACATTACCTCTGGCTCGAGGGCGTATTGACCGCTCTTGCTCCCTATTACTCCGAGTAAAATCCGTACTCCAGGAGAAAATGTGTGGCCCACGGGCTAGAACCCAATCCCTGTCACGTGACATCACGCTCTCCTCCCCGAGGGTCAGGCACTCTACCAAAATTACTGTCCTCCAACAACACTATAAATTAATTATCCATTTTTGACGGGAGTATCCTTGAAATTCACATCGATTAAGAGTTGCTATGAACGCTAAATGGTGGCCATATTTGACGTTTCCTCTTATTAAGGGTTCGCCGCAAATATAAATGGAGGCCATTTGTATTTTTGGCCAAAATTTTATATGCAAAATTAAGGCTTTTCTTTATGCAAAGTCAACTGAATATGTTATAAAATGTATTAAAAAGGGGAAATGAAGATGTTTTTGATAAAAATATTTGCAAAGAATGCTTTTATAGCTGAAAACAGAGTTCCACATTGCACTTTCGCATTTGCATCCATTTGAAAAATGTACCGATGCATTTGGGACAAAAACTTGCAGACGTCAACTGGAATATCCAGAGTACAATCAACGAGGCTTACTTTTGGCTAAAATGCCTGTGGGAAAGATATTTCAGCGTTGAAAGACACGTGTTTATTTTCAAGGAAACATGGCAGCCTTTTTTTACAACAACAAAACATGTAAACAAAGATGTTTTAAGGAATTGCAACGATCGTATTCCTTGAAAGCCAAAGGTGACCGTCCATTATCACTCTTGGGCATTTCTACTTTAAAAATGAAACTAAATTTACCTTGATTTCTACTTAGAAATCCTTGCTATTGTTCTGTTTTTCTCAGCTGTCAAATAAAAAAACTGCCGTGGGAAATTTGTTATGAACCGCTTCACCGAAAAGGAGATAAAAATATCACTCCTCTAAAAAAAATAGAGTGGGACCTTTCATACTTATTTGAGAGCAAGTTAAAACGGCCTGAAGTCAAAACGGCCCAAAGTCAAAACGACCCCAAATTCGCTAAAACCAGTCAATACCAAGTCAAAACATTTACTCATTTCATCGAAAAAGCAAAAATTAATTTTTTTATGTCATATAAGAAGATATACAATTAATGGCTCGATTTATACATTTTATACATCTTTTTTTTTAATAAGATCACAAACTAAATAGCTTTATTTTTTGGTTTATTTCAATACAAATACACCTCAATTTACTTGTTTCAGTCTCTCACATTACATCTATAAAGGTTTGTTTCAAATTAAAGACCAATACCCTTATTCATATAAATGTGTTATTATTATAGTCCGATTGACTTGTATAAGGACCGGTGTTTTCACCAATTTCACAAAAATACGTTGGTAAAATCTTTTGTATGTAGTAATATCTTAATTTTAGCTTAATCCAAATTAATTTTAGAGTATAAAATGGTTCCAGAATGATGCTTTTGTCTACTTAGTAAATGATAATTTTTCGCATTTCCGACTCTTAAGGCTGCTAAGTAGTAAGAATATGTACACATATACTAAAAACTTGTGTTTTTATACTAAACTTTTGACACAATAAATGACCAATTTTCTTTTGTTGGATATGCGTATTTTCATATCGACGGTACCCAATTTTAAACTAAAATATCACGCATTTTTTACCGTTCATAACTCGCTATTTACTTGTTATATCTCGTGAAAAACGCAACGATTTCGTTAAATAATCCATGATTTGATTGGTCCGAATTAGAGAGTACAGGGTTCATCCATGAAAAGATATAGGCAATTATCAATATCTTGTCAAAAGGTTCACGAACAAAGACAGGACACACTCATTCTAATATACTTTACGAGTGAATTACACAAACATAATTAATTTTAAAGAAATACTCGATATTATATATATAAAAAAAAAACACAAAAAACGGCTCCTTTAAAATCATCCTCTTTTGATTCGATGCAAATTGGTACCTATTTTGAGAAAGACACTTCACTTTTCCCTTATTATAGAAACAATAAGTTGTTATAGGCCAGGAGTTTCATGTAGACGGACAAACAAAATCATTATTTTACTTTCAAAAATCCTGAAAACATATTTTTTCATGGTAATAGATTGAAAAAAAAGATATTATGATAAGCAAAATTTGTGCTTGAAAATTAATTTTAATTATATAGTATCATTGTTATTGAGTTCAAAAGACAATCCAAGTGTGGGTGGCCCTTTTTTGACGTTTCGTTTGCGAAATATACCACTTTAATTCAAACACGAATAAAATATTGGGATCTCATACATCAGAATAAAAATATAACTTCTTTAATTGAGCTTCAGCCTTTGAGTAATTTCAATTGAACAAAGGAGATACCATCACAAGCTCTATTGTGAAATTTTGCCCTACTATTAACAAGGAATTGTGAAGAACATGTTGATAATAATGTGGTCATAATCATACTTTATATTTTGCAGCAAATCGTATAAAGAAAGACTGTGACACTAATATTTATATTGGTGAAATCAATCAAAGTCAAATTTACTACACTACACTTCTTTAATAAACGTTTAACTAAAATTTGTATGTCTTCTTATCTTCCAAAGAAGTCTCTCCCCGCTTACCGCTCTGTGGGCGCCTTTATATACCTCTTGTATGTATACATTCCTAACAGAACAAGGTCACCTGATCTACCCACACATTGGCATGCTGCCCAGCGGCTCGCTATCTGTTGTAAATAGTTTATGACCGAATAATCAGACCACATTCAAAGACAGGTATGGTTGAGTCATTCAAAAAGGAGGCTCGCAGAGATTGAATGTTTTACAAATCTAATTGGTATATTCTCTATAACGCCAGAAATTTATTTAGAGAGTACAGGTTTAAAAGGGTGAGGCAATTCAAAAACGTTAATTTGTACTTTTTCAAAATGGAAAAAAGTAACACTTAATTTCGTTATTGTTTCCTATTTTCTTCTGTATAATCGAAGGACACTTAATACAACTCCCTGGAGGACACCATTTCCGTATGATAATATATGCACTCTAAATATATACTCTGTACTCTTTTTATAAAACACTTTATTAACAATAGGTTTATATAAACGCTGTACTCTTTTTATAACAACAGGTTTTTTTAGGATTAAATTGACTGTTATCAAATGTCATCTTATTGTCCGGTATTTCAAGCGTTTAAGCCTGTTGTCTTGATTATAAATAATGTTTGAAAATGCAGTAATAAATTATCTTTTATCAAAACCGTTTTCCGCTTGACAAACGAAGAGCTAAGTTTTGGGGATTAGAAACTATGTGTTTTATTAATTTTGAGAGGGAAATAGAGGGAGAAAGAAAAATAGAGGAGAGAGTCAAGTTTCTTCAAAATTATAATAATTACTCATCTGAATATCAAAAGTCAACCTTATTAAAATAAATTCTGGGTAGAAACTGTGTATTCAAAATCTTTGGCATATGATACTTTATTTATTAAGCTCCAATAAAAACCATGAAAGTCATAAATTCCGTTCTTTCCCTTTCTTCAGTTTAAACACGCTACACTCGTACGTGAGATGACCAATCAAAGGCCTCAATACATTTTGACCAATGAAACGAGAGGAAGCAACGGACCAATGGTGTCCATGCTTACTTTAGGATCTAGTATCGATAAATGAGGACAGGCTAGCCAGTCTAAATTAAAATGGGCCTATTTCTTGCACAAGAACAAAAACCGGAAGTGTAGTTGGTTTTTTTCCGCGAAAAGGTGAAAATCGTAGAAAACCTGGAAAATCAGAAGCTTAATCGATAGATCAAGGTAGTTTTTGCCATTTGTCTGTTCATTACATCATTCCTTATATGCAGGCAGAAGGAAACGCCAAATAATTTGATTTAAATCAATAAAATCAGCCAATTTTGTTAATTTACGCTAAACGTAGATTTCACGTGATGTTTTTACAACAGAAATCTTTCAAATAATCTTACCTATGGAGACCAAAAGGAACCATACGTATTTCCACTATATTTTGATGGGTATTTTTTATTTATTTTGCAAATATCAATCAAAAATCAAAGTTTATCATATAGTTTTGATATTCATCTTCCTCTTTTAAGTGAAATGTAATGGTCCCAACGCACAGGTAACAGGGAAAAATTAATTCAACAACTTGAAATGTTCAGACATAGTATTAACTTGGTCACCATATGTTATGAAGCGGTCTACTTTCTTTTTATGAATGAAATATCATTTGGCGTGGGAATAGTAAATGTAAACAAACTCTATGTCTGCCATTTGCAAATTATATTTCTGGAGTTGGTCATTTTCAGATGCAAAATGTGAGTTATGTGAAATGTTTATGCAAAATTTAAGCCTCCTTCATTGTTCTTTAGCTTTTCCTCTACATGTAGACATTTCTTGTTTTATCTATTGTGCAACTGAATCTTTAGTTGAACGCAAATAGAAAATGTTGTAAATGTGTCATATTTTCATGCTTTAAAGACACTTTTTTGATATTTTTTTCTACATATCCAAACTATTTTTCATTCTTTAGTAATATTTTAAAGCAACTATATCAATTTTGGTCCAGTAGATTACTTTGTATGAGTTTTTAATTTCATGTCCATTGACTCAGTTTCTGTGAATTCAAATCGCGGTAAACCCTTAATGTTTTTATGGTGAACTTCTCTTATCGAAGGCTATAATGAATGAATTTAAGTCATAATTGTCTTGACTCGCATTGATCAAATTTGTAAATACAATATATTGAAGGGAAAGTCAAGCTTACATATGATGAACGAACGGGTGCTTGAGTTTAAACAGAAAAGTTACTTCTAGTCGCAAGCATAACCAGTAAAAGGGAAAACTTTTTTATCGGTATTGCGATTGATCGCATAAAATCATACACTTGTTGTACCCTTATCAATTGATTTTGTCCAACCGTTTGAAGAAGAACCTCAAGTGAAAAATTTACAATTCGCTTTTAAAGATAATTGAAATTGGATCGAATTTCAGAATAGTAGCTTGCTTTAATTGCTTTCGTAGCGAATTTGCATAAAATTACATAAGTTCTTTTTGTTCCGAAGATAGAGAAATATTCTTATTTTGAACATATAGTAAAGGGATAAACGGTTTATACCCGCTATCAATACAGGGGAGGAAAAGTTGAATGAACGTAAACCCCCGCTTCTATTATTAAGTCTATGTTTTATATTGGAAATTGAGGCATCAGAAAAGATATTTATAGCTTTAAAGATAGAGTACAAATATATATTTTTTAATCATAAAGGACTCTTTATTTATCTTTTACTGTCGCAGCTGGTTATTAAAATATACTGAGCGCAAAAAGTTTAGTCGTTCTCTCTTCGATGGGATATATTTAAGGGTATGATTCATATTTCATAAATAGTATGACATTGATAATAATTCTGTCCAATTTCCTCCCAAAATCCAATAATTTTGTCATTTTAGATTTAAATGGTCAACCGCAATGACATGATTTTGAACAGACCGGTAGAATGGAAAAGTCACACAGTTTAATCAAGAGACGTTACTTTCAATTTTTATCACAAAAAATGTTTCGCACGATCACCATCCTTTTCATGTATCTTGTTTCAATAAATAAAGAGTTGGTTAGAGGATGGGATCTTTCTGATGACTCTTCATCATCATCTTTACACCTAACTCACAAAAATGCAATAATTGTTTTATCAGGGATAATTTTGCAGAGTATTGTTAATCAAGAAGGAAAGGTTTCTTCAGTTTCTTTTGATCCTCAGAAATTGAGTTATTGCGATTTTCTGGTAAGCGATCACTAGCTTTCGATTGACGGCACGGTGGCGTTAATTTAACCTGTTTACAGGTAGGCTCTTTTCAATAGGGTTTCATTGATAAAAATAAGACACGAATAATTCTGAGTGATGTTTTTACCGATTGCGATCTAATTGGATAATGCAAGCATTCCAATTTTTACGTAACGACATGACGTTAGGCTGTCCTCGTATTGTCGTTTAACAAAATCTATAAAACGAAATTGGGTCAGATTATGTCAATATTTCTTTGCAATGAACCGTATGATGATAAAAACGATAGTCGCAGAAGCTTAAGTCAATTTCATCATCTCCCAGATATGTACACCGTATTCGATATGTCCATGCGGTATCCATTTGATTTACGTCATGTCATAAATTCGCTCTTTTTCGAAGGATGCAATGCATTTTAACGCGGAATAAGAGTAATCCAATAAGACAAAAAAGAAAATTAATTCATTTTGTTACACCCAGCTATCAACTTAGTACGTAAAAAAACATTTACGTAACTTCAGACGTATGTCTTAGAGTAAAATTTAAAAAGTAATGACAGAAAGAAAGCCAATAGAATGGCAAATACATTCAAATAGAAAGTTTCGTTTCGTTATATTAGTTGACTTCTTTGTGACGTTATAAAAAGTGCGACTAAACTTTTTGCGCTCAGTATATAAGACCCACAATCCAAAATGGACTATCTTATAAACTTTATTATCATCGACTTGGTCAGACTGCGAGGGTTGGATCTTTCGGGAACCCTCAGTGACCCTACAGAATAGACCTCCGAAATAACACGGGCACAGCCATGAAAACGCGACATTTCGCCCGTTATATGACGTCACAATCATCAATATGACGTTGAGTAAAACTAAATCAACGAAAGATTAAATTTGAACATATTATAATTTTATAACAAAACACGGTGTTTTACTGCGTTTTGTTATCAAAGTGTACTGTGCTCAAACTATGTTCATAAACGATCGGAAATCATTAAAAGACATTTAATTTTCTGTAATCGCATTGACTATAGAGCACAATCATAAGCCGTATTACAAAAGAAATGACCGCAAATTTCTACATTTACGTCCGAGGTATTTCCCAGTTTACGGAAAAGTTCGAGTGATGTTCCGAATGAGGTTTGGCTATGATTGAAGATATCCCGCTCTTAATGTTTCTAACTGCAAGCGAAAAGATACGACTTGAAAATGTCGCAAAGTTCCAATCCTGTTCAGACAACGCAGAATGAGCAGGGTGTCCAGAGAAGGAACTTTGCAATATTTATATATATATATTTATTCTGAATGCTGGTGAAAATGTATTTTGGGCTTTTATCCTTGAACTGTTACCTTAGTTTCGAAGATTGGTTGCAAAATCACATGGAATTACATGTACTATGAAATCAATCCAAATGTCTTTAAGATGAACACCATAAAAAAAAAATTGTACATGCAATTTGACTTTGAACTGTAACCCTGTCTTTGAAGGAAGTTCAGATTTCTTTGCTTTCAATACCTCCCCAAGTTGCACAAGCAAGTAAAATGGTTTAAAATCAATACGTAGATACAAAAGATATACTCCGGAAAATGTGCTTTTGGTCATCTGACCTTCAACTGTGACATTAAATGAAGGTCACCAAAACTTTCGCTGTCCACACCTCAAAATCAGGATATTCCATCACGTCAAAATACCAAGCATCTAGGCCTTTTTTATACATACATCTTTATCTTTGTATAAAAAAAAATATCCATAGAATGGGGTAAATTTGAGATAGGGTTGTATTTATATAGTCTTAGGTATTTTGATAGAAAACCACTTGTTGGAGTTGGCAGATATCAAAGGTCTAGGTCTAACGGTTAAGGAGAACATTTTTTTTTCATTATCCTTTGTAATTTCTATTCAAAATCCTAGATCCAACATTCCAAAGTAAATACGTACAATAATTTGAATGATATTTGGTAGATGAAACAACGTTTCACGCCAAAATATCAATGCTCTAGACCTTGTGGTTTGGGGGAAGATATTTTTTCACCCCGTTGTCATGGCAACCTGAATTCCTTACGGATTCCAATTCTGTAATGTATCTTGGCGAACTTTACCAAAAGATCACTTATGTCACGTTTGGTTGAAATCTGATTGCTAGTTTGGTAGGAGAAGGTGTCTTATGATTGTTGACGGACGTACAGACATACAGACGGACGCCGGAAATTGACCGAAAATAATAGCTCATACTGATTACTTTGTGCTCGGGTGAGCTTAAATACTCGAAATATATCATATCACTCATTTTCAAGTAGAAAAATAACTTTGGTAGACAAGTATTGAGCAAAGCTGTATGCCAGAAGGGAAAGCCCTTGGTTTTAGAATTTGGATGAAGATTTTTTTTATAATATTTTTACTCTGTTGCCATTGTTCTGAATGAGCCTAATACTGTCAAGTATTTTGAAAATGGTTGAAAGGATAAATTCTTTAAGGGTAGTTTTAAAACCCTGGCTAGTTTGAGAGGAGGATATTTTTTTCAAAATTGTTTGAAGAAATGACAGATATATAATATACTTTTTTCATAATCCAAGTTTTCATATTGGTTATAATATTGGACAGGGTATCCAAATCTTGCTCGTGCCAAACGCTTCCTATCGCCTTTTTATTTATTCTTTTGTGTTTTCTTTTAGTTTCATGGCATTGTCATTCATTAATCGTTTCCTGAATGATTGGCATTTCCCGTATTTAATAAATTGGGTAAGATTGTCTATAATATTGTCAGAGTTCAGAATATTTCAATTTTTGGAAAACCAGCATTAACCGCAAATTTTCATACTGTAGATCTTTTTATCTATGTATTCCCATCGGTTGACCTTAGCTAAAAAGTTTTAATTATCAAAAATGGAATTTAAAATAAATGAAAAAAGAAACAGGCGAAACAGATGAAATCTAAGAAAACAACAGATTACATTGAAATACATGTATCGGTTTTATATATTCTTTCGGAGAAACGCAAATTATCCGAATAGCCAATCAAAGGCGAGATGTAAATATATGTCAAAAAAATAACAATGTGATTCTAGTTGTGTTCATCAAAATTCGTGTGTTATGATTGGCTGAAAGGTTGGTTTTATGTATAAATCCGCTTCGTGTATCTATTCAGTGTTATTTTTTTTTGTTCCATACCACAATGAAATTAAGATATACTATCTTCATCTCTTAAATGAACCTTTGTATCATACAAGCCATCTATCTGGTTTTCTTTATTCAACCACCAATTTTAAAGTAAAACTGTGCAGGTGAAAACTGAATGACAATTTTGCAAATGTTATTCAAATGCCTCCCGGTAGTGTTTTTTATGAGAAGGAGATGTCTTATATTGCAACCAATATGACACGATTTTGATAAAGAAACAGTTATCTGCGAGACAAACAGACAAATCGATCATACAGTTAGGAACATCGTGAAATTGACACGGTGAATGATTTTTGAATGAAATCGAATGAGCGCGATGAATGGGTTTTGAGTGAAATTAAAGGGAGGTAGTCCAATATCGCTAATTTTGTTCAGGATGAACAAAAATAGCGATATTTATTACCTCCCTTTAATAAAATATCCATCTGAGCTTTTTAAATAGCTTCCAATCGCTTCAAAAATCAACAGGACGCTTATAATTTCAATTAATTCAGTAAAATCGAGATTTCTTTTTTGTAGTTGTTGATCTTATCTTTCTAGTAATTTTGGAGCGTTTTTTGAATGGCTTGAGTGACTGCTTGGAATGAAAGAAAAGAACGGTGAGTGAGCGATTTATAATTGTTTTGGTTGGGATGAATATCGATTTCATGATGTAACCAACTGTAATAACCTTCCCTTAGAGTTTTTTACTAAGTTATCTCATCATACATGCATGACGACGAAAGGTTAAACCCCAAATATCATCGTTTTTGTATGCCATGGCCAGGAATAGAGGTAATCCAGTTGACATTGGGTAGTGATCTTACATTTGAGTTATCTGAAAATTAATTTGAAATGACAAATTTTTCTGTGTTGGAGAACCGATATCTTATTTTGACATTCACTCATGATTATAGAATCTGAGGTCCGGACAAACTCAAATTCGATTTAAATGCCACACCTACTCAGGGTGGAAGGAAGAGGTGTCATGGGTTATATTGAAATATACTTTACTCCAAAAGAAACGCCCGAAAAATATATTTTCTATTCATAATTTTACCGTTTATGACTTAATTGCTTTTTTTTTTTTTCATTTTAAGGACGATTTCGGGAGTTCGTTCTTGCGCAACGTCTTTGCGCATCGAACTCTTCAAAAAGGAGTAAGCGCTCCAAACTTGCACTTATCCTTGACGTAACAAAAACACTACTAAACCCCTCAAAATTTCTATATTTCGCGAAAAATGCTTTTATGAAGACCATTAACGAATCATATCACTAAAACATGATTATATAAATTATCGAAGCCATTTTATTTTATAGAATAAAGGATATGACGTCAACGTCGTTTTTGTAGGTATTCGTAACGTTAACGTTCCCGCGCATAATGAGACATCCAACAAAGTACCAACAGTCGTGAATCCGATAGCTACATGTAACCGTCACATTTCACTTTGAAAGCTTGACCTTGATAAACGATCCTGTCGTTGTCAAATGACCTTGTCTATTTTTTTAATTTCCAATGTTTGGATTGATTTTTAACAGACCTGGGTATATCTGAAGTTTTATTTAGGGGTGGGGGGGGTGTTAGCGAGATAAATGACCTTTATCATTTTACTTCGGTCAGGGAATTTGACATGCTTTTCGACGAGATCAATTATTATTGCATATGTGAGTATTCTATTTTCAATAGGATTGAAGATTTAAAAAAAAAACCACTAGATTTTTGCGTGATTTTTGTAACGTTGGCCTTGATGTATGACATTGACCTTCAAATTAATTGACCCTGGGATTTGTTGACGCAAAAAAAGAGATACCTAATTGTTAAGGAATTCAACTCCATAATCGATTAATTTAAGAAGGAATGAATATCATTGATTTTGTTCATAAAATTGGCTCGAGAAAAAGAGTATGGACTGATTGTTTCCTTAACGTCAAAACTGGGTGATCTAGAATTTTGCATTTTTCCTGAAAGATAAGCACGGTGACCATACCTTTTTTATATCAATATCACATGAACATATAATTATCTACAAAATATAGAAAAAAACAAAATTTTCTATCTCAGGGTTTTTGAGAAATTTTATCAAAAGTAATAAATTTTGAAAATATTCTCGTTCATTTTCGATGTACCAGTTTTTACGCATTGGGGAAAAATACGTTAAAAATCATCATGCTTCCTTTCAATCGAAATTGATATGAGTTGTTTGATTAGATTTGATTGTATTATTGTTTATTGTCATTACCAAGAAATGAAAATCGGCGAAAAATCGGACACAAATTTACTCGATACCTATGACATTCCATGACGTTTTACGAAAAATCTGATTCGGTGACCCCCTTTTTTTCTTTACATTTTTGCAATCGCCATACTTTAATCTACAAAATATGAAAAAATAAGAAAATCTATCTCAGAAAATAAAATCTAGCAATCGTCCTTAATACCTGTCAAAACTGACTACCTCTCTTATACCTATCTTTCGACTGTTTGGTTCCATGTTCCTTTCCGTAGCAAGGTCTACTTACTAAATGTGTCCCTTTAGCATGCTGCCCTGGTTCACATAGGTTTGTTGAAAAAATAATGTGTATTCGAAGACATTTTAGCATATAGCAAGGAACCATTTCAAAATCTTTAAATGTTCGCTTACGTCAAATGTAAGGTAAGAATGTTATCAGCCAGAATTGGGTCTATAGGGGCATGTCAATTAAAAAAGGCATTGCGCTTTCAATACCAACTTTAAATTGTTCCAGAAAATTTAAGGAACGAATAACAAATCTATTCTACAGAATGGTTTCTACAAAACGCTCGTTTTATAGGTTATTTTTCTAAAGAAAAATGACGGATTTAAAGCCAGCTTGATTATTGCCGAATCTACTGTTATTCGTCAAGCGATCGTAAGCATTAATTTCCAATCTCATCCTCTAATAGGCAGGTTTCACCATAGTCATAGGATGAATGCTTACCCCGCTCACTCTCCATTCGTGAAAAATGCAAAGCTTTTTAAAAACCCGATTCATTGTGTGGACATTGCAGTAGAGTTCACTTGCGAAATGGCTACTCTGTTTCATTGGGGAATTATTTTTTGTATCCTTATGAGCTTTTTTATGATATTGTCAAGCAAGGCGTAGCTCTTTAACAACGATCTCGGGTATCATTTTTTCATCCGATACATATGGTTATGTGGTTGCTCTACTAAAAGAATCAAATAAAGATGAAAATTCGTGTAAATGGTTTTCATTTATTCAAATTTATATTTTGTGGACATCTCTTTATGATTTGAGTTTACATCAGTAAATGAAGTTGATGAACTCTGGAATAATTCTATTTGAAAAGCCCCCGACGGCGGCACTCCTCCATGCCTATTATTTGTCTCCTAACAATGAGTTTACATATGTGGAATAGCAGCTGGGGGCTAGTAAATGATGTAAAGATAGTACTGGTGTGATAAAAACCAGGATTCTATATTACTTAAACATTGTTAAAAGCGACGTTAAAATCCTATACCTACAAAGTAAATATTTGAACGGCTGACATTGGCATGTCGATGATATGGACGTAGGATAAAAGCCATGTTTAATCCTTATTCAAGCTTCAAATTTTCTCAAAATGGAGAGTACATATTTTTATTAATCGAAAAGATTTTTAGATTTAAGCACGGCGGATAACCTGGGCTACGGTCAATCGTCGGAATGACCCTGACATGTCGACGACATCTCAATCGCGTATCGACAACACGCTACATTTAAGGAGTTGAACCCGTAATAGTTCCGCAACGTTTCGGAAGTCATGAATTGAAACAGTGTTAACCGACGTTTCCTAATGATTTTCATTAGGAAAACTCGGTCAATATTGTGAAAGATCACAAGTTCCGAAATGTTGCGGAACTATTACGGGTCCACTACCTTAGAGACATTCGCACCTATGTACGTAAAAAAGTGTTTTCTTTCTGAAATGCTCTATTGTCGGACATCGCTGGCCAATAAATCAGACACTGTCTTTCAACCGGTTTTGTTTGACTGCAAAATAATCATTGCATCTTTTAATTTTTTGATACCGTATTCTAGAGGCGTCCCTCATATGAGCATATACTATGGAATCGAATATTATTAAACAGAAATAAACATGCACACACTACTCATTGATTATATTAGTGACCCGTCTCGCGAAAAGGGACCATCTGGATAGTGCTGAAGTATCAATCCTAGTCAGACTGCGCGGATTTCGAATATTTATATAACAGAGTTTCCAGATTTCGCGTGACGGGTCACATTTCAAAGTTTTTTTTACCAGTTGATAATTTGTGAATATTTCTCTAGGTAAAGGTGTTTTTGGCGAGATAAGACAAATTAAGAAAGTGTTTAAGGAGACGTCAAGCGTCGTCATGAAACACTCGAAATGTTGAATACATCTTAACAACCAGAGAGTCCCAGCTTGTCAATCACTCTGTTTTATCTTAGATATCTTTCATTTTTGTCTAAATCGATTTCAAACATTCGAAGTTTCCTTTACATCACTTCGTTATTGTTCCTGTGACGCAAATAAAATGTCTATATGTACGGTTCGAACATATGACATTAAAATGTGTGCATATTTATTGTATTCTTGTCTTGCGTTCAAGACCACAAGACGTCAAAGGAGACCCCTTCTTCCACGCAGTCACGAACTCGTTCAAAGCGATTACTCTTTTTTTCATCGTTTGCAGGGTTTTGTCATCCTGAACACAAGACAGGCCTGACCAATTAGATCAATGGTGTTTACCGTAGGTAATGCAGTACTTAATAATTTCACGAAATTGACAAGGTGATTGATTTTTGAATGATTTCGGGCTGATTTTGAATGAATAAGATTAACAAGTTTTGGATGATATTTAAGTAAGTAAAACAATATCGCTAATTTCATACAAATCAGACGAAATTGTCGATATCTTATTAACTCTCTTTCAAAAACTGTACGTACTAAAAAGATTATTGTGTTTTGCCGTCGCTTTCAAACCAACACGAGAGGTACGTTTAAGGGTCAATCAAGCATTCCGAATTCGCTTCTGAGAAGAGGTCATCGACCTTGATTCTCTCCGTGGCACATGCATTTGACGAAAACTTATATCCCTATGGACAAAATATAAAAAGTTAAAAAAATAAATAAAAAACAAGTTGACCGGCAGGATAGACTTGATGTCCAACAGCATAGATTGACGAGCAGTCAAGAGGTTTTATTCTTTATTCTTTATCTAAGATAATAATTGCAGAACTTAATCGAGCTCTATTAGAATTTTCAATTAAGAGATGCAGTGTTCATTTGTTGATTTCAGTGAGGTATCAAACTTAAAACCTCATCCCACTGTATGAGTACGCGAAGCGAACTTAAACATGATTGGTGTTAGGTTTTTAATGTATAATTTCATATCATGAAGCAAACAACATAAAGAATTGTGAAAAATGAAACCGATCTCTTTCTGGACTGCTGTTTTGTTGAAAGCTAAAGCTGACATAGCGGAGTACTGAAAATTGTTTTCATTGAGAAATAAATCAATTTATGTTCAGCATGCACAGAATTTGTGGAATCATCTTAGATTAAAGTATGTATAAAATAAGAACAGCAATTCTTTCATTTTTTTTTTTTTTTTTTAAAGTCGGTCGGGTCACTAGAAATTTATTTACGAAAGGGGAAGTAACTAGTAATTTGATTCCGATAAATGTATCGTGGTTGTTCATCTTTGATGAAACGTACCTGCACCAAACTGCATAATTACAACTAGTGTTAGCCTGTCTAGTGTTCAAGATAAATTAAGCGAGCGCCCCAAGTTTGAAATACACATTAGACATGCTTAACTGTATAATGCTGGGTACCATTCCTTAATCAATAGCTTGTGTATCCTGAACGAAGGGTAGATTTCGATATCGTATTGGAGTTCAATTTTTAAGGTAGTGGAACCGTAATAGTTCCGCTACCTTTCGGAAGTAACAGTGTTAACCGATGTTTCCTAATGATTTTCATTAGGAAACATCGGTCAACATAGTGAAATATCATGAGTTCCGAAATGTTGCGAAACTATTACGATTCCACTACCTTAAGATATATACACACATATCTCTTTTCATATTTTAAAAAAAAATATGGATGTTATAACTAGAATTTGAGTTCCAATATATTTTTCGTATGAAAATCGACATGCAAAAACCCATCCATCATTTATGGTAAACATCTTGAGTCATAGAAAACATGGCCTTTGATCTTGATCTTTAAAAAATTGTCTCAGAATCAACTCTTTGATACTTCCTCAATTCTTACCAGCAGTTTCTCATCTCATGTGTAATTTGCAAGATGTGATGATGAATTGTATTGGTCAGCGTTCATCTCAAACAGATCGCTGTTTTATGATAGAACACGGGGGGGTGATGTCCATAATCGGAGCCACTGGCTCCGCTTTCAAAATCATGTGTGGAAACTTCCGCTCCACGTGCGTCTCCGATTATGTAGATGTAAACATTTCATTTTTGGACTGAAAAAATGGGATAGGTGTCGGAACTTCCTCATTTATATCGGATTTTATTCATAAATCATTAAAAAGTCGAATGCTATTCGACCAGTTATACATTTTGCCAAGTTAACGTACTCAAGAACTGTAAAAAGTTGGTTTTTGTTAAAAATGATTTCTTCTCAGAGCAATCTTGAGCCAGGAATATCAAAACACGTGGTTTTACCTCCAAAATGCAATATTCTGGACAAGATTAATAACGTATACTATTGTTTTCAGTATGCACGAGTTCAACGAAACAACCATAATACTCTACCCCAATATATTTGCCTACCATATGAGATAAAACAAAGAAAATAGTTTGGTTCCGATTATGTGGATTGGCTCTGATTATGTATCCTGGCTCTGAAGTTGTAGAGTGTCTTATTCTTCTTCCCTAACCTCCTTCGATATGAAGTTTCTGCTGGTTTCATGGTGCGACTTTTCTCGTCATTCCACGACTCATGTTGTCTATGTTACGTCTCACCTCATCGTGTTTACTTTTATTATAAAATTCCGGTGACTAGACAGTCAGCTACATTAATATTCCTTAGAACATGTACGTACAAGATAATTATATGGCTATCATTTAGTATTGAATTTGAAAAGAGATAAAGATTTCTACGGAGCCTGTCAGTGGTTTTGGCCTGCCTATTATACTTCGCACGTTAAGCCGTAACGGCAAAAGTTGGCGGTCATGACTGTGACAAATGACGTCCTTTTATGAATAAAGTATAATGGGTGGTTTTCAATTAAAATTCGAGGAAAAGCAACGAAAATAGTTTATATTTCGCCAGTCATTTGTAAAATATACAATTTTAAGCAAGTTATTAAAAATAAAAAAATGTTAACATATTACAGAAATATTATCTATATCACATTCAATATACTATACTCGCGAGAGCAGTGATACGGAAACCACTGAATGCAAAATCCTATCCGAAGGGAAACTGTATTGTACGGATCCCTGATCGGGAAATTTTAAGAACTACTTATAAAATGACATGACGTTCAAAACAAACAAAAAAAAACAACAAGAACAACAAAAACGCGTCAGTGGGACAATTTTAAGACCAACTTTACGATGTTTATTTCCTTTAGTAGAAGAAATATTGATATATATTTTATTATGGATTCTTTAAATATATGGTTTTGTACATTAAGTTGGAATGAAAAAAGCGTAGATGAATGTTCAAATATCAACCTGACGTCGCAAAAACGCACGATTTTAATTTGTGTAGGAAACATCTGAAAACCCTAATTCAGATATATCTTTTACTTACATATAAACGTTTTTTTAACACAATGTTAGAGACTATTTTTTATTTCAACTTTATGTACAAAAATCGCATAGAATCCATTCATCAATATTTTCAGTCATCTCAACAGAAATAAACCATTTCACAGAAAAATCACACACTTTCCGTGTACAATGTTTATGGAGACAAACGATACCGCCAATAAAATGTCGCACTATACAATATTTTTTGCATTTTGATTATCTAAAGAATTTTACTTTAATGCCTTATATATTTTGTTTAAAAATCCTACATAGTTATTCAATTTCGTTCATTTTTTTCGAAACGAAAAAGTTTTCAAACGCGATTATTTTTTACGGTGCACTTTTAGCTTATTTCTTAACGATCTACGAAAATTGTTTAAATTTCATATTTGATTAAAAAAATATCTTGTTGTACCTGACAATTTTGGGTTTTTAAAACAACACATTTTGCTCTATGTAAGAACAATCATTTTCTTTGTCTATTTCAAAATTTTCTATAAAATGACGCCCCTGACATCATGAAGGTAATGGATCGTATATTGATTAAATCATAATGGTCATATACATGTATTTTGATCTATTAAGATACGTATTTTCGCCCTTGTATATGATCCGTTTTGCTAAATGTCAAATTTATATACATATGTAATTCTGTTTAAATCTTAACACCGAATTTATAAAACGCACCCCTTTACCGCAAAATCAACCGGGACATTTCTAAGTACTTTATTTCATTGTCTTAAATAATTTTTAATTTCAATAAATTTAGATAAATTCCTTTCCCATTGAAAAGTTGACAAATATCAAATCCTAAGATGAAGTAGTTAATTCTGACATTAATATAGGCTTAATTCACGTTTTTGAGGGCGTTTGCAGAGACATTTGCAGAGACCCGAAAAATGGTGTAACGCCCGAGTGCGAAGCACGAGGTCGTTAAAGCATTTTTGAGGGTCTCTGCAAATGTTATCGCCTAAAAAACGTGAATTGACGCTATTATTGCATAAAAAGAAAGACTGTAGTATCCATTTTAACAGAAATTGTTAATTCATTCGTAGGAACTAGCTGTAAAAATATCACCAAAACCAATAATGTGTCGAAAAAATTGCTTTATGCATTGCGCCGTCACATTTGTTTAAACCGGCGTTGCTTGGTAAATCAATGACGTCATAAAAATTAACCTCGACAATAGAATCGACGTTTTTATTCATGCTATATATTAATGGGAACAAAGAAACTGATACGGTGTATAGGCTCCTGGGTTCGATTCCCGACGACGGTACTCATTCTTTCCGATTATTTGTCTCTCACCAATGGGTTGATAATCGTAGACCTATGTGTGATAGCAGCTGGAGGCAAGGAAAGGATGTGATGCTTGTACTGGTGAGAGAAATACCAGGAATTCATTGTTAGGTTCTCCAGCCGCCGCGATATAACTGAAAAAATGTTGAAAGTGGCGTAAAACTCCATTCAACAGTGTATAGGCCTTGACCGAGGATATTTAAGTAAAAAAAAAGGGCGTTAATGGCACGTGAATTTACTTATTAATACACGTTTTTTCCCTTTAACGCCCTGGTTTTGTCGGTAAACGTATGCCAATGATGACCCGAAAACGTACATTTTATGCAATAATCGGAATTTAAACATATGCTTAAAACTTTCCGAAAATTCCGAACTAAATGGTACGAGAGACATAAAAAACAGAAGTTTTAAGGACCATTGCGTCCTTTTTTGTAAGATATATAAATCTGATTTCTTAAAACTTTGAATCCGAGCGCGAACTTTGTGACAATTTGTTTGATACCACTCGCTATATTACCTGATTAAATTTCATGGAATTATCGACGTTGAAAGAGCGACAGTAGTGACGTTGTTATAACAGGAACGCTAAACGTGCGAAGTATGATAATCATGGCAAACTATTGGCAGGTTCCGTAGAAATCTTTATCTCTTTTCAAATTCTATTCTAAATAATAGCCAAACAATTCTCTTGTACGCCTACGGTTTTAAGTAATATTAATGTAGCTGACTGTCTAGTCACCGGAATTTTATAATAAAAGTAAACACGATGAGGTGAGACGTAACATAGACAACATGCGTCGTGGAATGACGAGAAAAGTCGCACCATGAAACCAGCAGAAACTTCATATCGAAGGAGGTTAGGGAAGAAGAATAAGACACTCCACAACTTCAGAGCCAGGATACATAATCAGAGCCAATCCACATAATCGGAACCAAACTATTTTCTTTGTTTTATCTCATATGGTAGGCAAATATATTGGGGTAGAGTATTATGGTTGTTTCGTTGAACTCGTGCATACTGAAAACAATAGTATACGTTATTAATCTTGTCCAGAATATTGCATTTTGGAGGTAAAACCACGTGTTTTGATATTCCTGGCTCAAGATTGCTCTGAGAAGAAATCATTTTTAACAAAAACCAACGAGCGTTTTTACAGTTCTTGAGTACGTTAACGTGGCAAAATGTATAACTGGTCGAATAGCATTCGACTTTTTAATGATTTATGAATAAAATCCGATATAAATGAGGAAGTTCCGACACCTATTCCATTTTTTCAGTCCAAAAAAGAAATGTTTACATCTACATAATCGGAGACGCACGTGGAGCGGAAGTTTCACACATGATTTTGAAAGCGGAGCCAGTGGCTCCGATTAAGGACATCACCCCCCGTGTAGAAGGTATATCGATTTATTGATTATAATGATAGTACTGTAGTTGTAGTAACAGAAGTAGTAGTAGTGATGGTAGTAGTAGTTGTTATTATGTTTGACCATGTTGAAATAAAGTTTAGTTACAATATCCGCAGCAACATTTCTCAATTCTATAGAACGGAAGGTTTATAATAAAGCTCTATTATTCCGTTAATACCTGTTCAAACAAACGTATCTAATATTACCGATAAAAGACGATAAAAAGGTTGGTTAAAGCTTATTCAGTATTATTCAAACAATGATCAACTTTATAACATATATACCCGATAGATTCTCCCTTTTATCTCGTCCAGTTACAAAGGAATGTCACAAACAACAAGGGAATTTGAAAAAAAGTTTTAAGAAAGTGAATATTTCAATAAAAATCTTATTTGCATGCGATGGTCGACAGTATTATCTCAAAACAATATTGTATATTTTTTGTTTTATTTTGTTAGATTGTTTGGGTTTAAACACAAACTGTATCGTATTATGTACAGGCATGAGTAAGAAGTCAAAGACCGAATTAATACGGAATGTTGTTTCCATGAAGAAATCGGTTCCTCGAGACTCTTCTTAATTTATTAATTTAAACTGTTATCAACATCGTGAAATTGACAAGATGAATGATTTTGCAATAATTTGGGAACGAAATTGAATGAGCGAGAAGTTCGAGGTCTGAGTGAAATCAAAGGAAGGTAATCCAATATCGCTAATTTTATTCTCGATGAACAAAATTAGCGATATTTATTACCTCCCTTTAATAAAAAATGCATACGAGTTCTATGAATAGCTTCTTTTTTTTCTAGAACCAATCGGCGCTCATAATTTCAATTATTTTACTCAAAACGTCATTCTGCAAGCTATATCTATTTTTTATGACCTTATCTTTATAGTGAATTTTAGAGCGCTTTTGAATGGTTTGAGTGAGTTTTTAGGAATGAATGAATGGAGCGCTGAGTGAACTATTTAGAATGGTTTTGATCGAGATGAGTGTCAATTTCAAGATGTAACTAACTGTACATCAATAAAGTCCGATCGTCCCATCAGAGCAGAATGGTCAGATTCACCCCTTTTCAGGGAAAGAGTCGGTTTGTTTTTTATATTTTTTTTCTGGGTGATATTTATAAGGTTGATCTCTCTTTAATAAAATAAAAGCAGAGCGTTGAACTTCTCTTTTCGAATGCAATTGATCTAATTCAAAATCCTCGTTAAATAAATGATTACATGTATTTTTAATTGGTTAAAATTTGTAGAAGAAAAAGTTTCTGATGGCGTAAAAAATGCATATGAAAGGAAAATAGAAGGTTTAGCAGGATATATTTATCCATTTCTAACAATGTTCTAATCACAGATCGCTGCTTTCAATCAAATAATCGATTGACAAATCAAAAAACAATTTAAATATTGTGACCCGTCAAGCGAAAAGGGACAATCTGGGAACTTTGTAAAATGACTATTTGAAAAATAGATTGCGTCCAGCATTGGTCAACCAGAGGTCGTATTTCAAAAATTATTTCACTGGAAGGTAGATTGAACATTCTAGATTCAGAAAATAAGCACATTTCGAAAAGTTTCGACCCTAGTCAGTCTGCGCAAACCGCGCAGTCTGACTAGGGTCGACACTTTACGCACTACCCAGATGGTCCCTTTTCGCGCTACGGGTCACATATTATTTATTTATACACTGAAACGAACTTCTAAACGGCCACTTGGTTTTTGCTGAAAAAGTAATATTTTATTTGGTAGTTGAAATGGGAAGTATGTGAATTCTATTAGAAAAATCATTGGGGGAGAATCTTCAATAAACATCGACTTGAAAAAATGTTAGGAAAGCATCGAATTCGACGGGAATTCAATGGTACCCCTGATTTCAAAATTAACATTGGTGGGTGGGGTAATTTTAGCATTTTAGCCTTGTGTTAGAAACAAAAGAGTGTCGGTGTTATTTTCTTCAGTGATTTGGTATCTGACAGGCAATGGCCATCAAGGTTTGTCATTTATAGGATTAATTGCCAAATATTTCTTAGAACGAAAATTTGAAATTCGTCGAAAATGTGCAACTTTTGTGACTTTCATAATGGAGGGTTCTTGTGTTTGATCGTTTGCTACAGACACCAAGGACAAAAATGCGAAACCATTTTTTCTTTAAGAATATGCCAAATTGAACGGCCGTTTAATAAGAAATAAAAGATACTCAATCAAATGACTATAGATATGTTACAATGTGGTAAATGCAAGGTGGCCGTTTAGAAGTTCGTTTCAGTGTAGTGGCTTTGATCAAAGATACTAGAACGAAAAGAGAGATTCAAACATTACCTCTGGCTCGAGGGCGTATTGACCGCTCTTGTTCCCTATTACTCCGGGTAAAATCCGTACTCCAAGAGAAAATGTGTGGCCCATGGGCTAAAACCCAATCCCTGTCACGTGACATCACGCCCTTGTCCCCGAGGGTCAGGCACTCTTCCAAAGTTACTGTCCTCTAACAACACTTTAGATTAATTATCCATTTTTGACGGGAGTATCCTTGAAATTCACATCGATTGAGAGTTGCTATGAACGCTAAATGGTGGCCATATTTGACGTTTCCTCTTATTAATGTTCTTATGGCGAACTTCTTTATCGAAGGCTATAATGAATGAGTGTTAGTCAAAATTGTCTTGATTCGCATTGATCAAATAGTAAATACAATATTTAGAAGGGAAAGTCAAGCTTACATATGATGAGCAAACGGATGCTTGAGTTTAGACAGAAAAGATACTTCTAGTCGCAAGCAAACTCAGTAAAAGGGAAAACTTTTTTTATCGGTATTTCGATTGATCGCATAAAATCATACACTTGTTGTACCCTTATCAATTGATTGATGTCCAACCGTTTGAAGAAGAACTTCAAGTGAGAAATTTACAATTCGCTTTTAAAAATAATTGAAATTGGATCGAATTTCAGAATAGTAGCTTTCTGTAATTGCTTTCGTGGCGATCTTGCATAAATTACACAAGGTCATTTTGTTCCGAAGATAGAAAAATATTCTAATGTGGAACATGACTGTCGTAAAGGGATAAACGGTTTATACCCGCTATCAATAAAAGGGAGGAAAAGTTGAATGACGTAAACCCCCGCTTCTATTATTAAGTCTATGTTTTATATTGGAAATTGAGGCATCAGAAAAGATATTTATATACTTAGCAAAAAAAAGAAACGTTTCTTGATGTACTGAGGGCTGCAGTGTGGCTATGAAACCATATAGAATGAAAATGTTTCTATGACATGAAATTTTAAAACAACATCCGTCGGTGTATGGAAGGTTCAGCACCGGATGTCTGTAAAATGGGTCTTTTATTGGTGGTCAAAAGATAGAGGGGTCGATTTCAAACATCACACAAATGAAAGAAAGTCTATCGGTGATGTTTTGAGTATCATTTTTTGAAGTTTTCGTTCGTAAAGTCGTTCCAATATCATGAGTGACCAACGCCTAAGCGAAACACCCATAATTATCTTACAATTATCCTTCCTTTGGTGAAATGAATGAGAAAATATGCGATGGTAACAACGCCTCTACATGAGGCCTATTTTATCTCGAGCGATCTCTAGTGGTTGCGAACAGATTTTCCTATTTAATAATTTGGGTTTAAGCGTCACTTTCAATGGTTTTACATTTAAAATTCGACGACTGGTGCACATATCCTTAGTTTCTTGTCGTTTCTCACGACATGGAAAGAATATTTCATCTGAGCCACCAGTCGCCCTTTTATTTTTGGCGTATCTCTCGTCCCTTCGGTGGGAGACAAATAACACTTATCACAATGACATTTGTCAAACATATGATGAAAGATGGCCGAGCCTGTGATCGAACCCACAACCCTATGATTGAAAACCAGACGCGTTACCGACTGTCCTAACTGGGCTTGGCTGTTCTAAACCAATATGTTCAAATGTGAATTGCCTGTCACGAGTAGCCAGAGTGGCATTATAAACAGACATGCAAACTCAATGCACATCCGTTGTCTGATTTCTGCATTTTTTCGATTGCTGTGGCATACCCGTTTCAATAAAAAATGAGCAAACTTTTGGGTTTTTTTTCGTGCCAATGCTACGAAATGCGTGTGACTGAGTAACAAAAAGCACTTAAAATGAATTTTGGGTGGCTCAACACAAGTATGTGATCAAAATTGGAAAGGGCCGGGGCTAGTGCTTAAAATAGCTATAAAAATAGGCTAAATATATGTTTTTAAGTGATTAAGGACTTTTTATTCATCTTTTTCTGTCGCCACTGGTTATTATAATCTAAGACCGCAATCCGAAATGGACTGTCTTACAAACTTAATTATCATCGACTTGGTCAGACTGCGAGGGTTGGATCAATCGGATCCACGGATTAGACCTCGGGAATAATACGGGCGCAGCCATGAAAGTGCGTCATTTCGCCCGTGCGCTTATATCACGTCACAATCACCAATATGACCTTGAATAAAACTAAATCAACGAAAGATTAAATTTGGACATATTATAATTTGATTTCAAAACGCAACCTTTTACTGCCTTTAAGAAATTTTATTTTCTGTAATCACATTGATCATATCACCATCTGAAGCCGTATTACAAAAGAAATGATCGAAAATTACTACACTTACATCCGATGTATTTCCGAGTTTACGGAAAAGTCCGAGCGATGTTCCAAATGAGGGCTGGCTATGAAAGAGCATATCCCGTTTTCAATATTTCATCCGAAAGATAATTAGTCTGTTAGTGTGCTAACTCGGGAATAAAACCCACGCGGTCGATCTTCAATGGTTTTGAAGTCCGGTACTCTCTCTTTACCAACTGAACTAATCGGGATAACGCAGAGAGAGAAACAGCGGTTTAAATACACCGCTTTCCAATTTTCTACCACTGGGTGAACTGGATCCGGAATTAATACCTATGACACAGTAAAAATGGTCACTGGTATTTTACACAAAAAACTTTGTCTTTAGTACAGTGGACCGAATCTTCTACCCTGCACATAGCCTCTTAAAATTTAAGAAGAAATTCAATTAATTCTGAAATACAAATAAAGATAATTAAGAAATTCTCTTGAAAAGATAGTTTGGTTATTTGTCCTTGAACTGTGACAGTGGTCTCCAAGATTGGTCACCAAATCCTGTATTCTGAACACCCTCATCAAGCTACAAAATCACATAAAAATATGTGGATGTTGAAATAAATCCATTAAAAAAAATATGCACCAGACAAGGTGTTTTGCACATTTGACTTTGAACTGTGACCTTGACTTAGAAGGTACAAGGTGGATCAAAAGTTACGTAGACCTTTGCTAAAACTGACATTTCCCGATGGAAATGAATAAAATTGTGTACACGTCTCATACCATTTAACGTTGAAATTATACAAAACTTTGCTATGGCTGTGATGAAAAAATCCAACATTTCATATTCCTGAGTAGGTGCCACCGGCGCAACCCATTTCGTAACTTATTATCCCGGTGTAATCACCCGTAATTGTCCCCTGAATTTGCACCAAACTATTTCAAATTTCGTCTTTACAAGGAATGACTTTATCTGTAAGGATGTTTAAAATTTAAGCGTAATCCATTCAGTAGTTTCCAGTTCAAAGTCAGTAGGCTAAGGGAATGCGTCAATTTTGGAAACTTCGAAATGACGGTACCGGCGCAGGTATAAACAAGCGGGCAATAATAAAGTTCTCCTGGACCTATGGAAAACCTAACATGGTTTAACATTTTACTTTTATCGGATTGATGGAGTTTCTAAAGGATGACACTCGGGGAATGGGAAACGTGTCTTCTCGTTGGATCTTCTGTTACAGACAGTACATGATCTTAAACACTCATTTCGCAATAAAATTCATCATTTTGGATAAGATAAGTATAAAAAAGAACTTAACCAATTGAAGAAGCGCTACAGAAATTGTGTTGATTGTTGAGTTGAGTATTTTGAAAAGTGCTGACTTTTAACAGAAGTTGCCAATACCGTAGCGCCACATTGACGTCGCTACCGTGCGCCGGTACCAAATGACT
This sequence comes from Fragum whitleyi, assembly GCA_948146395.1. Classification (NCBI taxonomy): domain Eukaryota; kingdom Metazoa; phylum Mollusca; class Bivalvia; order Cardiida; family Cardiidae; genus Fragum; species Fragum whitleyi. Next base: position 4,593,959 of record OX411544.1, on the reverse strand, counting down.
ACATGTTTTAGAATGGTTGCGACAGTTGACCAATTATTTGGATTGCATCAAAATTTACATGATAAACAAAAGATGTAATAATTTAATAACAGTGTACTTTTCTTTTCAAAATATGTACAAGAGGACCATGATGGTCCTAGATCGCTCACCTGAGGCTCTTCGACCACTGGGACATAAAATCATTTAAATAGGCAGATGTCATAAAGGAGAAAATTTCACCACCAAACCAAATTTCAAGAAGTTTGGGCCAAAATTGTGGCCTCTTGAGTTATAACAAAAAATTATCATAAAGGCCCCTTTTCCTGTGATATGGCATGGACCCCCCCCCCCCCATTTTCAATAGGCTGAATTCGTGTGACCTGGCCAACATTCTGACCAAGTTTCATGAAGATTGGGCCATATTTGTGGCCTCAAGAGCTGAAACAAGATAATTATCGTTAAGGTCCCTTTTTCCCATGATTCGGCACGGATCCTTCCGAATTTCTATCCGGTTCATCCTTTTGACCTGGCCAACATTCTGACCAAGTTTCATGAAGATTGGGCAATATTTGTGGTCTCTAGGGTGAAAGAAAATTGGCATTTAGGCCCCTTTTTCCCGTGATTTGGCATAGATCCTTCCCATTTTCAATAGGCTTCATCCTTGTGATTTGGCCAACATTCAGACCAAGTTTCATGAAGATTGGGCCATATTGTGGCCTCAAGAGCTTAAACAAGATAATTATCGTTAAGGTCCCTTTTTCCCATGATTCGACACGGATCCTTCCCAATTTCTATCCGGTTCATCCTTTTGACCTGGCCAACATTCTGACCAAGTTTCATGAAGATTGGGCAATATTTGTGGTCTCTAGGGTGTAAACAAGAAAGTTGTCATTAAGGCTCCTTTTCCCGTGATATGGCATGGATCCATCCCATTTTCGATAGGCTGAATCCTTGTGACCTGGCCAACATTCTGACCAAGTATCATGAACATTGGGCCATATTTGTGGCCTCTAGAGTTTTAACAAGAAAATTGTCATTAAGGCCCCTTTTCCCGTGATTTGGCATAGATCCTTTCCAATTTCTATACGGTTCATTCTTGTGACCTGGCCAACATTCTGACCAAGTTTCATGAAGATTGGGCCATATTTGTGGCCTCAAGGGTGTTAACAAGAAAATTGTCATTAAGGCTCTTTTTCCCGTGATTTGGCATGGATCCTTCCCATTTTCAATAGGGTTCATCCTTGTGTCCTGGCCAACATTCAGACCAAGTTTCATGAAGATTGGACCATATTTGTGGCCTCTAGAGTGTAAACACTAAGATTGTTGACGCCGGACGAGAGACGACACACGACAGACGACGCACGACAGACGACGGACATTCAATGATCACAAAAGCTCACCTTGAGCACGATGTGCTCAGGTGAGCTAAGAATCAAAATTACTGTAACGAAAAACTACATATTTTGTGATTCCTCCTTGTACGTCACCATTTATGAGAAATGATTTTGAAATCCATTCGTAGATAAAAAAAAAATATATATATATATATATCGTACAATGTATTTCTGGGGTTTGCCTTTCAACTGTGATCATGTATGAAGGATCTAAATCTTAAGCAGTGCAACCCATCTAATCAAGATACAACATTATGTCAAAATATCAAGAATCTAGGCCTTTCACTTTGAAAAGAGAAGATTTTCATACACCCTTCTTTATATTTATATCTAAAAATAATATGCATAGCTATGGGCCATTTTTAAGGAGCATTTATATTTCAGAGTTTTAGGTATTTTGACAGAGTACCGTTTGTTGGAATCATGTAGAAATATCAAAGTACCAGGTCTAACGGTTTGGGAGAACCAATTTTTTTTTTATTTCTATTTTTAGCTCACCTGAGCACATCGTGCTCAAGGTGAGCTTTTGAGATCATTGAATGCCCTTCGTGCGTCGTCCGTCGTGCGTCGTGTGTCGTCTGTCGTCAGTCGTCCGGCGTCAACAATCTTAGTGTTTACACTCTAAAGGCCACAAATAAGGCCCAATCTTCATGAAACTTGGTCAGAATGTTTGTCAGGTCACAAGGATGAACCCTATTGAAAATGGAAAGGATCCATGCCGAATCACGGGAAAAAGGGGCCTTAATGAGAATTTTCTTGTAAACATCCTAGAGGCCACAAATATGGCCCAATCTTCATGAAACTTGGTCAGAATGTTGGCCAGGTCACAAGAATGAACCGTATAGAAATTGGAAAGGATCTATGCCAAATCACGGGAAAAGGGGCCATAATGAGAATTTTCTTGTTAACATCCTAGAGGCCACAAATATGGCCCAATGTTCATGATACTTGGTCAGAATGTTGGTCAAGTCACAAAAATGAATCCTTTTGAAAATGGAAAGGATCCATGTCTTATCACAGGAAAAGGGGCATTAATTATAGTTATCTTGTTAAAACTCAAGAGTCCACAATTTTGGCCCAAACTTCTTGAAGTTTGGTTTGATGGTGAAATTTTCTCCTTTATGACATCTGCATCTGCCTATTTAAATGATTTTATGTCCCAGGGGTCAAAGAGCCTCAGGTGAGCGATCTAGGACCATCATGGTCATCTTTTCTTTTGTGTTTCTTTTTAAAGTTCAAGGTCCATCTTCAAACGGCTTATTTCCAAGTGAAAGCAATACTTTAAAGTATTTGAAAAGAGGAAAACCAGGCGATGACACTGGCCAAAAATGTCATTGCTCTGGCCATGCGGTTTTGGACGAGAATATGTTTTTCACTCCGTTGCTGTTACAACCTGAATTGTATTTATGGATTCCAATTCCGGATCATTTATGTGAAGTTTGATTGTTATTCTTTCAGCATTCGTAAAGGTTATTTCCAATTTCATCCTTTAATAGGCAGGTTTCACCATAATCACGGAATAAATGCTTTCCCCGCCCACTCTCCATCAATGCAATATGACTAGGCTACGAAAGATATAACAGACAAAATGCAAAGCTTTTCAGAAGTGTTGATTTACGAAATAGCTACTCTTTTTTTCATTTGGGAATTACTTTTTGTATCCAACTGAACTATTTTGATGGTGTTGTCAAGCAAGGCGCATCTCTTTAACAACGGTCTCGAGTAGCATCATTATTTCATCCCATACACGTGGCTATGTGGTTGCTCTACCAGAAGAAGCAAAGACTTATTAAAATTTATGTACAAGGTTTTTAATTATTCAAATTTATATTTTTAGACATCTTTTTTGGAGTTGAGTATACATCAGTAAATAAAGGAGACCAGCTCTGGAATAATTCTATGCCCCCGACGACGGCACTCCTTCTTGCCTACGTTTTGTCTTCTAACAATGAATTTACATATGCGGAGTAGCAGCTGGAGGCTAGTAAATGATGTAAAGATAGTACTGTTGTGATACTAACCAGGATTCTATTCTAATATTCTCCAGCCTCCGCTATATTATTTAAAATACGTTAAAATCCATACCTACAAGCAAAGTATTTAAATGGCTTGCATTGGCTTGCCGATGATATGGACCTGGCAATAAAGCCATGCTGAAGCCTTATTCAAGCTCTTTTGTGTGATCTTTATTTAAAAACCCATCTATAAAATTAAGCGATAATGACCTGGGCCTCTTTCAAGAAAAGTATCGTACGATTTATCTTATAATTGTCGTACGATTATATTTAAGACAGTCGTATACGGCTTTCACAAAAATATCGTTGAAAATCGCAGACTATACGACCTCATAAGATTATCGTAGAGTTGATCTTTCACATCTGCACGTGCTGATCATATGATATAAACTTCCGCGTTAGTGGGTAAATTGTCCGCTTTTTACGATACCAAAAAGTGTAAATCAGCAAACTGGCCGTAGAAAAGCCATTTTCTTGTATATTAATGCATATTTAACGAGGTTTTTTTTTTAAACTTGATTCGACGAACTAAACATTTCTCATCGATATCTAAATATCTATGTCAAGATTTTTATACAAGTTGTTATGATCGAACATTGGGCCGCATGGTAAAATGCACTTGTTCTAGTAAATGATTATCCCCACCAAGTTTTCGGTGTATGGCTTTATTATCATTTCATTTCATTACCATTGTTGTTTGTTTGATTGTTTGTTTTCTGGTGAAGTATATGCATGTATAAGAATACAAAATTGTTAAAAAGATAAGATGAAAAAAAAAAAAAAAAAAAATTGGCTCATCCATTTTTCTTATATGTATTTGTTATGTAATTCTTCAAATCTGTATAGTTCTGTGTCCATGTGGAAGGTATTGAAACGAACTATAGAAGGATGGTGTTGAAACGAACTTTAGGTGGAAGTCATATTCCATCGCTTTCATACAAAATTACCGATAACTCTAACTTCGGTTCTAGTACAGTGCTCGTTGCTGTATCCGTGTAACTACAACAGTTATATGCAGCTTAGACATGTTTCATCTGGCTTAGTATCGCCGTTTACGTATTGTATTTGCTTGATTATTTGCTCAGTTCATATTTGACGAAAAGAGAGAGAAAAAATATCGAGTGCAGCAGTTTTGTTGTTGATGTTGTTGTTAATAAGAAATCCTCCCATTTATCAAGAATTCTATGGTTTTGACTATGGGTTGTGGAATTTTCCTTTTAATTAATGTAGTTCTTGAAGCACAAAACACAGGAATCCATATTGCATAATGTGAGAGTAATTTGTTTTTTTTTTTAAAGTAAGAAATTTATATATGTGTAAAAAACGTATTGATTTGGTATCTTCCATTTTCTGTGTCTCAAGGAAGCGTTAAGCAAACATTTTCAGTCATGATCATGAAAGGGTCGATTCTTACGGTAAATAAACAGCTAAATACCACTATGTAAACATTCTGCGACAATCGTACGATTATCGCAGGGTAAAATAAAACATCGAAACATCGAAATGATGGTGTATCAACTGTTTTCAATATATCTCGTTTATTACACTATATTGTACTGGGAAATTTTGCATGTGCATTGCTAAATAATCGTTCTAACATCCTCGAGAGCTAGAAAGGAATCCGAGAAAATTTTAGGCTCATAGGGACAAAATCGTAAAATTTACGACTGGTCTGAAGATGTCGTATATTTCATCGTAGATTTCACGATACGACGCCTTTCTTGAAAGCCAAAAAGTTTTTTGAAAGCCAATTTTTATCGTACGATTGCGATACGACCAAATTTCAATCGTAGGACCTTTCTTGAAAGAGGCCCCCGAATAGTTTCGAATGGGCGTGCACACTAACGTACATATAAAAATAATATCTTGTTGATGGCAAGTGGGCTTCACAAAACCCAAAGAACCAAATTTAGCAGCGAGTTCATCATTTCGATCAGTCAGTGAGCCGATCTGGTTAAAAAAGCACGGAGGTACATCGATGCGCTTTTAACCAAACAAAATAAAAAAAAGATGGACTTATATCCATACTTAGTTAAGTCTAAACATGCTGAATATGGAATATTACTATTATGAAAAGAGATATATACAAAGATCAGTCTGCACCTATGTACAGTCTGATCTTAGTCTACAGCACTCGAATCTCCTGTTTTTAACAAAAGCTTAAAAATTATATTTACACAAAAAAATAGACTCACGATGTGCACATCCAGTGCTTTCAGGAGTTTGATTTTAATTCAATTTCCAATGGCTCTTATTCAGCATGACAATAGTTGGTGTCATTTGATCTCATTTTACCAATCTAACTGCCCCTTTTCTCGGAATATATCAAACCTCCATCACGTGAGACGTGATCCGAGAACGACCTGTCATAATATCAAACTGACTTTCTAAAATTGTAGGGCGGATTCCCCATGGGTTGTTCTTATACACGCCTATATATGTATAGATGTCAGGCTTGTAACGTAACATACATTTTATACCAACATTTCTGATCGCTTGCTCTAGTTTAAATACGCTGTCTTTGTTTGTGAAGTCATAATCGAAAATACTGATTATGTGTCGGTCTTCCGAAAGGGTCACCGTGCTTACTTTAGCACTGGAAAAAGGTGCTGTCTTGTCAATAATACTCGTTGAAACCTTTTCCCATAACAAGTCAATCTTAACACCTGATTCTGCAAACAATATCCATTTTCCAGCCGTAACATTATAATTTCTAGCCAGTTCTAAAATCAATTTGAATGTAATACGCCTTCCTGATTTCAGAACGTTTTCCCAAGCCATCAGCAAACCATCTACATCAATTTCCGGATTTCTTTCTGGGGTTAAGGGTCGACAAATGTAAATCCAGTCAAACCCACTACTTAGCCTGCAAAGGAAAAATATCAGATAGTTTGTTTATCGAAATCCGAGAAAAAAGGTATGTTTTGGATTTAAATAAGCTGAAATCATTACAAAAATGAGTATATGAATGACATAAATACAATTTACATGTACACAAAGCAAAGACTTAGGTCAGCCTGTGCATCCGCACAGTCTGATTGAGTCTTTTCTTTGAACTCTGTAAATAGGTAAAGACTCAAGGTTCCTAAATAGGACCAGAGACGTTTCTGCCTAAAATGTATTGCTTCGAGGTAACTCAGTTTTCACACCTCGCAAATTTGCTGAAATTGATAGAATTGCAACGCTCAGGCTTATATGTATATGATAAATCTGTCTATAGAAGAGCCTCTTGGTGATTCGAGACGGACATGTTCAGTGGTCTGTGCGTTTAACTGTATGTAAGGTGAGTGGAGGGCTTTTTATCCCTGAACAAAATCTTCATACAACAAATATCTTCCAAAAATATTCTCCGATGCATGAATGGGACACCGAATCAACATGACAGTTTTACATTATACGTCTACATTTCATCAGAAAATCACTCCAAATATTTTTTTAACTAACAGTAATTATTGTGTTGCAAGAAGAGGGCTGCAAGAGGAGAGTAGTTCGCCGTGAATCGCACATCCCAGAAAAAACTCGTTTTCCGTCATATTAAATCATTTTAAAACTTTTCTATGGTAGAAAACGTTCCTATCTAATGTAATATGTTGTTGCAGCAACCATGTCTATAGTTCAATGACCACCTAAAGTGCATTTCTGAAAATATACATTTTTTTAATTGAATCACTAGAGTAGGAGATAACATATTGTTATCCCTTTATAATTTTCTGTTGGTCTAAGCCCCATCTCTCCCATTTCCCCTTCCCTGGTGGTCCAACAGTAATGTTTTAAGTTTTTTTTCACAACGGGTATCATCTATGTCAAACCAAGAGCTGCCTAGCCACCTGGTTCAGAAAAAGATGACATTTTAAGATTTCTACATAGACACAGAGTCCTATCCCCCTCCTCCCCTTGTCCAACAGTAATGATTCTAGCATCTTTCATAAAGGTATATTGTCTGACTATTTATTCTTTTTTAATGATTTCGATGGATTGTCGAGAAATAACGGTAGATCATCTCTTCATAAACTCACCGCTTAACTAGTATTTTTTTTAAAAAAATATACCCCACTTTCGTTAATTTCACGACCGCTGTCATAGCGCAGTTGGTTGCGCGTCGGACTAACAATCTAGAGGTTCGATCCCCGACGGCGGCACTCATCCTTCCGACTATTTGTCTCTCACCAATGGGTTGATAATCGTAGACCTATGTGAGATAACAGCTAGAGGCTAGGAAAGTATGTGATGGATGTACTAGTGTGTAAAATACCAGGAATCCATCGTTAGGTGCTCCAACCGCCGCTATTTAACTGAACAAGAGGCCCAAGAGGGCCTGTATCGCTCCACTGGATTAAAAATCTCAAGATTTGAAAGAGAGATATTGAAAATAGAAGGTAATGAAAGTGAACAGCATTCAAAAGGAATTCTGACTATTTCTAAGTTGAAACTAAATTATGAAGAAATGAACTTATTTAACTAATATGTAAAATAACAAGGAAGAAAACTATATAGATATCACTTTGAAACAAGAGGACCAGAATGGCCCTAAACCGCTCACCTGAATTTTATTGATCCAGTGGATCTCATCCATCCAAATTTCTTGAACAAATTTAGAAGAGGGTCACCCAAGGAACATTCTGGTAAAGTTTCATTGAAATAAGCCTAATGGTTCAGGAAATGTCGTTCAAAGATTTCGGGGTCAAAAAAAGCCCCACCCTGCCACGCCCATATTTGGGGGTCAATCCAAATTTCTTGAACAGATTTAGAAGAGGGTCACACAAGGAACATTCTGGTAAAGTTTCATTAAAATTGGCCAAATGGTTCAGGGGGAGATGTCATTCAAAGATTTTGGGGTCAAAATAAGCCCTGCCCTGCCACGTCCATATTTGGGGACAATCCAAATTTCTTGAACAACTTTAAAAGAGGGTCACCCAAGGAACATTCTGGTAAAGTCTCACTGAAATCGGCCCAATGGTTCAGGAGGAGATGAGGTTCAAAGATTTCGGGGTCAAAATAAGCCCCGCCCTGCCCCGCCCAAATTTGGCGGTCAATCCAAATTTTTTGAACAACTTTAGAAGAGGGTCATCCAAGGAACATTCTGGTAAAGTCTCATTAAAATTGGCCTAATGGTTCAGGAGGAGATGTCGTTCAAAGATTTTGGGGTCAAAATAAGCCCTGCCCTGCCACGCCCATATTTGGGGGTCAATCCAAATTTCTTGAACAAATTTAGAAGAGGGTCGTCAAAGGAATATTCTGGTAAAGTTTCATTGAAATCGGCCCAATGGTTCAGGAGGAGATGAGGTTCAAAGATTTCGGGGTCAAAATAAGCCCCGCCCCGCCACGCCCATATTTGGGGTCAATCCAAATTTCTTGAACATCTTCAGAAGAGGGTCACCCAAGGAACATTCTGGTAAGGTTTCATTAAAATTGGCCCAATGGTTCAGGAGGAGATGTCGTTCAAAGATTTCGGGGTCAAAATAAGCCCCGCCCTGCCACGCCCATATTTGGGGGTCAATCCAAATTTCTTGAACAACTTCAGAAGAGGGTCACCCAAGGAACATTCTGGTAAGGTTTCATTAAAATTGGCTCAATGGTTCAGGAGGAGATGTCGTTCAAAGATTTTAAGGTCAAAATATGCCCCGCCCTGCCACGCCCATATTTGGGGGTCAATCCAAATTTCTTGAACTAATTTAGAAGAGGGTCACCCAAGGAACATGCTGGCCAAGTTTCATCAAAATCTACCCATTGGTTCAGGAGGAGAAGATGTTTAAAGAAAAGTTTACGCACGCATGCACGCACGCACGGGCGCACGGACGCACGACGGACACCTCGCCATGACAATAGCTCGCTGGCCTTCGGCCAGTGGAGCTAAAAACTGTTGAAAGTGGCGTAAAACCCTATTCAAACAAACAAATCCATCACAATCACGTGCAAAATCACGCGCTTTAAGAAATTGTGTTCTAAAATGTTCTCATTTTTGAATTAAAGAAATAGAATATTCCTTTGATTTTCGAGTAAGATGGATTGATATATCATTTCGTAAAAATCAAAAGCTGTTTTTTCACTCATGGGCCCATCACTCGTGAATAATAGCCTTTGTTGTCATGCAATGAAATATAAATCGATCTTACACTGAAACAAACCTCTATCTAAAACAGACTGTGCGCGTCCTGGTTCAAAGAATAATGTTGAATATCTGTATACGGACTAGATCCCCACCATCTTCTGCTTTTTCCCAGGTGGACAGTCATGATTTAGCTATTTTTATAAAATTATTTAAACTGGTGTCCAAGTTTTGGCCACTGGGTTCGGCAAAAGAAAAAAAAATCAAAGTTCGTTTTAAGCTCCACTGGCAGAAGGCTTTGGAGCTATTGTCATGGCGATGTGTCCGTCGTGCGTGAGTCCGTCCGGTCGTCCGTGCGTCCGGTCGAAAACTTTTTCTTTAAAAATCTTCTCCTCAGAAACTACTAGATGAATTTCAACCAAACTTCACAGGAATGATCCTTGGGTGACCCTCATTCAAAGTTGTTCAAGAAATTTTGATCCAATGAAAAACATGGATTTAATGGGCGTGGCTAATTTCCAAATATGGTAAAAAGTGAGTTTTCTCAGATTCTAATAGATGGATACCAATTGAATTTTACGTGACTGATCCTTTTGTGATCCTTTATCAGTCTACAAAAAATAATTGTGGTCGGATGAAAAATATGTATTATGTGGGCTGAGGTCATTTCTCTATATGTTAAATAGTGGAAACTTTGAAAAACATTTTCTTAGAATCTAATTGATGGATATCAACCAAATTTCACTAGAATGATCAATGAGTGACCCTTTATCAGTCTATCAAAAATTATTGTGACCGGATGAATAATATCCACGTTTTCGAAAGAAATTACTTTTTGAACCTTCAAATCATCATGTAAAGGTTTCAAGTAAATCCGACAGTAGTGTTTATTGACACAAACACAAACGAGAATATTTTGAGCTAAAGTCCATAATGCCCTTTTTCGTGTGATTTTTGGTGGATCTGTCTCATTTTCAAAGATCCGAGTAAATCCAATAATATCTGTGGAATTTATGGCTTAAACGAGAATATTCAGCTCAAAATTCTATAATACCCCTTTTCCTGTGTTTTCCGACGGATAAGCGCCATTTTCAAAAGAAACTTTCCTTACGACCCATCATCCTTTGAAAGTTTCAAATTAATCCGATGATGTTTTTACTTTATCGCGTAAATGAGAATATTATAAGTGAAAATCAATAAAGTCCATTTCCGGGTGTTTTCCGACAGCGCTGATCCGTCGGAAAATACCTGGAAATGGACTTTATGGAAAGGAGAATACTTTCTCTGTTACCCTAGGCTCATCATGTGAAGGTTTCAAGTTACTTGAATAATAATAGTGGACTAAATCGCGTGAGCATGATTATTTTGAGAGAAAAATCAAAGTGCCCATTTTCTCTATTTTCCGACGGATCTGCCCCATTTCGAAAGATCCTTCTTAACGACCCTACAACCATCCTGAGAAGTGTCAATTAAATTCGATGATACAGTAGAGCTAAGAATTACCAAGACATATTTCTTGACATCTGTGCTATAATTTAGAAAAATAATCCGTCGAAAAAATGTGTACTAAAAGTGCTTTCATTTGGGGTATGAAACCAATTTTCAGCCAATCAGAATGCACACATATTGATGAATGAAAACAAAATATATTCATATGCCGACTTAAAATGAATCTTTCGATATCATATACCTGTCAACACTCGACGGCAAATGAGATTGTATCCATTCAATCGCAGACTGTATTCTACCAATTCGGTAACACAACAAGACTTCTCCCTGGTGGTCTGTTTGTATGTATTCCTGTTGACTCGCACTGCCTTCGTTACATTCGCGTTCCAAAAAGGCAATCCCTTCAGTATCTAAATTATCTTTCTTATTAGTTTCCATGTTACAAAGTTTAAATAATCTGTACTGAAATGAAAAATAAAAGTAAATAGATTATAAACAGATTCTTTTGGTGCTTTTATGTGGTTCATCGAGGAATAGCCGTAGATTATCATTTTGATAAACTCACTGTCCAACCAGTGAAATTATCAAAAACTTATACTCTGCTTTCGTTCATTTCATCCTATCTGGTGTCATCTTAGGGAAGCAATAAGTGGCGTCACCAAGAACATTACATAGCAATCACGCGCTTTCAGAAAAATTGCCTAATAATTTTCTTTTCACTTTTGGTCTCATGTTTGCATGAAAGAAATAGAATAAACGTTAGTTTTACGAGTAAGACAGATTGATATTTCATTTCGTGAACAACAAATGCTACATTTTCATTCGTGTCTTTACAACTCGTGATAATAAAGCCTTTGTTCTTCACTAAATGAAATAAAAGTCGATCTTACACTGCAACAAACGATTAGCCACTATATAACAAGAGCCATGTAGACGCTGCCATTCCCCACAGTAAAAGCTTGATAATAACTGCAGTAATCAAGCTTCACTGCTCTTCTGCTAATGAGGCACACTACCCTAAAGGTTTCAAAATAAAAAGGGACCACAACCTTGCTACTGACAAAATTTAAGCCTTTAAAAGAGCAAAGGGAAATAACTCTTAAAACTTTACAAGATTGACGAGATTCGTGTATGTTTCTTGTTTGTTTCTTATCGACAGGACTTCTCTTCAATGAACTGTAAACCATAAGCGTAACTAGGCTTATAAATTTATACGCACTCAGAAGGCGACCAACATAGAATATATTAGATAAAGGCGATAAGTGGACTTCGACAAAGATGAATGTCCTCCATCCGCTATCCTTTTCTATGATTTTAGTGTTGGTGAATAATCAAAACATCGTAACTACAGCATGAATAAGCTGTAGTTTCGATATTATGATCATTCATCAAAGACATTTTCGAAAGAGTATTTATTTCTATTACGCACATGCGTAATGTGCGCAATGGAAGTTACTGTCTTATAAATATCAATGAAACTTCGAGTAAGTAACCTGATTAATAACGAAGATACGTTCTGGAAGAATTGCAGTCTTTAACATAACAATGACATGAACTAAAGAACAATGCGAGTTACAGCTGTAGCGCTACTGCTCTGCACTTGTACTCAATAAAATGTATTCACTTATTATGTTTCGTTTTGATACCATTTATTCTTTAGGAGATATGTTGTAGGCATTATATCAGTGTTATATTTTATCAACAAAGGGCAGTGATATAGATTTAAGGTAACTGCGGATAGATGACATAGTCGAATTTTCGACTTTCTTAAAATCTCACAAAAATTTCTGAGATTTGTATTTGAAGTGCGAGAATTAGCGAACGCGCAATGAAAAGGGTCTGAAGCTCGTTCAATTGACGTCATGACGTCATTTAGGGGCCAACCCCTTTTCGACCCGCCAAAATCAATATTTGCAAATATTTTCTGAATTAATCGGCCGATTTTCACGAAAAAAGTTTCATTTTGAAAGTCAAAGAACGCCCGAGCTATACGTTTAATTTCTGTGCACATTCAAATAGAACAATAGGCCCGAAACGCTAACTTTTTCGCGACTTTTAAGAATTGACGTTCCTTTTTTCATTTCATTTTTTATAAATAAGTAGAAATTTCTCAAAATTTCGTCCGGTGACCTATGCTGTTTTTTGTTATTTTGTAGCGAAAAGAATATGCTTTGCATTAATCAAATAAAAATGATATGTCTTCGGGTTAGATTTTTTAATTTAATTCGATTTTGTGAAGTTGTTGGAACGATTTTCGTCGGATTCGACGTCGCACTAAAACCATCTGCACTATGCTTATTTGGCGCCAATCTCCGTGCAATAACTTATTCTAAAATATTTGAAATTTAAACTTTACGTTAAATATAGGGTTCAAAAGGATTAAACCTGAACTCGATTTTAAGAAATAAAAAAAATCACTTAATTTTTATCCATTTAAAAACACAGCTTTTGTAAACATTTGACGCGACGTTGAAATATCCTCTGAATTGCGTTATCTTCGCGGAATCGAATTTTACAAAAAATCTAACCCGAAGACACATGTCTTTTATTTCAAAAATCTTCAGCGGAATGGTTTGGCAGCAACATATCTAAATTTCAGCAAAGGTCACCGGACAAATTTTGAAAAAAAGGCAAAATTTCCAGTGACTGTACTCGAAAATAGCAACGCAGAAGGCATTAACATTTAATACGTTACACTTAATTGTATTTCTTACACTTATATCCTCATATCAATAGAACATAAGATCCGGCGTCTTTAAACGAAGCAAATGGCGTTTTCGGGATGAAAATCGGTTTATTATTTCCGAAAAAATGGACAATTACTGATTTTGACCCCTAAAAATGGGGTCGACCCCTTGATGACGTCATGACGTCAACTCTACGCAATGAAGTTCCTTTTTATGACCGAAATATGAAAGCGGGTACTTCACAGTATAGTTTTATCGCATTAGGCATGATTTGCAGACAATTTAAAATTTGGACCTAAAATGGCCTTCTTAGTCTATGTGTCCGCAGTTACCTTAAACAAAGCATTGAAGGCGGACGTTTGGTGGCATTGGGGAGAAAAGAAAGAGACGAAAAGGGAAACTGTGATATAAGAATAAAGATGACCCGATCGTATAGTGGATTTTCTTAGATAAGATATAAACGATAACTTCAAATTTTCTGTACGTTGCAACTTTACTAACACGAATTACAAAAGTGATACAACACAACATCAATATTTCGTTCTCTTTTCTCATCACAGTAGCCTATTACCTGGCTATTTCTGCAAATCTAAAATGTCTATCAATATAAGACCCCCCCCCCCCCCCCCTCCATCATTCTCATACCAAAAATCAATTCTTGAGTCCGGGGTTAAATATTGGACAGCACTCTCTATCTAGTTCCGCCTTCATCGATCACAGGAAATATTGAAGAATCAACGCCCGTTACCTCATAACATTACAAAACTATACATGTAAAAATATTATGAAAGTAAAATTGTTCGCATCACAATACGAATAAAATATGGCATTAACGCCAGAGTTATTTAAAAGAAATCTACATATGGCCCATCAATAAGGGTGTGGTTGGACGAAGCAATATTTCTTCCTTAACCAAAGAACCAATTTTGATGAACCTTACCAGAATTTGACTTGGGTGCCGTCCTGTGGGCAAATTAAATTAAGGTGAGTGGTTTAGGGCCATTTAGGTCCTTTTTTGGAGGGTAGAGCAGGGGGCACAAGAAGTCACGAAGAGACATACACAGCAAAAAAATTCGATTAACATACTATCATGATTTAAAAAAGAGAGCAAAAAATAGAAAAATGATTCTTGTATTTAGTATCCATTATCTAAAATTAGACAGTTAACAAAATGATAGTAAGCATTGCTAAATCATTTTATATTTGATTAAAGATTTTTTTAATCGATTGAGAAACGAGGTTTTAAAAACTTTGAAACTGAGCTATATCACTTATCACTACCATGAGGCGAATATCGTTGTTTTTATGAACTAATTCTATTTTCGCTTTAAAAATGTCAATGAATAAAGTCTAATGGAGGAGGATTTATATGCAAAAGGTCAGATCCAAAGTTATGATTTTGACGTTGGAAAATTTTCACATATATCGAAGCGCGT
Source organism: Fragum whitleyi (assembly GCA_948146395.1). NCBI lineage: Eukaryota > Metazoa > Mollusca > Bivalvia > Cardiida > Cardiidae > Fragum > Fragum whitleyi. The sequence continues at coordinate 4,578,953 of OX411544.1, read as the reverse complement.
CATTTGGCTCGTGGGTTATATGACGTCAAAAGCAACAACGTTCCCGCTAATGATGATGTATGACGTCATAAATGGGCGTAGCTATCTGTGTGCACAGTTAAACAGATTATTTCATATTATAGGGATGAGTGTCTTTTTCACTGTATATATTGGGGTATAAAGTGCAATTGCCTCAGCACATGGCTAAAACGCCCTACGGGCGTTGTGTTTAAGGTAACTGCGGACACATAGAGGGCCTTTTTGGGCCGAAATTTTAAATTGTGTGCAAATCATGTCATATGCGTCAAAACTGAACTTTAAAGTACCCGCTTTAATATTTCGGTCATAAAAATGAATTACATTACGTGGAGTTGACGTCATGACGTCATAAAGGGGCCGACCCCTTTTTAGGGACCAGATTTAGTAATTGTTCAGTTTTTCGGAAATAATCAACCGTTTTTTATTCCGAAAACGCCATTTGCTTCGTATAAAGACGCTTTATGATATGTTTTGATTGATAAGAAGATATTAGTGTAAGAAATACAATTAAGTGTAACGTATTTAATGTAAATGCCTTGCTGTTTTCGAGTACAGTTACTGAAAATATCGCCTTTTTACTCGAAAATTTGTCCGGTGACCTATGCTGAAATTTAGATATGTTGCTGCTGAACCATTCGCCTGAAGATTTTTGAAATAAAAAACATGCGTCTTCGGGTAAGATTTTTTGTAAAATTCGATTCCGCGAAGATATTGCAAATCAAAGGATATTTCAACGTCGCGTCAAATATTCACAAAAGCTGTCTTTTTAAGCGGATGAAAAATTAAGTGAATTGTTGTATTTCTTTAAATCACATTCAAATCTAATACTTCTGATGCCTATATTTTACAATAAACTTTAATTTCAAATATTTTAAAATACGTTTTTGCACGAAGATTGGCTCCAAATAAGCATAGTACCGATGGTCTTGGTGCGACGTCGAATTAGACGAAAAATGTTGAAACAACTTCACAAAATCGAATTAAATAAAAAAAGATCTAACCCGAAGACATATCAATTTTATTTGATTAAAGCAAAGCATTTTCGTTTCGCTTCAAAATAACAAAATATCAGCATAGGTCACCGGGCAAAATTTTGAGAAATTTCTATATATTCACAAAAAATGAAATTAAGAAAGGAACGTCAAATCTTAAAATTCGCGAAGTAGATAGCGTTTCGGGTCTGTTTTTTTTCATTTTGAATGTGCACAGAAATTAAACAACTAGCTCCGGCTTTCTTGGACATTCTAAATGATTTTTTTTTTCTCAAAAATCGGATGATTAATTCAGAAAATATTTTCAAATTCTGATTTTGCCGGGTCGAAAAGGGGTTGGCCCCTTAATGACGTCACGACGTCAAATGAGCGAGCTTCGGACCCTTTTCATTGCGTGTTAGCTTATGCCCGCATTTCAAATATAAATCTCAGCAATTATTGTGAGATTTTCAGAAAGTCGAAAATTCGACAATATTATCTGTCCGCAGTTACCTTAAGCCATGTGTTTAGGCAATTGCACTTTATACCCAAAATAAACGCAGTGAAAAAGATACTCGTCCCTTATAATTGCAATTCTCTTGATCGATTAATTTATTAAAATACTCGGCAAAACATGAAAGCTTCAAGTCTACTTTCTGCGCGTATAGATTACACTATCTATTTCTAGATCGTGTATTTTTTTTATCCCGTTATCGAAGTGAAATGCCATAAAGTAACAAATAAACGACAACTTTAATTCGTAGAGGTACTTAAGACAAAAACTTGTTTCTGCCAAGTTAGTCTGTATTTTTAAACTAAAACGGCGTGAGCGGTCTTAGTTGAGAGGGTTGCTTGAAGGTCTTCGTCGACTCGCTGTTCTCTAAGTTACGTCGGCTCAGAATCAGAACTGTATGCTTGTAATCGTAAATTCTTTCGAAAATATCGTAATTCATAATATATTAAATAGTAAGTATTACGTTGATAATCGGGAACTAGGTTAATTCGAGTTCCCACAACACAGCACTTGCAGATCGGAGGTCGGGGGTTTCCCGAAAGACTTATTGCATTTTATACAGAAATAAAGTGCAATGGATTTCCCTAGGTGATGCGATTTAAACCAATCAGAATTCTTTGTTTTATTGGATTGCAATTATACGCGTGTATGCGTTTTATGCCATCGTGTTATTAGAGAGTCCGCTTTGTCTGTCTGTACACTCTAGGATCGAAACTTTACGCACTATCCATAACATAACATAACATAACATATATTTTATTACACCCAAGTATACAACATAAATACAATATGGGCAATGACAAAAAGTAATCGTTGAAGAAACAAATAATATACTTACGGAAAAGAGTAAGAGAGAGAGAGAGAGAGAGAGAGAGAGAGAGAGAGAGAGAGAGAGAGAGAGAGAGAGAGAGAGAGAGAGAGAGAGAGAGAGAGAGAGAGAGAGAGAGAGAGAGAGAGAGAGAGAGAGAGATGGATGATCCCTTTTCCCCTGTCCGGTCACATATATATTTGTTGTGGTTCGTTACAAAGTGACCTCTGAAGCAGTCGTCACTCCTTAGCTATCTGGCAAGTGTTTGAAAAAAAAACTTTGGTTTATAATTATGGTCATTACACATCTGCAAGAAGGACGTTATATGAACGTCGTAGAGCACTTAAAGGCGTTCGGACAAACGTTTTACATTTTCAAGGGTATCATTTTTTGTAGCTATTACAAGGTTCTTGCGTTTTACACTATCAATATAAGTTACACACACACTCACTACACGCTTGGTGTTCTAGAACGCCTTAATTAAACTCAAAGATTGAAACGTTAAGCAAGAACACCGCATACGGGTGCCTACGCTCGTCTGTTGGGTGCTGGACAGCGAATAAAAAACCTAAGTCCAAAAACGGGCACAATTCGCACAAAATGCATCTAGAGTTATCCCCCTTTTTGTTAAGGTTCATCTTTTGATAGTGAACATGCGTGTCAAGCTTCAAGTGAATGCCTTCAGTAAAACCAGAGTTTTAACAAAAAATTCCACACGACGAGGACGACTCCAAGCCTACTAATCGGGAACTCTTGGCGATTCTACGAAATAGACCTCGGGAATAATAAGGGCGGAGTCATGAAAGCACGCATTATCGCACGTGGGTTTATATGATGTCACAAACATAACGTAAGGATAACGTTGCGAGAAACAAAATGAACTTTAGGTCGAAATTGGGCATATTAAGATTTGAAAACAAAACGCAGTGTTTTGCATTCAAATTAATTTGCTGTCAAAATGAACTCAACAGACGATCGGAAATTATTAAAGAAATATACTTTTCTTCGAGCGTATTAACCAAAGTACCATCAGGAGCCGAATTACCGAAAAAATGACCAATGAGTACTAGACTTACGTCCGAGGTACTTTCCAGTTTACGGAAAAGTCTTAAGGATGTTCCGAATACAAGGCTGCATCAATACCTCGGGTTCTGTTCGAAAACAGTCCAGTTAATAAAAAATACTTACAAGAACGTAGGTATGTTAGAGTACAAATTCTTTTCGAAACATTTCATTCACCTAGCATTCAACCTTACCCTCTCTCATCTTTAAAAACCTCCGACTCAAAAGCGGGTTTTCCTCTTCAAAGAATGGTCATTTATTCAACATCTTGTCAAAAACAAATTAAAGCTACTCAAATCAATAACTCACGATTTATCAGAAACAATCCTGCATATTCATATTGTGTTCGGTACATCCATGTAATTACTGATTCAACATTAAAAGTGAAAGTGAAAGTAATTTTGTAACACGATTATTTGTTTTATCTAGGTCACGGAAAATGAAACCTACCTGCCTACAAAACAAAATTTCGAAACTGATAGGGGCTAACACATTTACAATGACCAATCGAGCTGGTGTGGGAAGTGGTGTGCAGTTTTGTACGTTTTGATGGGAAGAGTTACCAACATCGTGAAATTGACGAGGTGAATGATTTTTGAATGAAAGTGAATGGGTGTGATGAGTGAGTTTTGCGTGAAATTAAAAGGAGTTGATTCAAAACCGCTTTTTTTCAGGATGAAAATGATAAGCGATATTTATCACCTTCCTTTGATAAAATATGCAAACGAGTTCTATTAATAGCTTCCTATTTCTTCAAGAACCAATCAGACGCTTACAATTTCAATTATGTCAGTGAAATCGCGATTTTTTTTTTTTTTCTATTTATATTGGATGTAACTAACAGTACGTCATCAAGCTTTAAATATTTTTCAGTGGTTTGAACGCTAAACTTTAGATTCGCTGCACTTCTCTCACTATTTCACCCATGAAATCCTTTCCGGGCCACCAGCTGCTTATCCGTTATTACAGCTAGGAACATCGAGAAATCGACAAGTTGAATGATTTTGATTTTTTAATAATATTTAATGTGTGGAACGAGTTTTGAATGATATTCAAGGGAGGTAAAACATGATCGATAATTTCGTCCAATTAGACGAAATTAGCGATATTGTTTTACCTCCCTTTAATAAAATCAACGTATTTTCTGTTTTTGTGTCTTCATTGTCAAATCTGACGCTTAAATATCAACATCAGCAAATAAAACCATACAATTGTTTGATCAATTTCATTGAAGAATTAATCATGTTGAACTATTTCGAAGCGTTTTTGAACTATTTTTGAGCGTTTATGGGTGATTGGAGTGAGTGTGTGGAATGAATGATTGGGGCGATGAGCGAGTGAATATGAAAGATATTGATCGAGATTAGAGTCAAAATCGCAATGTTGCTAACTGTAGTGATAAACAAATGTCAGTAAGAAAAGTACCGTCGCTGCAAATGGGGGGGGGGGGGGGGGGGGCATGTTAAAATCAACTTTATATGAAGTTGCACGTGCACAGTGGACGGCTATTTTTTAAACAATCGTAATTTTGTCAACCTACACGCAGTATTGTCCTGAATTCAAAATAAAAACGTTCGCGAAACATTTCAGAAACATAAGACTGCTAAGAAAGGTTCACTATCTAGACGCTTGCAAATGTTTTTGCATCCTGAACTGCAGGGTTTGGCAATTATTACGAGGGACAAAATGAAATCTGTACATGCGTTCAGAATAACGAATCACAAACGATCATCCCAGAAATGGTAGTCTGCATTACCGTGTAAAGTGTATCGAATGAGTGTCTCACACTTGTGCTTCGTTATTCCAACGAAGTACAGGCGACTTTGATAGACCCATCACAAGCCCTGCATTCAGGATGACAAAACGGATCAAACATTTTGCTATTTATACCTTGCATTGCTCGCATAAGCATGAGCTAAACGTTTGATTCGCTTTGTTTTCCTGAACACAGGGCTGTCACGTTCTCTTCATCACCGAAAGGGAATGTTTGAGTTCGGGTTATATCGTTGTAAGTATAAAACTATCATATAATGGATGCACGTAAAAGGTAGTAATCTTCAGTCATTTGAACATTGCTTGAAAAGGAGAAAAAAATGCTTTTTTTTTTATTTACAACTTCGGTAGAAACTGGCATGGGGTGACAAATGACAATTTCAACTTATCAAAAATTCATTTCTTCTCTCTAAATTCCCATCTTTATATCATTCCCTTTATGTGTGTTTGTGAGAGAGTGAAAACGATAATTTGATAACAATTATTAATATTCCACCAATAGCTTTGCCAACATTGAATATTTCAATAAGCAATGATTTCAAAACGCTTTCGTATTATTCGAAGAGCGTATGTATTCGAGAGTTACTACGTCTGCTCCTTGACCAAGAAGTCCCGAGATCGGGTATAGATACCGGCGATTGTACTTTTTTCCTTTATTTGGCCCTGAGACTGTTGAACTCTTCTGTAATCCACAGAATCGAGAGGGATCAATGTAAAATTTATGAAATTGTTTCCAAACCATTGTAAAATATATTAGGTTAAAATTATCAACATAATATCAGAATTCTAAAATCTTTAAAATCAATCGAAACTCATATTTTCTTTCTCTCTTATATTTTTCAATCGAGTAATAAACCATCTCATCTCCCATGGCAACTGAAATGACATATTATATCTATATGTAATTGCCTCATATAGAAAATGAGTTTATGGAGGAAAACCTCATGTTTTGATCAGGATAATGGCTGCGCATGTGGCGGATCCAGAGGGAATGGGGTGTTCAGTCTTTCACTGGGTAATTCGGCAAAACTTTGGTAATGATGTGAAATGACTAACCCACCCCCCCCCTTAATTGTAGTTTAAACCCCGTTACAGAAATCCTACAACTTCCATAGGCGTAACCAAGTGTATCAAAATTACAAATGGTTTTTATTGTTGATTGGGAAATCAGGGGACGTAACAATGTCTGGACAAAATCAAATTAGAGTAGTATATTATGGGGGGTACTGTATTTCAAACTTATGAAATTGACTAAAAGTGTCTGGATACATATACTTTTCTTTATTAATTTCAGTTGTACGATAGTTGGACTAATTTTCTATTGACATATTTCGATTTTATTTAATATTAGTGTTTGCTTTTATTTGTCTTCAAAAAAAAATATTCACTTTTTATCTTTGAGGAGCATTTAAAGCAAAATGTCCGCCTGTCGCTTATTTATGTCCTTACTAGAAAGTTTATTATATTTTTGTTTTCCATATCTATGGCTATAAATCTATGTTCATTTAGCACACCAGTATTGTGATTGGTCGGTGTAATAAACAGTTATCTTTGATATTTTCGAAAACATGGTCACCTTAAGAAAAATGAAAATATTTTCAAAATATGCGTGGAAAGCTATGTTGATATTTTCAATATATCTGTGCATATGAATGCTCTAAAATATACATCTGTTTCGCAGATATCTGGATATCCCCCGAAACTGTAACGGCCCTCCTTAAGTCTTAAAATTTAGATAGAGAAATTATCAAAAAGAGGTATATTTGTCACTTAGCTAAGTCTTCGGGTTAGAAGATTATTAAAAAACGGTTCCTTTTATTTATAACTAGCCCCATTTCTTAAGGCTCCCGTCTGTGTTCGTGAACATTTCCGAAGCGCACGACTATGATCTAAGACGACTATGTACACTAAAAATAGAAATTTATTCTCAAAGATGAGCTTGAATTTGTCATTCCAATTTGCCGTAATGCGAATGATTATGGCGCGATGATCGAAATATGGATCCGCTCCGGTCTTGAATTACTTCCGAGGTCGTTGTACCCTAAAATAGTCCGGATAGAAAAAATGATATGCTCCTTTTGCCACACTGTTTTAATGTTTGAGTCAGAGTTAAGTGCTTGAAATGAGGTTCAGCTAAGTGCCAGACCTCTGCTACATTCCATGCATGAGATGAAATGCATTTAGGTGCGAACTATTTTTTCTTGGAGCCTGACCTTTGGTGGAGGTACCCAAGTCTGCGTATACTTTCCTACCATGAGAATTTTTAGGGTAGTCGTGCGCAATGAAAAATTGTGAAAAATTTTATCCTGCAAGGTACTATTTTCTGGAGATGATATTCAAGAGCATATAATGCTCTTTAAGCCGCACTAAGTTATTAAGCCCAAATTTGCTTTTTAAAGGAGCTACAGACTGTCAAAATGTGCAAATTTACTATATAATTTAACACGGCCAAAACAGACAGGAGTGTAACCTATATGGAGATGGGGGGGTCACACAAAAATATTGATTGCTATGTTGTTTTCATAAATTTTTGACTCAAATGTCACTGTCAACTAGTAAATATGATCAAGAACTGGTTTCTGATAAGAATCTTTCAATATTTTTAAAATTTGAATTAAATTTTTAAAAAAAATATCAAATTGTTGATTTCACGCCTTTAAAGTACTTTGATTCCTCCGGAATGCTTTGGTTTTTTCCCATTATGTCATAACAAGCTGTCTGCACAATTTGATCATCTGAACAAGAAGTTTGGGCTGTAAAGAACTAAAATTTTCATCTGAAAAAGGTATGGATAATGCCATCACCCTAGAATATTAGCCACTTAAAAGCCTCGTTGGTATGAATGTAGTCGATAGGACTTTATACATGTTTTTGGGTTCAGAATCAACAGTTCAACTCAAATAGACTAAAAACACAAACTATTGTTGGAAAATCAAACCTTGCTTGAATGAGCTTTCTTACAGTACCTCTGTCTGTGTGTGGTTGTCCCCATCTCTATCTGTCTCTTTGTCATTGTTTGTCTGGCTCTCTGTTTCTCTCTCCCTGCCTCCCTCCCCTCTTTCTCTTTCTCTCTCTCTCTCTCTCTCTCTCTCTCTCTCTCTCTCTCTTGCAATATGATTTACTCCCCCTCCCTTTTAAGGGATTTTGAGTGTAATATTCTTGTATCCTCAAATTTATTTATATGTAGTTACAACTCATTTTTGCTGATCTATAGTTTTGAGCTCGAATAAGAGGTCGCTCTGTTTCAGCCGGTCGATTTCACCGTTAGTGGACAGTCTATGTATAATTATGTATGCCATCACCTCAACATATTCCTTTGTTTCACTTACATTTTGTTAATCCTTAACCTCACGGTATTGAAATTCCATGATGGATTTGCTACTTAGGCGATTCATTCTAAAAGTGTTGTTTTTGTCATTGTAGCAGGTTACACATATGATCGTTCGAAATGTTGTCATCTGTAGTAGAAATAGTACTTGTTTTTTGTGTTTTTTTTGTTTCATAAGCTTCACTGCAAGGTCCTTGTTGGTTACTTCTCAATTAATGAAACATATTTTCTTTTTGAAAAAAGCTTTCTCTTCTTCTGCATCTGCTGCCTTAAATCATGTTCAATAAGAATGTGTTTTTAGATGTCTGGAAATTGAAAGAATAGCTGGTTTTGGTAATAAAAGGAAGCCTCATCTTCTTTTATACCTACCCCACAATGTCAGTGTCATATGACCAAAACGGCACTAATTTGATTGGCCGGCAGTCTAAGTAACCACTTGAAATGAAGATAATAAGCTTCCAAACCCTTAGCCCTGTATGGATATTTCCTGTTAGGGATCCCCTTTACATTGTTTCGTAAATATTTATGTATCGGATACAGCTTAGACTCTTCAATCAAAATGGTAAAAGCAAAAAAATAGTACTTTTAAAAGATTTTAATATATTATACAAAAGATTAATTCTGCCACCATTTTGCTCTACAGCCTCAAATAGTAATTCTTATTTAGAACTTTTCTCTTTTTAACACTGTCCAATTAACTTTTCCTGGGAGTTTCTGACCTTTGACTTAGTTTTTGAATATTAAACTTACAATATAAGCTATTCATGAGGGTTTTTTCTTGAATGTATTTATATTTTTAAAGAAAAATAGAACTTAAATTAAACTTAAAATCAATTTTTTCTTCAAATAATGATTTTTTTGCAACCAATTTTTAGCATAGACATCTGAAAAGGGTCACAAAGTAAAGAAGAATCATTTTGCTGCAAAACACCTTTTATTTTATGGAAATTGATCACTTATTACCAAAGTTATGTCAATTTCTAATCATCATGTGAAGGACACTGAAACTTTTCCTTTTTGGTCCTAATTTCAGAAATATAGGCCTTGTGCTAATTCTCCTGCAATTTCATTTCTAAGTAATATTTTTGAAAAATTTAAAGACATGGAAAGTTGTAATACACATATGCATAGGTTGAAAGAAGTTTTGTCCAAATTGGAAATAAAAAGTTTCATATTTAGGATCCGCTCCGGTCTTGAATTACTTCCGAGGTCGTTGTACCCTAAAATAGTCCGGATAGAAAAAATGATATGCTCCTTTTGCCACACTGTTTTAATGTTTGAGTCAGAGTTAAGTGCTTGAAATGAGGTTCAGCTAAGTGCCAGACCTCTGCTACATTCCATGCATGAGATGAAATGCATTTAGGTGCGAACTATTTTTTCTTGGAGCCTGACCTTTGGTGGAGGTACCCAAGTCTGCGTATACTTTCCTACCATGAGAATTTTTAGGGTAGTCGTGCGCAATGAAAAATTGTGAAAAATTTTATCCTGCAAGGTACTATTTTCTGGAGATGATATTCAAGAGCATATAATGCTCTTTAAGCCGCACTAAGTTATTAAGCCCAAATTTGCTTTTTAAAGGAGCTACAGACTGTCAAAATGTGCAAATTTACTATATAATTTAACACGGCCAAAACAGACAGGAGTGTAACCATATAGGCCTAACTTGATGAACATTTGTGACCCGCAACATTTCGGACTCCAATTTGAATACCGCTAATTTCCGCTCCTGTGCGTATTTAAACGACCAAAATCTCACTTACCTACTTTACTTTTTTACGGCAGATTCACGAAAGAGCCGCCGTTTGTCGATTGGTTTGTATTGAATTATGTAATTCGTCTTTCATAGGACTTAATCACGAAAACATATTCAATTTATTTTAAAATGACACAAACAGCAAGTATTTACGAGCGTAAACTAAGGAATAGAACACACGAATTTCAAAGAAGATTTGATTCTTTTTCAATAATTTGGATTGAGTCTTCATCAACCCCCAAAACTACTCAAAATCCCACCTTTACACACACACACGCACACACATTCATCCAAAGACTATATTGCCAACCATTGCTTTGTTGTGCCATTACCGCTCTACTTAGACGAATGTATCGCTGTTACCTCAACCATCGCAATCCTGTTTGATTTACCTTAATTATGAAATATGGCTCTTCATTGAAATCCAAAAAATAAGGCTTCTCACCAAAAATTCTCTTTTAATAAAATTGTCCCAATGTGACGTTTCTTTTTGATTCAGTATATATGATTTCAGATGTATAAGGATCACAATAAGAAAAAAAGGAACAAACAAGAAAAGTACATGCCAGTACAAAGCTGTAATGCACAATTCTGAAATCGGCCCGTCAGACTTTTTGATATCGACTCGAGGTCAGAAAGTTTCGGAATACTATTTCGGTTTAATCAAATAATTCCGTTGTAACTTTCGTATTCGTAGTAGTACTGAAATGTCATTAGTGCATTCACATTAGCTAGGTACTTACGACATTTAACTACTACAATGATGTCCCGGGTTCGATTCCCGACGGCGGCACTCATCCTTCCTACGATTTGTCTTCCACCGATGGGTTGACTTATTTGGGATATCAGTTGGAGGCAAGTAAATGATGTAATGGTAATACTGATGTGTGAAATACCAGAAATCTATTTTAAGGTGCTCCAGTCGCCGTGATATAACTTAAAGATTGTTGAAAGTGGCGAAGAACCCCATTCACACCAAAAATGCAATGCAATGACGTAATCCATGATTAAATGTCGTGTCCGTTGGCTTGAGGTGGAGCGTTGATCCCTTAACCAAGAGGTCCCGAGCTCGATTTACGAGGGCAGCTATCGATTTAGGTTTTTTCATTAGCCCACACATTCGGCGCAAGAACTGGTTTATTCTCCATGAAGCAGATTCGAGATGGGTTAGTCTGAATGGAAAGACCTTGTTTTCCATTCGATGTAAAATAAGAAGGTTTAAACCGATGACGAAATTGCTTTGTTATTATTTCCAGTAGCAATCTAAAAGATAAGCTTATAAGATAAGTTTCGTTTCAGGACAATATTGAGATTGCAAAGGTTAATAATTCTTAAAATGCATTAGCGAAAAACTCTCTGCCAAGTGAACAAACAATCAGACGTTTAAAAGATCATCATAAGTAACAACAAAGACGCCCAAACATATCAAAAAGTCCCCGATGACGACAACGGCACCAAAACTTTTGAAATACCTCGTTATGTCTCTCATGACATCCGAGTGAAATATGACCTTGATTAATGACCTTTAGCTTTGGTACTAACAGAAAACACTTTTCCACTGTATGTTATGTTATATGTTGTAATTTTGGACTATGAGCTTATATGCTCAACGTCTGTAATAAACTCATGTTCTGTTCTGTTCCACTAAGTTTTGATACAAGCAATACAAAGATGAAACAGTAAACATGTATTTCATGGTGTTTCGGTGAACAGTATAACGTTGTTTCATTGTATTTCGGTGAACAGTGAAAACTATTGTCCAAAGGTGGAAGATATGACGTTCTGAACTTTTCCCCGGCCCCACGGTGGAAGAGATGACGTTCTGAACTGTTCCCCGGCCCCACGGTGGAAGAGATGACGTTCTGAACTGTTCCCCGGCCCCACGGTGGAAGAGATGACGTTCTGAACTGTTCCCCGGCCCCACGGTGGAAGAGGTGACGTTCTGAACTGTTGCCCGGCCTCACGGTGGAAGAGGTGACGTTCTGAACTGTTCCCCGGCCCCACGGTGGAAGAGGTGACGTTCTGAACTGTTCCCCGGCCCCACGGTGGAAGAGATGACGTTCTGAACTGTTCCCCGGCCCCACGGTGGAAGAGGTGACGTTCTGAACTGTTGCCCGGCCTCACGGTGGAAGAGATGACGTTCTGAACTGTTCCCCGGCCCCACGGTGGAAGAGGTGACGTTCTGAACTGTTGCCCGGCCTCACGGTGGAAGAGATGACGTTCTGAACTGTTCCCCGGCCCACGGTGGAAGAGATGACGTTCTGAACTGTTGCCCGGCCCCACGGTGGAAGAGATGACGTTCTGAACTGTTGCCCGGCCCCACGGTGGAAGAGATGACGTTCTGAACTGTTGCCCGATGCCGAAGGCCACAGTTCATTATGACATGCCCGACACAAAGGTCAAAAGTTTTTTTCACTTTTACACGAATATCCATAAGATAACTGCTTTTTTACCTGATCATTATTGCACAAATTTGTTTTATTTGAATATATATTTAAAAAAAAACTGCACAGAAGAAACGGTTTTTTTTTTCGATAAATTTCTAAGAGCGCGCCACTCCGCCCGTTTATTGCACGTGCAACAAAATAAGTTTTGTTGTGTTTTTTTTTTTTTTTTTTTTTTGTTTGTTTGTTTTGTTTTGTTTTTGTTTTTTTTTTCAAACGGGCAACAGTTCGATGCTTACTGCGCATGAATGAAAATTTTCATACTGTTGACCGGTCACGTTGCGGATATTGAAATAGATATGAAACAGGTAAAAGTGGTAAATATACATTTATATGGGAGATCATGTTATGTTAAAAACTATTGTCCCAAGTTGGAACTCTCGGGAACCTTCGGCGATTTTACGGAATACACCTCGGGAATAATGAGGGTGCAGACAAGGGGGCGCGTCACTTTGCACGTGGGTTTAAATGACGTCACAAACAACGATCCTGCTAAGGATGGCGTTGCAAAATATCAAATCAACGAAAGAATAAAAGTGGGCATATTATAATTTGATAACAAAACGCAGTGTTTTACTGCGTTTTGTTTTTAGATTTAAAATGCCCAAAAGTTCTCCACAGACGATCGGAAAGAATTTAAAAAAATGTGATTTTCTTGAAGCGTATTTAAAGCTGCTCTTGCACAGTTTTTCATAGAAAAAATACAAAACTTGTTCTAAGTTTTGGAAATGTGTGTATTTTTAGACTATGAAGAATGGCCAAAAGCATTGGCACTAGAAACAACATATTTCAATAATTTTGTAACTTATTTTTTCAAAGTGGCAAGCTCAGTAAGGTATCCAGTCTATTTATTTCTAGTCTATTTATTACAAAATCGTTATTTTCCGTGAATAACCTTTCATTTTTTGCCTGTTTTGATATGAAGTTTCTAGCTGTCAAATACTTTAACCTTAATCTTTGATTGAATAAGACAAACATGCCGAATGTCAAGCAAAAATAGTTGGCTTGAAATCGAAGAATAATTTTTTTTGCGTTAGTAGTCACTTTATTTTTTAGAATGAATCTAACCTAAATTCGGGTATATCGGTCTTTCTTTCGATGCATTACCAGATTGAATCTTGTTATTTTAAAGACTTTAACATGATGGGGTAGTTTATTCCGATTGATTTTACGAAAAATGTTATAATTCACATTTTCCCAATCTGTGCAAGAGCAGCTTTAAAAACTGAAGTACCACCAGAAGCCGAGTAACCTAAAAAAAGACCTCAAAATCCTACACTTACGTCCGAGGTACTTTCCAGTTTACGCAAAAGTCCGAGCGATGTTCCGAATGACGATTCTAATGAGATATTGCAAGACAGAATTTAATAACCAATGAAAACACCAGGTGCGATGATTTTTTTGCCTTACGATCAAAATTTTCGTAAGATCTTTAGTAAAACGGGCCCAAGGTGCGTAAACGAGTTGGGTTTTTAGTTTCTTTGTTGCACTGAATTGACAGATCGCTTCTGTCAATAACAAGAGGTTAATTAGGGCCTGAGACGCACTAATAGCTATTTTTTAGTATAACACCATGACATAAAACGCAAATATGAAATAAGAAGAAATTACATTAACTTTATTCGAAATAAAACTCAAATGTCATTTGTTTTAACTGTGTACACAGACAGCTCCGCCCTTTTATCATTATTATAACGTCATCTTAAGCGCGAGCGTTAATTCCTTTGACGTCATATAACCCACGTGTTAAATGACGCGCTTCGCTTGCCGTGAAATTCCCTACGTCAATATCGTTACTTTTACTTTTACATCCAGAAAAAAAATTGTTTTAATTTAATTTTACATCCAGAAGAGGGTAAAAGACCTAACTTCAAAATTGTCATCCTGTTATAATGGGTATAATTTCATTTCGCTATGATGTGTCGATGATAAAATTCTGATGGGGAAGGTGTTATATTCAAAACAATTTCCTCAGGCTCCGCCCTCGGATTTAACCTTTTAACCTCCATCAGACTTTATTAATCGACACATCATAGCGAAAATAAAATTATTTCATAACATTGAGCTACACTGATATGAACTTGCTTTAGTTTCAAGAGAAATCGATAATATTTGTTGATTTTATCACAAATACAAGAAGACCCCCTTTTCCGTGTTTTCCAACGGATAGTCCCATTGTTCTTAAGCGAGAAAGCTTACGAAAAGCGAGAAAGCTTACGACAATACAATAGTGCATTCAAAGATTAAATGGAATCCGATAACATCTGAGGACTTAATTTCAAGTTTTCACCGAGTGAAATTCCATAAGGCTCCTTTTCACGTGATTTCTGTCGGATCGTCCTCATTTACAAAACCGTCTATTCATTTGACCTAACAATCGTCTTCAAGAAAGCTTCAAGATAAATCAGTTAATATTTGTGGACATAATCACATAAACAAGACTGCATTAAATGGAAGTCCATAAGGCCCCCCTTCTCGTGTTCTCTGACATTCTATCCGCATTATCGAAAGCGACTATCTCTGTCACCCTACAATGCGAATGATCGCACGGGAAAAGGGGCCCTGTGGAATTTCACTTTTCGCAATCTTGATTTGTTGACGTTATCGAGTTAACATGATTGCATTTAGTTAAATTCGTAAGTAAAAATCCATAAGCATCTTTTCCGATGTTTTCTGACGGATTAATCCCATTTTAGAAAACACAAACTTGAATTTGGCATGTGCTTGACATTTCCAACAATTTCATACGAGCGTGATGGAAATATATTTAGAAGAATGAATAGTCAAACATTAAACTGAAACTAGTCTGTGATCATGAACTAACACTATAGGTTTCTATCTGTCTATAAAGCGCCTAGTAAAGACTCTGATCAGACTGTGCGAATGCACAGGCTGGTCGGATTCTAAACGTTATGCACAAAAGAAATTGTTTGAAATGTCACGCAAAGGCTCAATTAATAGTTTATCAACTGAATAAGCCCTTATTCTGCTGTTTTTGAATTTTGTTTCAAATCGCCAGCTTTGAGTATATTTCAATCTGCCTTGTGTAAGATTTAAAAATATTATAAAAAAAAAATATAAGTGTCTACTAACTGCGTCTGTGCAAGTTCATCTAAGTCAATGTTATCTGCCACAGTAATTTGTACAGGGAAAACCCGCGAACAACAGGAGTACAGTTAGTTACACCCTGAAATTTACATTCACCTCAATCAAAACCATTCTAATCCACTCATTCAGTACGCCATTCATGCATTCTAAACACTCACTCAAACCATTCAAAAATGCTCAAACCCATTGAAAAATAAAGAATCAACAATGTCATTCAAACAAATTTGGAAAGAGAAAAATCGCGATTTCACTGACATAATTCAAATTGCAAGCGTCTAATTGGATCTTGAAGAAATAGGAAGTTATCTATAGAATTTGTGTGCATATTTTATTAAAGGGAGGTAATCAATATCGATAATTTTGTTCATCCTGAACAAAATTTGCGATATTGGATTACCTCCCATTAAATTCACTCAAAATTCGCTCCACACTCTCATTCAAATTCATTCCTAAATCATTCTAAAATCATTCATCTTGTCAATTTCACGATGTTGTTAACTGTAGGCTATGTTGGGGTTTTGAAATTTTACTAACTCTTTGACAAAATAGTTCAATATAAATGTCGGAATATGGGACAAATAGTCTATATCAAAACAAAGGTAAGAAGAGGGGCCCGTCCATTACTTATCTAACGAAATACACCAAAGAAATTTCCTCTGTGTGTCTTTGGAATCGGCAAACATTTAGGGAAAATACGGTAACTATCAAATATCAAATACGTCCGACGTGATCACAGAAGAGCCTGTTTTAATGTCGAAATGACTTTCTAAAATAGTTGGACGTAGCTCCCACGGATTTTTCTTGTAAACACCAATATAAGTATAGATGTCCGGTTTGTAACGTAACATACATTTTATTCCAGCATTTCTGATAGCTTGTTCTAGCTGAAGCAATTGGTCCTTATTTCTGAAGTCATTATTATAGATACAAACTACGTGTGTCTCTCCCGAGTCTGAATATGTACTAACTTTGGCAGAAAAAAAGGGTGCAGTTTTATCTTCAATCACTTTTATTGCAATTTTAGGCCATAGCACATCTATTTTCGCTCCAGTTTGTGCAAAAAACATCCATTTTCCGCACGTCACATGATAAGTTCCGGCCAGTTCTAATATCAACTGGAAGTTTATTGGCCTCTTTGACTTCACTATTTGTTCCCAGGCACACACTAATCCGAATGGATCCCTATCTTCCAGAAAGCCAATCCAATCTTGCGATAAAGGCCGCGAAACGTGTATCCAGAATATCCCACTTTTATTACTGTAGATAGAGAATAATGAATGAGTGGTTATTGGTGAACGAATTTATTAAACAAGTCATCTATAAACAGATAAAAACGAGGCTGTGCCGAGTCTTTATCTGTTTTTAGCTGACGAGTATTCGGTATTTGATAAGCACAAATTTGATATTCTATTTATAATTTGACCCGAATTTTAGTAAAAAAAAACCGAGAAAACTACGATATTTATCGATTCATGTTTTTTTCCGAGAAACACATATCGCCGTTTGCAAAAATGACGTCAGCAAATCCATTATGACGTTATTTCCTAACAAAAATATTAAGTTGATCTTCGTTCTTAGCTCATTTGCATAGTTATTCCACTAGTGTAATAACACCCGTGTCATATCAAAAATATTCAAAGGAGTTATTTCACTCTGGCGACGTAGGTCATATTATAAAGATAAGTTAAACCATCGTCACAAAACATCAAATTGTTTGCTAGAATTTGTTTTGCTTGTCGCTACATGTACACCTGATATTTATCGTAGATTGATACCAATCTGTCTTGACAGCCAAAATCCAGTTACATTCAAACTGAAAATTTGACCCTGTGAAATAAAATCTTTAAAAACAATCAATTATGCAATGTTTACTCTTATAAGACAAAAAGCTCCCATTTTCTTTCTTTGTTTCGTTTGGTTCTTTGAAAATTTCTTGTTCATCATTTTTTTTATAAAAAAACGTTTTATTGGCGTTTATTGTAGCTGTGCCTTGCGTAGTGTGTGTACCTAGCTAATTTTAATAGCGAAGTGTACCTAGAGCATCACCTTTGGCACAGACAATGTCTTAATTGAATCCCCATGTAGCGGAATATTTATTTTCGGATTGCATGTTGTTTATTGTTCATTTATACATTTCAATGATTTGGACTCACTCTTAACGATAATCTGTAGTTTGCAGTATGCGGATCCAGAGGGGGGGGGGGGGGGGGGGGGGGGGGTCGGTAGGATTCGAACGAATCCCCCCCCCCCCCTGTATCAACATAACTCCATTGTAGTTGACAAATTCAATCAAAACCTTGTAACATTAGCAAAGCAACCCCCTTTTTGTAGTGTTCGAATCACACGAACGACAAATTCTACAAATAATGTACAGAGTTTGAGCAGGGATACTATGGGAATTATTACTTGAATTCTAGGTAGACATTGAACCCCCTCTGTAGAAACTCTGGATCCTCTGTTGCAGGTCGTAGCCTAAGTAACGGGTCATTTCATTTTAGATAAAGAAGCTGTTACTTTTATATTTTATTCACTTTTAAAGATAGTCGATATTTGCATTGAAACGTTAAATCGCTGGAGGGTAACAAATACAGAATCCAAATTATATCACGGCTAAGCTAGGCACTGTCGGATGAATTAACGCAGAATAGACGTACAAAATGTTTTCTGGCTCGTTGGCAGAGTGGTTTATATGCTCGATACGTAATCTGGTGCTTCCGGGTTCAAGCCAAACGGAGGCAAATTGTTTATTATGCACCCCTTCGAAGAAGAAGGGGTATATCGCTTTGCACTCCGTCGGGTTGTCGGTAGGTCAGTACGTTTTTTGTCCGGAGCATATCTCAAAAAGTAAGCAAGCTAGAATCACGAATCTTCACAGGTAAATAGATCTCATTGGGGAAAAGTGCAGTGCACACGAACCATAACTCTACTCGTCGTATTTTGTGAGTTATTGCCCTTTGTTGAGTGACAAAGAATTCGCCATTGACCTGCTTTTATGGTTGGAATAAATGTTTTACAAACAACTCTTGTTTACTATTAAGGAAGGTCGCGTTACAGAGCCCTTGTTAACCAAGCTGTAAAAATTGGAATCAATGGTTGGAATCCACTGGCTCTTCTATAAGTTCATTTTAAGATCTAGAATGAGTGAGAACCACGATGGAAATAAGAGTCTGTTGACCCTTTATCGCGATGCTCTCGACTGAAAAAAAAATCGACATACCTGTCAAAATTTGATGGTAAATGAGCTTGTAACCATTCTGCTGCAGGTATCTGATTTGGGTCATCACATCTCTTTCGGTATGACAGTATACCAGTATTCTCCTCATCACTGTTACTCTCATCATCTTCGTCGTCGTCATCATCAGAGTTGTTGTTCCAGTTATTTTCCCGGACTACACTTTTCTCATAATCCATTACCTCCATTTATATGTAGATGGTTTATCTATTTTCGTACCCCTTCACCCTAAAGATAAACACGATGATATTATTGTTATTAGTTTATCAGCACTGTGGTTTTGATTACAAAATGGTGAAAACTGTTTGAAAATTATATCCCGCTTTGCACGTAACAGTACGTACAAAGCGGGGTATAATTTTGCAAACAGTTTGCGCCATTTAGTCACATGACCGCATGGCTGTTGAAGTCAACTGATTTCTTGTAAAAAAGCACTTTATTCGGATATTCATCTCATAAACTTGGCAGATATGTTCCTTTGTTTATCCTTCTCAAAATTTGTTCGTGGAGTTTTGATTGACCCCTCAAAATTTTGGCGTGACAGGGTGGGGCTTATTTTGACCCCGAAATCTTTTAACATCTCCTAATTAACCAATGGGCTTACTTCAACCAAACTTGGCAGATTTGTCCCTTAGGTGAGCCTTCTGAAATCTTATTCCAGGAATTTCGATTGAATCCAAATACATAGGCGTGGCAGGGCGTGGTTTATTTGGTTGACTTCGAAGTCTTTGAACATCTTTTCCTGAGAAACCAATTGGCGGATTTCAACCAAACTTTGCAGATATGCATTCTCAAAACTTATTTCTGAAATTTCGATTGACCCCTAAATATGGGCGAGGCAGGGCGGGGCTTATTTTTTACCCCGAAATCGTAAAATATTTTCTCCTAAGAATCCAATGGGCTGATTTCAACCAAAACTGGCAGATATGTTCCTTAGGTGCCCTTTCTCAAAACATATTCCTGGAGTTTCGATTGACCCCAACACATTGGCGAGGCAGGGTGGGATTTAATTTGACCCCGGAATCTTTTAACAATTGTACCTTAGTAAGAAATGGCTTGATTTCAATCAAACTTGGTAGATATGTTCGTAGGTGACCCTTTTCAAACGTTGTGCCTGGGATTTTGCTTGGGCGTGGCAGGATGGGCCCTACTATGACCTCAAAATCTTTAAACATCTTCTCCGCATTAAACATTGGACTTTTTACTTGAAACTTTGCCATAAGGTTCCTTTGATTGCCCTTTTAAAATTTTGGACCATAAAATTGGTCATGGTTGGGCAGTTTTTTTTGAATTGTTGAAATTACATCTCCCCAACCTCTCGGCAAATTTGTATGAAACTTGACAGCATGTTACTTGGGTGACATGCACTGGAACAATAAAATTCAGACGAGCGGTTTCGGACCATTTTTGCTCTCTTGTCTCGATTTGTTATCGCAGTTTTGCTTGGAATTACTCCCGATTCATATAGAATAGTTCTAGCAATTCTTTTTCAGAACATTGTATCAGTTATCAGCAGAACAATCCAATGATATTATTTTCCTGTTGGTGGTTAACGGACGGCGAAGATCGGTTTGCAATCCTTGCGAATTGTTAATGGTCATATACGGAAAGCTTACCTGTTACCTGTTACCTGTGCGTAGAAGCCATTCTTAGATTTGAGCCTCTTTGGTCCGTTTCTTCGTGGTTGTAACCATTGTTGGCCGCTCCCGGCCTGTAACAACTGGGAAAAAACTTTACTGGATTATTTTTCCAATGATTAATTTAAAGCGCTCTTAAAACTATTTACACTGGAATTATTTACAACATTATCGGGCAGTCTGTTCCAGTCGTTTACGACTCTTTGTGTGAAGCTAAATTTTCTTACATTTGCTTTACAGGACCAGTTTGAATATTTTCATTGTATGTCCTCTGGTTATTTGTGTATTTGATTGGAGGACGGTAGGAAACAGCTTTGATTTGTCGACCCTGTCCTTGTCCTTCAGCATTTTAAATGTTTGGATAAGATCTGACCTTTTCCTCCTGTATTTCAGTGATGGCATTTCCAGGTGAAGTAATCTTTGATTGTATGTTTTATTCTTTAGACAGTGAAGAGTTTTGGGTGCTCGTCTTTGGACATTTTCAATCTTGGTTTGTTCTTTTTTGTAAGTTAGTGACCATACACTGGACCTATATTCGAGATGTTGGCGTACAAGACGTTTGTAGAGAGTTAGAAACATATCTTTATCCAGGTGATTAAATGAGGCCTAGAGTTTTGTGAGCTCTTTTGACTTTCATATTGATATGTTCCTTGAAGCTTAATTTACTATCAGTTTGGATACCTAGGTTTTTTCTGTTAAGTCTTTGGTTATTTCTTTTCCAAATAGGTGGTATTTACTTTTAATACTCTTGCCAATTTTAAGATGCTTGCACTTGTCTTGATTAAACATTAGGTGCCACTTGCTTGACTAATCTTGAAGGTTATCAGGGTCCTTTTGAAGATTGTTTGATCATTAACAGTTTTTATTGTAGAATATATCTTTGTATTATCGGCAAACAGTTTCGTTTTACTTAAAGTACAGTATGGTAGATCATTTATATAGATGGTGAAGAGTGTAGGACCAGCAACGCTGCCTAAAGTCATGCAACTTGTGACGTTTGTTGAGTCAGAATGGGCTCCATTTAGTACCTGCCTTTGTTTCCTACCTGTTGGAAAATCTTTTAACCAGTTGAGTAGATTATTTCGAATTCCATGATATCCTTGAAGTTTTGTAAATAGCCTCTCATGAGTGACAGTGTCGAAAGCTTTTTGGAAATCCAAGTAAATGACATCTATGTGATTGTTATTATCTAGCTGTTCCGTCCAGTCGTCCATCTCTTCTTTGAGTTGTGTTAAACAGGATTTGCCTTGCCTAAATCCATGTTGTTCAGTTGAGAATAAATTATGTGTTTCCATGTAGGACATAATTGAATCTCGTATTATTTTTTTCTATTATTTTACATATGACAGATGTAAGGCTAATCGGTCTATAATTCGATGCTTGTTGTTTTGGTCCTTTTTTTATATATTGGTGTGACTGTAGCCATTTACCAGCATGTTGGTATTTTGCCTTCATTCATTGACTTCGAGAAAATCATACTTAATAGGTAAGTCAGATAAAAGATTCAGAACACTCTTTAAGTAGTTTAGGGTGTATGCCATCTGGTCCCGAGGATTTTAATTCTTTGACACAGTCTAAATGTTTGGGGTTTTTTTATGTTTTCTGTACTGAATTTCACTGTTGTAATAGTTTTGTTAGCTCTCTTTTGGAAATTTGGGATGTTTGTTTTGTCTTCCACGTTGAATAAATTACGCCATCGAGTCTTGTATATTCAGGCTCCACAGATGCAAACTAGTGTCTGCGAAGTCGAAAGTTTTGCGGACGTGAGCATGTTATTAAAGGATGCTTACGAATACTTGCGAATATCTACGAGAAAGCAATCTTTAAGGACTCGTCATGAATGAATTTCCATGTGAACCCGGTATATTCAGTCATTTGACCATGCTATCGACTTTCACTACAATTCCGGTAAACCCGTTGAATGTATGATAAAATTAAAGTTGTGTGGATAATCATTTCATGGGTAGTTAAAACGATCCATCCGAGATTAATGCTGTTGATAATATTGACTTGATAATATTGTCTATAGAATTCATCTCTGTATCTGTATCTTTTACGTTGCAGGATCCAATGCTGGCTTTTACGCAACGGTGAGGGAGTGCTGCCTGGTGTTACTGGCTGGATTGATCGAGGGCTGTTTTTAATGCCTCGACTTTTTTGGGGTTGACAATGTCCTCCTCTAGTTTGTTCCAATTGATGATTGTTTGTGCAAAGAATGAGTTTTTGTACTGACTGGTGTTAGCATAAATTGGTTATAAACTTTTTGAATTTTGTTTGAGTTGAGAGCTAAGTACATTTGATGTTTCACAGTCTCTGTATTGTTTTAGTTTGATTTTGCGCGAGGGTCTGGTTGCTCTCAGAAATTGAGTTGGCAGTAGCCCAGGTACCAACCCCTCAACCACCTTATACATCATGACAAGTCTCTGGCTTTTTCTTCTTGATTGTAGACTGGGCAGTTCTAGTTGTTTAGCGGTCTTTGTGATATAGCCTTCTTCTTGGGATTTGTAGTCATTTTTGATAAACCTTATTGCTCTGTTTTGTACTCGTTCAAGGGTATCTGTGTCTTTTTGGAGATATGTGTCCCATATAATTGATCCAGAATCCATAAGAGATCTAACCATGGAGTTCTCTGTACAATGTTTGAGGTTTCTGCGCATTAATCCAAGGGTTGAGCTGGCTTTCTTAGTGACTTTGTTGATGTGAGTACCCCATTTCAGTTCAGAGGATATAAATTTTGTAGGAAAAGAAAATGGTTGTCTTCGACATCTTCTAGGATGTGGTTGTTTAACATGTAGAATTTGGATAGTTTTGTCTTGATACTCAGTAAGTAGCATTTCTTTGAATTAAAGCGCATCCCCAGTCCTTTGCCCAAGCTTCTAGATTGTTGAGGTATTCTTGTAGGATTAACTGGTCTCAGTCGTATCGTGGCTGTCGAAAAGCCTGAGAACCTAGCCACGATAAGGTTATAATCAACACTTATTCTATCGGATATATTTTCTCTTTAGAAAAAGTTATGTTGATTTTGGGCAATATTTAATGATTTCTATTTGATTTTGCTATACTAGGAGTAGGGGAAAACCGTAGAAGTTCGGACAAACTCATAAATTCGGACATACTTTTTAAGATAATTTTTTGAAAAAGCAATGATAACAGCGTTTTTATCGTATGTTTCTATACAATCTGAGATATATCTCGCATAAGTCAGTTTTACTTGTGATAAAATGATAGATATGTTGGTGGAAATAAAACGATTTGAAGTCACAAACCCCTGGCTACCTTCCGAATTGAACTGACATTCATACATTGCTGATGAATAAAGGCTCGGTCAACGGTTAAGAAATATGTATGCATTGGCGAAAATTAATTGCAAAACGGTTATTATTCGATTAAAATATCAAAGAGGTTAAGAATTTTAATAAAATAATCAATAATTATTTGCTCAGAATCGTATTATATATATTATTTCCCTTATATCTATTTTTCTTTGCATACATCCGAACTTAATGTCAGCGTCTGTTAATATACCTATTTGTCTGTATTTTATTCGAAATATTTGCCAATTTTCAACATCAAAGTTGATGAATGAATATAGTATCTATAGTCAAAGCATTCCTGAATTGAAGTTTTAAAGCTTCGTATTGACATTCTTCGTTTAATGTAACAAAATCCACGACTTTATTCCCCTAATTATTGATATTCCTTAATTGTCCGAATTTCACCCTTTGACGATTAACATGTCCGAGTTTTACCGCTTTCAAGTCCGAATTTTTCCAACCCCGTCCGAATTTACCCGTTTCACAGTACTCTCAAACTTCACGTTTTCACAACGTTTTGGCCATCAATTGCTTCACATTTTTTGGATAAAATGCAAGTTCGATGACCGCTCGAGTGATGAGAATACGGCTGGTGTCCGGGTTTCCACCTATAGCTTCAGAATTAAGCCTGAAATAAGGTTGGTAAAAAACGTCCGAATTTACCCGGTTTCCACTAAAGCTGCACGCCGGATAAGAGATTTCTACTGCAATAAATTTCCTTTTACAGATCATAAGACAAAAAACACGCATGGCTTTCTCGTGTTTACTCATGGCATGTTTATTAGTGTTTACTCACGGCATGTTTATTAGAAAGCCCTATTTCATACTTTCGTCACATACACTGAGAATATCAAAGACAAACTTCGTAAGCAAAATGACCTCGCCAACGAATTGTCTTAGTACTGGTTTGTCAATATTTAAAACGAGCGTATTAAGAAGTGTAAATCAGACTACAATATTTAAGAGCAGCATGTAGACCTTTTTCAGATTTGAGAGACGGCACGGATTAAGATTTTGAAAGTTCATGTATACGAACTATCTTTCAAGTAACAAGTAATGGGAGAATTACTCATTTTTTTGTTCTATTAAAAAAGGAAAATATAACGAATAAAAACCAGATATACCGGGGCTCGAACCGCGTGCCTTGTGATCCAGAGGCCGATTGCCTTTCATTTGTATCTGAAAGGGCTGTCTACTAACTGTGGCGCTAAACAAACATATGAATTGTTATGGTCGCTTGGCGCGATAAAACGTGAATTTGCGATTATTTCACTTGATTGTTGTTTACGTCCGCCATCTTGCATGCTTCTACACAGGACACCTTTTTACTACACTATACAAGGTATACGACTGTGAAGTTAGTATCAGTACAGCGAGTAATTATTTAGATAGGGGTCACGCTCCATTATGTCAATTATTCTAATATTCAAATTCTATTCTTCGAGTTTTATTGTCATGGTTGGTAGTTCTTCACACCAGTTCAGCCACAATATTTCATCAGAGCCTCGAGCTGAACATCCCATTAAGGTTCATATAAAGTGTTTGAGGCCCAATTTCAAAACACTTCATTTGCCAAGAAAAAGGCAAATGTCCAGGTATATTATATATCAAATTGAAGCTATTTATGAGCACAAGCAATTAAGCAACATAAGACTGCCATAGCTATAGCGGTATAGCAAAACATTGTGGAAAAGGGTCATTTTGTACAGAACAAGCAACTGCATGACTGTTGTAAAAAAAGGCTCATATTTTAACAAATTACAGACTAAAGTACGACCCAGGTACTACTACAAACGTTGGTATAAAACTCGGGCCCAAAACGTAGTTATGCAAGTATTTTATTTTGACTTATTTTATAAACACATATGTCATATATGTCATTCTAATTTTGTAAACGCGTAGATCTTTTAAAGGTAAGGTGTGTTATTACAACATGAATTGACATTAATAGTTTATTTACCTGTAAGGTTGTTTAGCAATATATCAATTTCTATTTCACAGAATGATTAATATAAAGTAATTTATTATAGTTCATTTAATTAAAAAACTGTAATTTGAAATAAATTGCAGAAATTATTTCACAATATTATGGTGTGCTGTTGCACCATACCTAACATCTATTTTGAAAACAGACCAAACCGGTTTGACAAGTATGTTGACAAAATAAATGGAAATTGATTTTTCAAAGGAGCTTTTTGAGACCCAGTTTTATATCTAAGGTTGTAAGAGTACCTGGGTAGTACTTTAGACTATACTTTGTTAAAATATGAGCCAATTTTATCCAACCATAATGCAGTTGATTGTTCTGTACAAAATGACCCTTTTCCACAATGTTTTGGCTTTACCGCTATAGCTATGGCGGTCCTATGTTGCTTAACTGCTTGTGCTCAAAAATAGCTTCATTTTGATATACAATATACCTGGAAATACTGCTTTTCCTTGGCTAATGAAGCGCCCTTAAAAATTTGGTCTCAAATACTTTACATGAACCTTAAGGTGCACTTCTTTCTTGGCTGCCGAGCCTGTCCTTATCTATCGTTGTATCGAAGGGCAGCGCAGATGGGATAGGTTTATTGCCTACTTCTTATTATATAACTGTATGTGGGAGGCAAATGACTTGTGTTATAGTGGAAGCATGTTGAAATTAACCTTGCCTTTGTGATTTAAATAAATTCAATACCGGTCGTTCCTCCTCGGCAAAATACGACTTATCTGCGGAATCCAAACGTAAAGTTGGAGTGCACATGATAGCTTTGTTAACCCATTATCGCACATGCTGTTCACTGTTACGGCGATATTTAGTCACCCTCATGAACTAGTGAATCAATACATAAATTGAGTTTATATTTTAAAAATCTTTAGACGCGGGTGATAAAAATATAAATTTTCAAATTTCTTTAAATGCAATTTATGTGTTTTGAATGGAAATGAAATGAAATACCCTCTCTCAGTCTCAATAATTGTTTTAGAAATCGAATCGTCTGCTACATGACTAGGCGCCCCTTATATAGGTAAACTACTAACTCCACGCATACCTGTAATTTTGCAGTATAACGGAATGTCCATGCTTGATCGTCACGTGCCGAAGTATCTTCGGAATTTATTCATGTGCCTTATTATTTATTCTGCATAAAGGTCAGGATCAAGTTAACATGCACCCGCTATAATCACTGGTGTTCAACGATGTTACCGTAAAATGGTTGTCTATGATTTTATATGCTATGATTCTGTATTGCAAATGAGCGGGAAAAAATGCTTTTCTTCGATCTGCACGGGATTTTGTCTCACACACATCGCTTTAATACAACTGAAAGCATGGCTGTCAATTTGGTAAGTTTTTCTTATTTTTAAATATCATCTTTTAATTTTTTCTGTATCGATTTCATATCGATGAAAGGTGTATGTTTGTCTATGAGCATGACTCTGTGGCGATGGTTTTTTGAAGATAGTGTGTTGGTTTCTTGAAGGCATTTTTGAAACTTGATTGACGTATTTGTGATATCTTTTATAAAAACGCGACATGTTTTATCAGGGAAATCGCGAATTTCTGTCATATATAATATGATAATGTGATTAAAATAGCCTGAGACTTGCGGTCTCGAACATTGAAAGATATAATTATGTTAGATTTAGATTGGCAGATGAATTTGTGGATGAAGTTGGTGACCCGTTAAAGATTGGTACCTATCTAAGAAAAAATTTGTGTCGTAAAAAAAACGCTTAGGACGTTAATGAAGTTTGAAACCGGATTTACATATGATTACACATGTAAGCGGGTAAACAATACCAAAACGCTTCGCATAGTTTTCATCTTGAACGCAGAGTTGGTTCATACAAAATGAAAGTATTAAGAAGCCTACGTTAGATTTAATTTGGAAGCAAAGTATTTAATTATGCTATTTAAACGTAATTATATACTACTGAAAATTTTCGATTTTTATTTCATTACCCCTTCATGGTTTCAGGTTATACATGTATGTTCATGCGTACAGCCTTACGACACTCCCATGAATATATAAATATACCTAGTTCCAAATGAAAGTGTGCACTTTTACATTTAAATTCCTCTGAGATTACACAATATATCGTCACGAAATGCTGGATGACTATCCCCAAGAGTATGTACAGACGCTATTTGAAAGCAAACATCGTGTGATTAGTAAATATCTTCAGCTGAATTGAGACAATTGATTTTGAATGTTTTGCATGTGCATCTCGCATTTGACAAGTGATTGGTCTGAAACTGCTTTCAATTGAATCTTTGCGGCTTTCCTAAGCATAAAATTACATCTTCAATACAAATATTCGTGATGCAAACGCGTGCTTTGACTACCAACAAACGTCGTTGAACAAAATCGAACCTTGTCAGATTTGGAATGTCATTAAAATTGATTAGGCATTCATGTTCCAATAGAAATCGAGGTCATCATTCTATAAGGTCTTTAATAAGCTAGTTGAGATGATATAGAACGCCATAGCACTATTCAACGACGAGTAACTGACCTAAAAACGTAGCAATGTCCAACGTTGACGTACACGTAACGTCTGCATACAAATTAAAACTGTTGTTTGGAATTGGCTTAGAATGGCTTCTAAAACTCTATAATACAACATCAACACATAGCTCTTACCAAAGAAAAAAGTTGCAAGGAGGTCAAATTTCAACAAAATAGGTTCTGTCTGTGCGTATGCAGCATGCTATACATTATCCAAATCTGATTTGATTTTTAATTTCAAAAGGTCTTGACTTAAGTATGGTAGCAAAATACTCCATAATTTTCATCCAACTTTGTAAAAAACAATAAGGGGGGGGACACGCCCACTCACAATCCAATTTACCGTCAATCAAGTTAATTTACAAAAGTGATAATCTTGTATAGGCAATATGGAAATATGATTTTAATTCAAGAATGTTTTACGTGTATTAGCCAGTTTGGAAACTTTCATACTTAATTACTTGTGTTCTTCTTGTTCGACAAAATGCCTTCATTTGAAGAATTGCAATATTTCTTCAACCTGTGTTAATAGATGGTATTTGACTCGCACTCATATTGTTATAGGATAACGAAAGTGGCGTAAATACAGCTTTACTCGAGCTGTATTTACGACATTTAAGTCGCCAATCGAAAATATGTTTTCGATAAAGGAAAACGAAACTTCTTGACCATGATTAAAGATTCTTGATGATTTGGCTTAAATTGATTTGCAGGAAGAATCCACGTTACTGAATGGGTCCTTCGATGACGAGGTAATTATTGAAGAAAGTAACCAGGATGGGATGACTGTGGAATAAAATCAGACAGGTACACGCTATTTTGTATAATTGCTATTCTAAAATTCTAACGCGATTGCGTGAAAAACTTTGAAGACGAAACAGAAAACTATCTAAAAACACAATGTAAACCTTATTGATAATGTTGTCGCGTGCATTTGTTTATAGTCTAAAAAGGCATTTTCTGGCTCTAATGCCAGGTAGGCTCTAGCTATTCGATGAAAATTTGAGTGAAGGGGTGGTTTGCCTCTCTCTCTCTCTCTCTCTCTCTCACTCTCTTTCTCTCTCTCTTTCTCTGTGTGTCTCTGTCTCTCTGCCTTTCTCTGTGTGTGTGTGTCTGTCTGTCTCTTTTTTTTTTCTCTCTCTCCCTCTCTTTCCCCCTCTCTCTCTCTCTCTCTCTCTCTCTCTCTCTCTCTCTCTCTCTCTCTCTCTCTCCCTCTCTCTCTCTGTATGTCTCTTTCTCTCTCTGTGTCTCTGTCTCCACTCTTTCTCCATCTCTCTCCCCCTCTCTCTATCTCTTTCTCTCCCTCTCTCTCTTTCTCTGTGTGTCTCTGTCTCTCTCTTTCTCCATCTCTCTCTCTTTCTCCATCTCTCTCTTTCTCTCTGACACCTTCATTTGAAAGTGGAGGATGTCAAGTGTAGAGAATATAATCAAGAACTAATTTCATTTTCGCGTGAGTAAATGAATAATGTGTTTTGGAGGAGGAGATAAATGCACAAGGTAAAATCCGAGGACGGAGCCCGAGAAAGTTTGCTTTGTATAAATCTCCTCCCCACTTTATTCATGGACACATCAACGCTAAAATGAGATAATATCCACAATAAAACACGATCACGATTCTAAATACTTTGTTCTATCCTTTTTTGAGTATAAAATAGTATTATTACATTGTCTGAGTGTAAAATTTATGAAAGACCAATGATACTGACATTGGATAATTGAAAGAAAAACGAAGCGCGTCACTTAGCACGTTACGTTATATGGCTTCAAAAGCATCAATGTTCTCGCTTAAGATGACATTGAATATGATAAATAAGCGGAGCTTCCTGTGTACACAGTAGAACACATGGCATAAGAATTTTATTGCGAATAAAGCTCTAATCGATTTTTTATAGGCCTATGCGTTATATGCAATTGTGTTCATTTAATATCAAATAGGTTAACGGTGACAAACAGGAGCAGCAATAGAGGCTCTACAAGTGTGACGACTGCAGGAACTGTACCAGGGCGCCATCTTATCTCCATAGACACAAGGGGAGCATTCACCAGAGTAGACGATTTCATTGTGGATTATGCAGTAAGACATATAGTCAAAATTTTCTTGAACAAACACGTATAAACCGTTCACCAAAAATTACATCTGTTATGCAACAAGTGTTCACAGACTTTTTATACAAAACAAGGTTTAGCTGGCCACACTGTGTCTGTCCACGATAGAGCAAAATCTTAGTTTAAATGTAATCAGTGCAATGAGTCTTTTTTATGATAAAACGTATTACACAGGGCACGTAAATACCCATAAGGGTATCAGACCATTTTCTTGTAGGAAATACAAAACCTGTTAGTATATAGGAATGAAAACGAATTAATTTATGTGCGCTAAATAGTGATAAAACGTCTAGCAACGTCAATTCTCCTGATGACGTTACATTAATTACGCCAAAATGACGTTATGTTTCCAGCGGCGACGTCAAATAGAAACATTTGATATGGCCGCATAATTAGAATGTAAAGATGTAGTTGTGAAATTTCAATGTAGTATTTTTTTGCAAAAGGCATTAGCCGAAATATCAAAATAGAGTATATTAATTCAAAGAATTAATTCTATTTTCTTAAAACTAAATGCAAATATAACTCGGTCTACAACATCATGTGCGGAAAAAAATGTACACAGGATTGTGCCGTCAGTCAAGATGTATGTTTACTTTTTTAACAGGCAAAATTGTCTTTTACAGCATAAATGTGACAAGCTGTGCGGAACAAAACCAAGTCTTCGAAAAGTTTCTAATGTGACTAGCCTTTACAACTTTCGAACTGACAGACTACAGCAAACATGAACAAATACAGTTTCAATTTCGGTCTGATTCTGTGAAAGAAAAGAAGAACTTCTACCTAGAGTATTGTTTATATTACTTACGGAACCGTAACTAAGAACTCGGGCGTAAACCGTAAGGCGACAAACTGTGTCTATGCAATCAGTGCAAGTTAGAACGGAAAACAAAGACCTTTGATTTTGCTAAAGAAAAATAAGTTGAAACAAGTTGGCAAAATCTCACACAAAAGCCCGTTACAATGCTGGTTATCAAAGTATTGAAAAAAAAACTCGAAAAATATAATAAGAAAATTAAGCTATGTATAGTAACATTTTTTGTACACTTCAGCTCGTATTCATGAGAGGGACATAACTCCCAAGTTTCAAGTCAATCGGACATAAGGTGACAGAGTTATGCTCCGGACAAAGGAGTGAATGCCACCCGTCCGTCGGACGTCGGTCGCCGGACGCAATGGTTGATCACGTAATTCTTTTGACAGAAGTACAACAATCGCAAGGCCGAAGAGAACCCTTAGGTCATAGACATGTCGTTAAATCATTTAAAAGGGGTCGCGGTCATCAGACGATCAATGTACGGTGTTGTGCTTGGAAATCTTCAGCGCATCATCCTATTGTAACCGCTGTCACCATAAGGGGACATGCGACGGTCGTAAGGTGTACAGTAGATCTAAGTGAATGATGCCATTGTCTCCAAAGGGGATGCCCAATACAATGCAGTCACATCAGCGCGTCTTGTGATAGGTTTGGAAATACTTCGAGCACAGCACAATTTTGTGTTCACATTCGTCGTAAAAAACGTACAATATCAAATGTACCGTACGATTTTAAAAAAAAAAATGTTTCCCTACATATTTATCCTGGTTAAATACAGGATTATCAGAATAAAAACGCATCTCTGTGAAACTAACGAGGGTGTATTTTAATTTGGAAGTTATATTTGTTGATTGATTATGAGCTACAGTGACAGGTTAGTTTGACTTTTTTTAAATAATAGCCATTTGTTGTTTTACCAACTTGAATTTCTCACAAGGCTTTAATAATATGGTTGTATCTTTTGATCATGTGTCGTTATTGTTAATCATATATTGACTATTTCTAATGATGTGCCAACATAGTTAACTATTAGTTTCCAGATTGTTTTTTCTGACGTGTTACCATTTTTTTATTTGTGGAAAAGTATTTTTATTGAAGAAAGTATTGATATAGATTAATTTTAATCGAAGATTATTGTGTCCTGATTTATAGATGTCGCAGTTGGTCTGAAATTGACAAAGAACTGAAAAATATTTCATACAAGCAGTAACAGTATTTAGAGAATTGAATACTTTTCAACCTTAAATGTTGAATCGTTATTCTTAATTGATACAACTACCTACGACCAACAGTCGATTATGTATATTTCTCGTATAAATTCGCGTTTTCATATGGTTTGGCTTCACATAAACTTTTGTAGATAATCACATATTAACCAACACACCAGCAATACTCTTCTTCAATTAACCAATATACCATCTTCAATTAACCATGTCTTTGGAAAAAAATAAATATTCACTAAAAAAGATTTAACCGTAGACCATCATTGTTATAAGAAGCAAATACGTAGAACACAATACAACTTCATCTGAAACAACCGACACGTGGCAAGGTGTTTGCTTTCTTTGAAATAAAAGAGTCTTTTAAAAGATTTTCTTCATAAATGAATTTATTTCAAGTTTAACATTCATGATAAATGAAAATCAAGACAAAGAGGTAGTACAAAGTGCAATGAAAATCGTTAACTTAGTCTGGGGTGATCCATTTTAAATTCATGCAATGTATTCTCCAAAATTACGAACATTCAATACGACATGTGTATTGTTTACAAAAAATATCTATATAATCATAGCAAACCAACATACAAAATCATAGACAACCATTTTACGGTAACATCGTTAAACACCAGTGATTATTGTTGGATAAAAAATTTAAGAACCAGGGGTGGAGTTCACGATCCAATGCTTGACATCCCCATACGTTACATAATGAGCTGACCGGTATAGATTCCACGGTTAGGCCCTGGTAATCCAATATAATAGATAAATTAACATAAAAATATCGGTACGACAAGATCAACAATAATCAAAGGGATGCTTGTATTTCAAGGAGTTTGTGTTTAACATTGAGGAAAAAATACGGCAGAAATACTTTTTAAATTCTCTCGATGACAAATCACTTTTTACGGTAACAGAGGCAGTCGAAAGATAAAATCCGGACTATGAACTTGTAAATGCTGTTATTTTGCTCGATTTTATAAAAAGAAATAAACTACCATTTCATATGATTCGAGGATGATGTTTTTTCTGGAGTCGTAATAGTTGTTTTTACTAACGTCATAACGTCAATAAAATAACTCTATTTAAAAAATATTATTTTTTCGCTTTAATTTCAGATCTATACGTGCCAATTATTTTGTATCATTAATTTACTTAGCATTATATTGCGTGGATAATTTGGGTTCCCCCTTCTTAACAACAAACCTGTAATCAGATCTCTTTGATTTAGAGTCAATAACTATCCCTTGTGGAGATGCCATCATTATATGTGTTCAGATGATTACAGAGGAGATACTCTGACCTGCGTCTCAGTACAAAGACAAAGTGAACTGTATACTTTAAAAAGGAGGGGTGTTCTAAAAGATTTGAGACTGCCTTAATTTAACAGAAACTACAGCACTAATTCAATAGTTTATATTCGATTAAAACAATATTCAATGAGTAAGCATGGACAATTTCAGGAAAATCAAGCCAATGGTTCACTCGATACGAACGTTAAAGCACACAATGGTACCTCAGTATGGAGCAGATTGACGACGTCGCCGACGTCAAATCAAAAGGTTATTTTTTAACAAATGTTCTCATGTGTTTGGTCATTTCTTAAATGACCCTGACCCTTAAATCTGAACATATATACATCAACATCAATTTTCGGTTTTTTAGGCCCCGAAAAGTATTCGTATGAAAGGATTCTTTAAATTCGACTATGTGCTACGGTGATTTCCATAAATGCAATTAACTCCTATGTTATTTTTTTTTCTTTCAATTCTATAGAAATGAAATAAGAAAATCTGATGGCCATAAACTCACTGGTCTTATTCATTAAAATATATTTCTAAGTAATTTTGATGCCATATCTTTATAAACAGAATGGCTTTGTACAGCGCCGTCGGTATTTTCGTGGCCATTTCAAACACCTGCTTTGTCTATTCCTAAATTGTGTAGAATAATAACATAAAAAAATCATGAATATATCAGAGATGATTAGGTGACGAAATGTCATCTGCTCCCAGTTCTTTCTATTATTTTTCCTTTTTGAATTGTCAAAGTTTGTGGAAATATATTTGAAAAAAAAAAAGATTTCAAAGCATTCCGTAGCGATCGAATAGCATAACTTAATGAATATAATTTTGTAACGATACGATCTTGCACAGATTTTTACATCAATTTGTTAATTAAAGGGAAGTTCTGCTGCATGGTAAAATGTTTCATTATTTTTCGCCTTATAGTTCAAAAGATATGAGTACACTATAAAAACATTCGGAACACCCCTCGTAGTTTTCGTTACTTGAAAATGTAATATTGTTCGAAATCGCACGCACATGCTTCGCATATAAGTTTCAAGAGTCCGTTATACTTAACATCTTACCCTAGAATAAATGTAAGTCAGAATAACAAATCGTACCTGGTGTTTTCACTTATTGATTGACTCTGTCTTGCAATATCTCATCGGAACCGTCTTTAGAAGACGATTCCGACGAGATACTGCATGGCAGAATTCCATATTTAGTTACTTATGTAGAGGTAACTTAAATTTTGACCTAAGCAAAAACTGATCGCAAGAAGTTTAGTAAAGCGGGCCCCTGGATACACACACACTGCATTCAGAAACGTCTGTCGATATTATGGCAAGTAATTTACTTCTATTTGAAAGCTATCCACGAATGAATCTAGGGAAGACTCTGATCAGACTATATACGAATACACGGGATGATCTTGTCTCTTATTTGTGTCCTTTTGTTTTTGTTGAAATCGTACGATTTCGGATTTTCTTTTTTGCACACACATCAACGCGAAAATGAAACCTTTTCATAATTATACTTCCTTGAAACTGGGTATGAGTTTTCTTCATTAGAAGAACAAGTAATAATACAAGATACCGATTCTCTTTCCCGATCGACATAGTTGTTAGAATATAAAATTAATACCTCAATAGTGTATTATTGTCATTATAGGAGGCCGCTTCGAAATAACAGATATCCACTGGCCTCATTTTGATTTGACTGGGAACATCGTAATAA
This sequence comes from Fragum whitleyi, assembly GCA_948146395.1. NCBI lineage: Eukaryota > Metazoa > Mollusca > Bivalvia > Cardiida > Cardiidae > Fragum > Fragum whitleyi. The sequence goes on along the minus strand of OX411544.1, from coordinate 4,543,332 downwards.
TTACCAAATTTTAAATAGTTTTATGAAGGGATGCGTCATTTCCTCATGTCACTCATACTTCATCTAATAAGAATAAACAAGGCACAACACATTTACAAATGAGTTAAAGTTAAAGCCTATTCATTTTTCAATAGATTGGGGAAAAAGTTCCTTCAACTTATATCAATCATTCTCAACTCTGCTTCCAAGAAAAGAACCAATACTCACACACAGTATGTAGGCCACTGAAAGAACCAAGTTCGATAGCCGCTCTCGAGAATCGAGCTTGGGACTTTTTGGCTAAGTGACCGATGTTCTACTTCTCGACAATGAGCATCACGTTGGAATCGTGAATCACATGATCAAATGATAGGGTTGTGGATTCAGAGTCAATTAGTTCTGATAGTGTTAATGAAAGACCTTCTACATTCCTAAGTTAGAACTGTAATAGTGATAGTTATAACATTACATAGTAGATTATCATTAGCTCCTACGACCACTACCTTATAATAATCATTATCACTAATTATAACTGCTCACTTTGTTTAGTATTGTAAAAGGCAACCAAGAACTCAATTGATGAACTCATTGATGTCTCTAATCAATCTAGAAATTATAAGTTTGTATATTTCAATTGACATTCCATACCTATTTGTGTTACAAAATTGACCTAAGCACAAATGATTATTTTCAATCACTCGCCATGCAATCTGTAAAAGGGATAACTAACAAATTAGATGAAACTCGGATTGAAATAGGTCACAATATCATAACGCCTTATGGAGTGTCTGCCCGGAACACCATGGTAGAGAGCAATATCATCGCAAGGTAGTTAGTGAAGTCCTATTGTAATATCTCACCAAATAGGAAATCGGCATGCACTTTAATACGTATTTATTGTCACTGATAACACATTTTTGTATTTACCTAATCACGATGATACATCAAGCATACCGATTTTATTGAAAGATGATCATTATCTTTAGAATTCGGCTTTGATTGTGTCAGAATCGGTCTTTTATGAATTTCTACATTATCAATGGTGAAGTTGTCGAAAATTATTATTGCAAATGTCTTGACTAAATATCTTCTAGAATTGTGTGGTATACAACCAAACGACCTTTCATCGTGTAAGTGTCCACCAAGAAAGCCCTACACTGATTTATAATTGTGACCCGTCACGCGAAAAGGGCCCACCAGGGTAGTGCGTAAAGTGTCGACCCTAGTCAGACTGCGCGGTTTATCTATTTTCTGAATCTATAATAAAAATCCTACCTTCCTCTGGAAAATATTCTGAAATGCGACCTCTAGTTGACCTATGATGGACCCAATCCTCTTTTCAATAATTTATTTTACAGTTTTCCCAGATGGTCCATTTTCGCGTGACGCGTTACGTATCCTGAAAAAATACACTATTAAGAGTAATGTATTACGCAGGTCTACTAAGCAAAAATAAGGTCATTTACAGGTGCCTTTCGCCGATTTTAATAGCGATTTATTTTCCAAAGCTATGTTATAATTCCGACCAGTCCGAAAAGACATAACGACTTGTGAACTCAAGCTGGTTTCTGTAACATTTTCGAAACAAAATTTATTCTTAATCATGACAACGTAATTATCGAGGGCTTTACCGTATAATTTACCCTTTCGCGACAGACTTTTTTTCGTGGCTTTCTTGTCGGTAAACTACTCAATGAAAAGGTCGTTCGTGGCGTACACCAAAATATTGTCTCAGGCTAAATACCAGTCAAATTCGGGGGTTTACAAAGCATAAATGTTAAACCATGGTCTATCACTTGCAACACTTGCAAAGATGTTGTTCTCTAAATCACCACTGATTATGTAGGAAATGCGGAAGGCATGGGTATTCTGACTCAAAATCATCAGTCAAAGCTTTTGTTCATCACTCTTTCCAAGAAGGCATTTTAGCAAAAAAATTCCTCTGTTATTTTTATTCTCTTTTCGATAAAAACATTGTTGAAGGTCAAAATACAATATATATAAACTTTTTCAACATAACAAAATTACAAACACGTCAACTTTGATAACCACCTTTTTATTCGAGACAAATATACATAAAGAACATAAAGAACATTTACAACTTATTACAAAGACATATATCACACAAATCTGAGCACTGATGATGGCTAACAAATATATCTTTAAAGCTTAGTGAGGGCTAGCTGTTATTAGAAGAGAATGAATGATGTCATATTCGGCACATGATTTTTATCCATCTTTCCTTTACATTTACACATTTACAATAGTGCTCTAAATCATACATTTAAATATTTATGAATATATCTGATACTGAATGAGTATTTATTTTCTATTTTACTGTTGAAAACTATGCTATATATGCAACTTGGATCAATAAGAATCTTGAATTAACAAATATAAAATTCGCAATTTACCCCCATAAAAGGAAACTTAAGATACAATCCAATGAAAATTTGTAAAAGGACCGCTTTTGATTTTGGAGCAGAACTGACTAAATTCTCAGAAAAACAAGGGAGATAACACACAAAAGTCTCTCGTTTGATTACAAAATCGAATTATTGTCATAGCTCTTTCGTCACCGATGTAACTGTATTAAATACATATTATGTAATTTTAGATGTATGTGTCGTTGTAAGCGTTAGAATTACCAGCGTGTCAAGCTTTGCTCACATATCGATTAATATCAAAGGTATGTCCTTGAAACTTGGTTTAAATTTTCTTCATAGTAAGAGCCACTTATAATTGAATCCGCAAGAGTAACAAGCATGATTTTGGAATGAAGTTGAATGAGTGTGAGGAGCAGGGATTGAGTGAAATTAAAGAGGGATAATCACCTAACGCTTATTTTTTTCAATATGAACAAAATTTGCGATATTTATTACCCGCCTTTAAAAAATGTACGTACTTTTCTGTTTGTATGTCTCTGTGGACCTATCAGACTCTTTAAAATCCACACCAGCCAATAAAATCGTAGAATAATATGAATGACTCAAATTAAATGTTGATCGACTTGAACGATTTCTTAATGTTTTCTTGTGATTTCGGAGCGTTTTGATCGATTTGAGTGAGTGTTTGGATTGATCAAATGGAACTCTAAGTGTATCATCTAGAATGATTATGATCGGAATTAATGTCAGTTTCGCGATTTTTTTATACTCATTAGAAGAGCAAGTTAAATACAAAGATTCCAATTCTCTTTCCCGATCGACATAGTTATTAGAATGTATACCTGAAAAGTGTATTATTGTCATTAAAGGAGGCCGGTTCGAAGCAATTGTAATCCAATGACCTCTTTTTGATTTGACTGGGAACATCATAATAATAATCAAACTTGAATTTTTTTATGAAGGGGTGCGTCAATCCCACAGGGCACTCATACATCATCTTAAAAGCATAAACAACAAGGCACAACAGAATTACAAATGAAACATTTTGTACACATAGGAAAATAATGTCTTACTTACAAAAAATGTATTGATGAGTGCAAATTATAAGAATGTTAAAGTCACAGGGCAGTATTAGGTCCGATGAATATCCAAGACCGATAGACGGACAAATGAGGGTGCCAGTCACAAAATACGCCACCACGTTATTGCAAAGAGGACAATTACCAAACACCAATAATATGCGCATGGTCATGCGACTAGGAACATTCTCTGAAGGATTTTATCCAAATCCGTCCATAATCTAGAAATCGCATTCACAAGATTTGGAGGTATGGACAGGTGGACGAAAGACGTACTGATGTCAGGACGGACAGACAGACATACTAAGATACGGCATTCGGCGGAGTATAAAAGGACATCAAATCAACTTCAAAAACGTAAATACCGGTATGCGCGATATTAATTGAAACTGTGAAATATAAAAATATCAATTTTTTGGAATAAGAAAAGAAAAGGAAAGTCATTTTCATTAATCACACAATATAACTTTTGTACTCATTTTCTTCTTTTTTTATACAAATTCTATAAGCCTACAATAAAGAACATCGTGAAATTGACCAGATGCATGATTTTGGAATAATTTTGGAATACATTTGAACGATTGTGTGGAGCGAGTTATGACAGAATTTCAAGGGAGATGTCCAATATCGCTATTTTTTTTTTCGAGATAAACAAAATTAGCGATAATAATTACCTCCCTTTAATAAAATATTTACGAATTTAGGTTATATAAAAGGTTTCCTATTTCTTCAAGGACCAATCAGACGCTTACAATTTCAATTTTGTCAGTGAAGTCGCGATTTTACTAAAGCCATTTTTACTTTGAATGTAGTTGTTGATCTTATCTTTTCAGTGATTTTGGAACGTTTTTTTAATGGATTTGGTGAGTGTTTAGAATGAATGAATGGACCGCTGAGTGAGCGTTTTAGAATGTTTTTTTTTTTTTTTTTTTTTTTTTTTTTTTTTTCTTTTTTTGAGACGGATGTCAATTTTACGATGTATCTAACTGTACATGAATATCGTAACTTTATTAGGTATAAAAAAGACTAGTTGCAGGTAACTGTTTTTTACATAAACTGTTGTCATCGCTATATTTCTTTTAGTCATTACTTTTGCCATTAAGTGTAAGCACTTTTAGTGACTATAAATCGAATGAAATGAAATGATAGACCTGCTACCAATCATTGTTTATAATGAAACAGTAGAAATGCATCGATCAAAGGGTGAAAATGAAATGAAAATAAAGTATTCGATATCTAATATATGAGCCAACTTATTTCTGACCCTCGGCGAGTATTGTTACTCGCTGAATCACAGTGTCTCGCAGAAAGCAGGCTACCAGCTCAAGACTGATCCAAATATCGACTATAAGAATAGTCTAGAAAATGCTTTTCTGATATTTGACAGTGACACCAGTCTACACCCGACCCGAAAGCGGGTCAGGAATAAGTTAGCCCTATCTTTGTTATTTACAAAGTGGTTTTTTTTGTAGTTCACGAGGTTTTTAATGCAAACTGTCCTATATTGAGCTAGCGCGTGCATTTTCCAACAATAAAATCAGTGTGCTTAGCATCCACAAAGTCTGGTCGGAGTTTTCAATACGCACTATGGATTTATACCTGTGTACCTACAAACTTAAACTACAGTAAAGACACTCAGTTGATATTCTCTGTACGGTGTTTGACTGTCCAGGCTGCTACAGTTAAGGTAGTGAACCCGTAATAGTTTCGCAACATTTCTGAACTCATGAACTTTCACAATGTTGACCGAGGTTTCCTAATGAAAATCATTTGGAGACCTCGGTTAACACTGTTAAAGTTAATTACATCCAAAGCGTTTTGGAAGTATAACGGATCCACTACCTTAAGGACATCTTGACATTAACAACATTATTGATTTGGGAATGTATTTTGAAATAAAATTGAATGAGTGTGTGGAGCGAGCTTTGAGTGAAATTAAAGGAAGAAAATCCAATATTGCTAATTTTGTTCATCTTGAACAAAATTAGCAATATTTATTACTTCCCTTTAATTAGAATATTCGCACTTTTCTGTTTGTTCGTTTTCATGGACAAATCAGACACTTTGAAATCCACACCAGCCAATAAAATCGTATTATAGTTTGATCTATTTTAATTAAATGTTGATCATCTCAAACGATTTCGAAATCTTTTCGGACAGTTTTTGATCGATTTGAGTGATTGTTTTGAATAAATGAATGGAGCGCTGTGTGATTGATTTAGAATGATTTCGATCGGAATGAGTGTCAATTTCACGATTTTTTCATCTGTAAATCACTTTACTCTTTAACAGCCGTCAGATTATTGGAAATATCATGTAGAGGCTCCAACCATACGCTTAAAAAATTTTGAGATGAGCGAGCATTAAGAGTTCAGTCCACCAGTTTTCCTTTCGGTGTCCGTCCGTCTTTGCCCTCCAGCCAATATGTACACATCATCCCCTTACCCTGAAATGACATGGTATTTTTCAACAGTTTACAACATCGTGAAATTTACAAGCTGAATGATACTGGAATGATTCCAGAAAGAAATTGAATGGACGAGACGAATGGGTGTTGAGTGAAATGAAAGGGATGTAATCCAATATCGCTTGTTGTGTTCAACATGAACAAAATTTCGTTACCCCCCCCCCTCCCCCTCTAATAAACTATACATAAATGTCCTATAAATAGCGTTTATGTCTTTACGGACCCCTCTTAAGCCAACAGACTTCAAAAAAGTCAGTGAAATCGCGTTTTTCTTCAAGCGATTCTTATTTGAATTAACTTTTTGATCTCATCATTTTAGTGAGTTTTGAGCGTTTATGAACGGATTGAGTGAGTGTTTGGAATGATGAATGGAGCGCTGAGTGGGCGATTTAGAATGTTTTTGATCGGAATGAGTGTCAATTTAACGATGTTTGTATCTGTATCTGGAACATACTTCGAAACAAAAATCGAAACGAATATCTCAGTCGAATTAACATCTTCCTTTTAAGCAAAGTGGAAAACGTTTGATTTATCGTCTGAGTAGCTAAAGTATGATTCAATGAATGGTCCATTTTCCCTCAGAACAAAATTTTGTAAGATATTCGGCGCTTTAATCAATATTTTACTTATGTTCGTATATACTTAAAACGTTGCACCATTATCTATAAGTTGAACTAAATGGAATATAGCTTATACCTTTATTGGCATTTCTCCTCTTAAGGCAGTATGGTAGAACTGTAGTTTGTTCAGAGCTGAGCAACAGGCTTCGCTGATATGTATCTTCTGGGCTGTAGGTTGGAAGGTTTAGATACATCATTTTGTATAATATAATTGTGTTAACATGTATCTTAAAATTGGCAAGGTGGTAAGACGCTATTTATCTGTGATATATTATCATGGACATGAAATCATACATGAGCCTGTGCATGACATTTCCAACAAATTTCATATGAGTACAAAGCAGAGACTTTGGCACCTGTGCAACTGCACAGGCTGACCAGAGTCTTCACTATTTGCTTTGTAGATAATAAGTAGTCAATGTATTTGTAGACAGTCAGACGATATTCTAATTACCATCTTTATGCTCTTATTTATGGAGCTCTTTATGCTACTACTTGTTTGCACTCCATTAACATGTCCAATTGTTTGAAATCACACGCACTGGCACATATATGAGCGAGTCGTTGGAGGGAGACATCAACGTGAAATGACGGAGGCCGATTGGCGGGACCAGCGATCAACTTTTTCTGCCTTACAACACTGTCTACCATTGGTTAACCTCGGCTTGATCTGAGCATTGTCCCTATATTTGCTGTACGAAGTAAATTGGTCCATTTTCGCATGTCGAGTCGTATAATTGTGACATGTCACGCGAAAAGTGATCATTTGGGAAGTGCTAAAAGTGTCGATCTCAGTTACAATGAGCGGTCTGCGCGGACTGACTGACTAGGGTCTAAACTCTTCGCAAATAACGACTTTTCCGAGTCAAGAATGATTATTCTACCTTCCTCATTCGGAATATCGCTGGGACGTTTCCGTAAACTGAAAATACCTCGAACGTAAGAGTGTAAACTTTTTGTCATTTTAAAGGTAAATCTGCTGTATATCGGCTATTGATGGTACTTTAGTTACTTAATAAGTCTGAAAAAATTGGATTTTAAAAACTATTTCCGACCGTCTATGGAGTTCTTTTGGGCACATTATAATTTGATCACAAAACGCAGTTAAACTCTGCGGGGTTTTTTATTATCAAATTATAACATACCATTTTTATTTTTTCGTTGATTTTGTTTTCTGCAACATCATCCTTTGAGAGACTGTTGATGTTTGTGACGTCATAATAACCCACGTTTAAAAAGGACGCGCTTTCGGTGCTGCGCCCGTATTTTTCCCGAGGTCTAATCCGTAGAATCGCTGAGGGTTACCGATTACTATGTAATTATTTCCGAAATACATCTTCCGGTTTCTATGCCGAGTCCAATTCTTCTTCCAAAGTTCCTAGGTGGTCCCTTTTCGCGTTACGGATAACATGTAAAACAATAAGCCTACCTTCTCCATTCGACTCCATTCTACTAGCTGTATTAATGGTGTCCCCAAACAGACAGTATCTCGGCATAGACAACCCTACCACACCTGAATATTCATGGACAGAGAAGATACGTGAGGTTGACATTAAGGTTGTGGAGCCATTATAGATCCGCAACATTTTGAACGCGTAGTCTTTTACAATATTAACCGAGGTTTCCTAATGATATCATTAGGAAACCTCGGTACAAATTGTTTAAACTCATGACTTTCAAAATATTGCGGGACGAATACGTGTATTAACCCTAAGCTACACTGCATAAATTCAACCAAACCAGAGAGAAGTTTTCTGGTTTCAACCTATGCTAAGATGGCCTGTGGCCTTTAATCAATTAAAAAAATAATTCTGTAGAAACGGAATAAAGAGTTTTGTAAATTTTTGAAGTGTTAAATTTTCATTTATGCTCAGTATACATATACGATTAGCATACATGTCATACCTATCATGGTGGATAGCTCTTAATAAGAAGGTATCAACGATCACCAGACTTCCGCCAAGGTCGAGATTCGATGTGTCAATTCTATAAAATTCTCTAAAACAATTCAACAACGATGCATTTGATAAAATTAAGACACAGACCAACCTGCACATTTTCTTTCGCTTAATGGATAAAGTTCGAATACAATCTTTTGAAATCTGTATCGGCACCTGCTTTGTAACTACAATCTGCCATGCATTCAGGATGGCAAAAAGGTGCAAACTGTTTTACAAAAATACCCTGCTTTTCACGCGCACTTTCGTTCAAAACGGGGTATGATTGGCAAACCGTTTGCATTGTTTTGTCATCCTGAACGCATGGCATTTTTTTTTCGGGGGGGGGGGGGGGGGGGGTTAGAATACTACATAGCTGGCTTATTTATACTAAGACAAAATGGTAATATTTCAAATCAAAATTTGAACTGATATAAAGGGATATACTTCGCGTGCATTTTTAAAGAATTTTTAGGCGCCGTCTTAGTGCAGTTTGTAGCGCCGGCACTCATTCTTTCCGACTATTTTTCTTCCCCCAAAAGGTTGATTATCGTAGACCTTTGTGGAATAGCAGCTTGGGGGCTAGGAAAGGGTGCAATGATGGTACTGGTGTTAGAAATACCAGGAATTCATTGAAATGTGCTCCGCCGCCGCGATATAACTAAAAAGATGTTGAAATCGACTTTAATCCCCATTCAAACAAACCAACAACGAAGTCTAGGTAAATATAAACAGTTATAGAAATATGGTAAAAATGAGAAATGAAACAATGCGTGGGAAAACAGTGAGTTCTAATCAAAATTTGAATGTTCCTAATTTAGGTACAAACTTAAGCACTTAAGCCTCTAGCGTCTCATTGCATTAAGAGATATACAGTTAGTTACATCGTGAAATTGGCATCATCTCATTCAAAACCATTCTTAATCGTTAACTCAGCGCTCCATTCATTCATTCAAACACTCACTCATACCATTCAAAAACGCTTGAGAGTCACTATAAAATGAGATCAACAACTTTATTCAAAATAAATAAAGATGGGAAAAATAGCGATTTAACTGACCTAATTGAAATTATGGGGGTCTTATTAGTTCCTGAAGAAACATGCAGCTATTTTTATAACTTGTATGTATCATTTTGTTAAAGGGGGGTAATTAATGGCTTAATTAATTCATCCTGAACTAAATTTGCGATATTGGATTACCTCCCTTTAATTTCACTCAACACTTACTCATATAACTAATTAGATTTAAATTCAAAATCATTCCAAAATCATTCACTTTGTCATTTCATGATGTTGTTAACTGTAATTCGCTATACCCACCAGCACAGCACGGTCCCGTGTGTAGCCCTATTCGAACCCGTAATTTTTCACTTGGCATGTGTTGTATAACAAACAGACCGACCTCATCTAGTATATCCAAGGACATATCAGCTATCTCTCCTACATAAAATATATTTCATAATTCAACTAAAATAGGACACCGTAAAAAATGTGAAAAATATAAAAACTGTCCTGTTTCTAGGATGACAAAACGGTGCAAACTGTTTGCGAATTATACACCGCTTTTTATTTTATTTTATTGGTTATTTTATTTTGCTCTTTACATACGAGTATTTTCGAAATACTACATGTGATATCTCATTCAAAGTTTTGTTATTCGAAATACGTTTATATATATTTTGATGAGACTTGAACTTGACAAAAAATACAAAACACAAATGCACGTAGTAATTCATTGTTCTATTGTTATAATCAGACTTTTTTGTGCTGAAAAAAGGACACTTGCAAAGGTGTAAATATAGTCTATGTGATAGAGAAAAAATTCAAACATTGTTGAATAAATACTAAGAGTGTTAAGTTATTTGACCAAATTGCATAATTGTTAGTAAGAAAAAAAAAACAGTGGGATACGCACCTGCATGTTGATCCCCGTTTCTGTTGGGTACACCACTCACCACTAAGTACGCATCGCCGATCGTCTCAACCTTTAAATCAATTGGTAAAAATGAATCAAAGAGAAGCATTTGTGACTACCTATATGTTTATAGGTAGTTACAACTATTTCGCATTGAACCATCGAAGTGTCGCCATAAGTTGAGCTGATTCCATACATCTTGAAGTAAATTTAAAAAAGTTAATATCATAATATAATTGATTACAAATAGATGATATACAAGTTTAAGTGATGTGATCGAATGTCAATTTTCTCTAAAATTCTATTGAGAACATTCACCTTTAATCACTTACTTAAATGTGTACATTTATAGTCTTCTTTCTTTGATTCTTTCGAAGATTCCTTAATTGAGGGAAAGAGAAGTTATTATCTTTTAATTGTTTATTACTTGACTTCTTACGTTTATGGTCCTAAGACTGTTTAAGCTATCTTTAAACTAGTATAGTAAAGCTTCGGGGTTGATTTTTCCCATTGCTATTTGTTTTAAAATGAAGGTCCCAGCTGAGTAATAGCGATAACAAGGGAGCACACGAAAAATTCGTTTCCTTCTGAAAATCGTCGAAATTGGTATACAAAAAAATAAATTTTCTTGTGATTTTAAAGGTATGTTTTTGCAAACTTTTAATATAAGTATACAACAGAAAAAAATATAAGAAATTGTTATTATTGATTATTTCGAAACCTTAAGCATTCTATAAAACATAAAAAAGTTCATATAAATTTACTATTCTCATATAAATTTGACTTTACATCATACCTTATAGGCGTCATAATTAGCGATGACACTGTCAAAACACGTATAAAGATCGTTAAGCAAATCGACGACTTGTATCGGGCTACTTTTGGCAGAGATAGTGGTAAAACCAACGATATCCGAGAAAAACACGGTCGCCGAGTCAAATATCTCGGGATGTACCGGCTCGCCCATCTTTAATTTCTCTGCGCATGATCTGCAATTATACAATGAAAAAGAACGTTGACTTTTTAAGCAGATTTAAATAAGCCTGTTTGACATTTATAAGTTTCCTCATTATCTACTTCTTCCGAAGTAGCTTTGCTGATGTAACATAACTTGTAGGTTCTATAACGATAGATATTCAGAAAATTGAAGAAGATCGGTTTTAGATTGTAGAAACATCATCACTGATTCTTATTATGATTTATTATCGTTTGTTGTATGTAATATATTCTCACACGGAATGAAAACGTACCACCTCAATTCTTTCTCGTATATTTTTATAATGTATATCAGCTTAAGACATAGTATCAATCTATGAACTTTCGGAATTGAACTTTTAACACACAAAAATGTTACAGTACCCTCAGAAACGATTGTAGATTTCCGAACTTATGACTTAAAGAGACACTTAAAAATCACAAGTCTTATTTATACTAATTAGTTTTGCAAATCCTTCCCGTCAATCGATAAATGGTTACATAACCACTTACTTAGTACAACATGTTGACTACCACTTTGTTACACCATTGCAAGAGTCCGGATAGCCGATTCGAGCATACGCTATAGCTATTTCATTTTTATGTCTACACCATACTCTCGGTGCCAATGGTGAACCAAAACTTGTGGTTCAGTGTTAAAATTACTCAAAAACGCCAGTACCAAATGATTAATTACGTTACTTAAAAAGGTTTAATAAAAGGCTCTCGGATCTTAGTTGATCCGGTATCATACCTAAGTTGGAATCGCTTAAATGCTTTTTGCTGAAAACGAATGTTAAATGTATCGCTGTATTTCTCAATGAAACAGTACTTTTCATGTTGCAGTTTAAAAAATATTTCAAAGAACGATTTACATGAGCAAGCTAAAATGGCCTGTAATGGCCATCTGATAAATAGCGACGCCTTCTGGTTTATCCTGAGACATGCAATGGTTACATGTTCCTTAGCAGGTGGAAGGACGATCAAAAGAGAGCAAAGTGAAAATTTTGTTATTCAGGATAGTATGTGCGAGGGCTTTGTTGATGTTGTTGTGCGTTATCATTGCGTTTGAGTATAAATATTAAAAGTACGTTTATGAAAGATCGTAAAATGAAATAGTGTCTAATGTTGTTTTGTCGTATAAAATGATTGAACTTGACCCTGTAAAATGTAGGAAGGTCTTTTTTCAGAATTGTTCGGTGAATCGGAATAAATATAGAGCAAGTGGTTGATAATAATATAGCAGGTCCTTACTCATGTATAAAAAAAACTCCATTAAAGCAGTACTGCTTTATTTGTACCCATTAGTTGTTACTAGTAAATGATATACTGTTTTTGATGAATGAACATCTGAGTTCGAAAGCTCGAAATAATTCCATGACCTCTACACCCTCGATTAAAGAGGGAAATGTGATAAACATAGGATGCAATCATTCTGCTTTTTACCTTTAAACTATACAAATATCCGTGTGATAACATCCCATATGATACTTTATTATTTATACGGTTTCTTGCCGGGGTATATGACGATTTATTTCCGACTGGAAAAAATGATGTAACCAGAGCCGTAGGCGAGGGTTGACATCACTTTGTACTGCCGGGAAAAAAATCGTCATATACCCAGGCAAGAGAACCGAATTACGAGTTTATTATACTTCAAGGGTTTAGGCCTAAATATCTGTATTTTGCCTATTTAAGGCCTTGGTATACACCGACTTCTTTTAAGCCATCAATATTCCTTAAAGCGCCCCTATGAAAAATAAACATGTACAAAGTGACGTCATATATAGTTGTGACGTCACACTACTACACTCTGCGATGTTTTGATATGAAAGCAGTTCTTGGCTGAACCTGTGAGAAATTTGGCACTTTAAATGTACAGATTTGTGAACATTTAAGGTATTTATTGACATCTTTTTCATTTTTACTTACACATTAAACCGTAGCCTAAAGTGTATGGTCGGACCGTTTTATCAGCGAAGCGAGAGAATCATGGCTGCTGTTACCGTTTCGATTTTTTGTGTATGTTCACGGCGAGGCGCCGTTAGGAAACATTTGAAGTTATAAGGGAGCGGCCTTAGATATCAATGTTTGTCAGGTCAGTATTAACCAATGAAAATGCAAGAATTGTCTTGACAGTATCATAATTTAGGATATCACATGGATATTTATAGAACGATGACTTAATGCGGTTATTTTCAGAAACTTGCATTTCTGTTAGAAACATCGACGAAAACAAGGCAAATAGAGGTTATAAGATAAATACAATACATGTGATGTATGACAAAATATCTAACTCAGTTGTGGGAATTGATAATTACCTTGGCAGAGCCTCGACAATTATCAATTCTCCCATCCTCGTTAGATATTTTTTTCATACAATACACTGAGTACGTATTATATATATATCAATGCTGAACTCGCCTTCATCATTTCGTCCAGGAAATCGAAAAAAAAAATATTTTCACAAGATGAAAAAGGGGGAGAAAAAAATGAAAAAAGAGAAAAAGGAGAGAGATGAAGAATGAGAGGAAGAGGGAGAGAGAAAGACAGACAGACATACAGAGAGATAGATAGAGAGGGGGAGATAGAGGGGGACGAATATTGCTCAGACTGTATTTCAATGTTTTTTCGCATTTAATAGGTATGTTTCCTAAAGAAGCGTTATTGGGGTTTGTACTTTATGATATATAATTCAGGTTAAAAAACGGTATAAATACAAAAGCTTCATCAGAATATCGCTTAAGTACACAAGTCCTTGTTAGCTTTTGAGATTATATAAATGAAGTATAATATGACCTAATCCGCTTACATGTTCTCGAGAAAATAAGACAGAACATTACAAGACCGAGATATTATGCTTTATTATTTATCTGAGAGGGAGTGGCTTAGACGTGATAAGATTTGGCTAGTTTACTTGTCAATATTTTGGGCTCCGCATTTATAGTTCACGCATGCAAATAACTATAACCAAAAACCAAAAGGATTTACGTGCTTAGTGAAAGCAAACAGAATTTATTGTTTGGCGACGAAACATTAGCTTGTACAAGCTGGAGTTACCAGGCTTCAGTTACCAACCTCCCATTTAAGGTCTCAGTTATTTATGTTGACTATGTATAAAAAGTACGTAGGCATTTGGCATTTTATCTTATGAGCGCCCCTTTCATTCTTATGAAACGACGTTAAGAAATATAAGTTGAAACATCGATATATCGTTCGGAAATCTGTAAATTCTACTCTCTAAAGAGGCAGGTTTATATACTTCACCCTTTCCTGAGAAATTATTAAGAAAGAGGTAAACACACAAGTTCACGATGTTTCCATTTATGTTTGCGTGATTGTTTAGAATGGCTTAATTGTAATCTTGTTTTTATTTCAAGAATTGGCCTTATTTCCTAATGACGTAATTGCACTAACAAGGTCAAATCTCAGATAATGACTTTGTAACATCCAATTACCTTCGACTCATTGAAATCAACCTATCCTGAAATATTGAGAAGACAGAAAGCTCCAGCTATGGAGGAGTGACGCCCATCTAAATCAGTTATTTTTCACCCGACTCCTATGTTGAGGGTGTTCGTTGGAAACGACTGATGAGACGGTTACATTAAGTAGCAACATCCTAGGATTTGATCAACGAATATGAGTATGTGCGTGAGATTTCCAACTATTTCAAATAACCGCAAAGCAAAGACTCTGACCAGCCTGTGCATCCGCACTGTCTGACCATCGGCTTTACTATGCGTTTAGCAAATAGTTAAGGTCTCAAAGTATATGTAGACCTTCATGCAACATGACGGCGGTCTTAAGTTTTGGATTGTCACCTTATTCTTGATATTTATTATGAATAATTCTATCGGTTTGAAAAAATGATGATATTGATAAACAATTTTAAAGCTTTTTAATAACTCGAATAGTTTTTTAGTTGCGTATTCCTTAATGAGTGTTTTGAACGCATTTAACAAAGCGCCAAGTGAGCGTTTGTGAATGCAATACATCGGACTGAATGTAAATTTCACGATGTTACTAACTGTATTTGCTAATTGCAATGTCGTCCGAGCTCGATCAATAAAACTGTAAACTATATTGAAAATTGTTTTATTTTCCATTAATATATATTTTCTTTTGATATACATTTTGCAAATGAAAGTTTTCTAGTTTTTGGCTTTTTTTTAATAAGCTACTAACTTTACAGTTAACAACATCGTGAAATTGACAAGGTGAATGATTTTGGAATTATTTAGGAATGAAATTGAATGAGTGTTTGGAGCGAGTTTTGAGTGAATTAAATGGGAGGTAATCTTAAATCGCAAATTTTGGTCAGGATGAACAAAATTAGCGATATTGATTACCTCCCTTTAATAAAAAAAATGCATAAAAGTCCTATACCTAGCCTCCTTTTTTTTCAAAAACCTATGAGACGCTCACAATTTGAATAATGTCAGTGAAATCGCTATTTTTCTCTATCAAAATTCATTTTAAATGACGTTGTTGATTCTATATTTTGCAATGGGTTTGAGTATTTTTTAATGGTTTGAGTGAGTTTTTGCAATGACTGAATGAAGTACTGAGTGAACGATTTCGAATGGTTTTGATTGGGATGAATGTCAATTTCACAATGTGACTAGCTGTATCTACGTCGGGCTGTCCAAAGGGATCTGGACTGGTTCCCGAAATGAAAGGATTAATGAATCCAATATCTCGTTTTTTATCCGAATGGCCTTGTTATCAGATGTTAATTGATACCTTCTTCTGAGAATGGCCCTTAATGAACTAATAAATATATCTGTCATATACACGTGTGTCAACTTGTACAGAGAAATAGACATATAACGTGACATCTGTAGGAAATGATGTCAATTCAGAATTGCTCTACATTTCACAGTCTAGAATATAAACATCTTTGCGTTTAAAAGAAGGACCATCTATTATTATGTTTATTTGATTTATGTGGGAATATATTGTGTCGGATGAGTTCTTTTTGGCAGAGTTGCCCGAGCTTGCAAGGGCAACTACGCCAAAAGAACGAGTCCGACAAAATATGTTTCCATTTAACTTCAATAACCTTTTTATTGTATACTTTGATATTGTTAAACGATCACTTCTTATTTATTAATTTTTAACATCACCCATACTTTTGTTTCAATGTAGACCGCTTTTTGAAAACACTAATGTCATACACTTTTTTCCCGCAAAAATCCTTTCTTTATAATTTTACGTTCAGATGTAAACATTCGTTGCTCTGAAGTGACAATTTAAACCTAGGAGACGACGGAGATTTTGTGTCGATTCTCATTTCGATTTTGAAATACGCGTCGAATTCGATTTATTTGAATAAAATCTATATAAATATATTAATAAAATTGAGTGTATTTGCTTTTCTGGGCATTTGCATGTTCGAGAACTGACGGAATCGGTGTACGTGAAATCCGACCTGACTAGTGATAGTCACGAAGGACGGGTTGGAGTGATAGTCGAGATAAAAGCGAAAATAAGGAGATAGAGAGAGGGAGAAAGAGAAAGAGGGGGGAGAGACAGAGAGAGAGAGAAAAGAGAGAGAGAGAGGGAGAGAGAGAGAGAGAGAGAGAGAGAGAGGGGGAGAGATACTAGAATGAAGGTAGACACAAAGGAATGTGCATAATTAATTGTGAAAAGAATTACAATTTAACATATATTAAGGAGTAACAAAAAAGGGGGTTCGGAAGAGGTATTGGGGGGGGGGGCATCTGAGAAAAAACAAGAGGCCCAAGAGGGCCTTTATCGCTCCACTGGCTTAAAAATCTCAAGATTTGAATTAGAGATATTGAAAATAGAAGGTAATGAAAGTGAACAGCATTCTGAAGGAATTTAGACTTTTTCTAAGTTGAAACTGACTTATGAAGGAATGAACGTATTTACTAATATGTAAAATTACAAAGGAAGAAAACTATTTAGATATCACTTTGAAACAAGAGGACCACAATGGCCCTAAACCGCTCACCTGAATTTTATTGATCCAGTGGGATCTCATCCAATCAAAATTTCTTGAACAACTTTAGAAGAGGGTCACCCGAGGAACATTCTGGTAAAGTTTCATTGAGTTTCAGAAGGAGATGTCGTTCAAAAATTTCAGGGTCAAAATAAGCCCCACCCTGCCACGCCCATATTTGGGGGTCAATTCCAAATTTCTTGAACAACTTTATAAGAGGGTCGCCCAAGGAGCATTCTAGTAAAGTTTCATTGAAATGGGCCCAATGGTTCAGGAAAAGATGTCGTTCAAAGATTTCAGGGTCAAAATAAGCCCCTACCTGCCACGCCCATTTTGGGGGTCAATCCAAATTTCTTGAACAACTTTAGAAGAGGATGACCCAAGGAACATTCGTTAAAGTATAGTTAAAATTGGCCAAATGGTTCAGGAGGAGATGGCGTTCAAAGATTTCGGGGTCAAAATAAGCCCCGCCCTGCCACGCCCATATTTGGGAGTCAATCCAAATTTCTTGAACAACTTTAGAAGAGGGTCACCCAAGGAACATTCTGGCCGAGTTTCGTCAAACTCCACCCATTGGTTTAGGAGGAGAAGATGTTTAAAGAAAAGTTTACGCACGCACTGACGCACGGACGCACGCACGGACGCACGACGGACACCTCGCCATGACAATAGCTCGCTGGCCTTCGGCCAGTGGAGCTAAAAACGGAGAGGAGAAGGGGATAACCTGAAAGTAGATTCAGTCCATTTATGCACGTGAAAATAATCTTAGTGCAATATTAAAGTATGCAATATCAAAAGAATATTGCAAACTTTCCTCCCGTTCAATTACATTGTGACGATATCAAGTATACAATAATTAAAGGATATTGAGTGAGCCATTGAAAACCGAATTCATCAAACGAGTTACCTAAAAATAGAAGAAAAAGAGGCTGCGCCGAGTTTTTATCTTTTTTTTTTTTTTTTTAATTTTTTTGATGACGTGTTTAATGAATTCGGTATTAAATGAGTACAAATTTAATATTCTATTTTCAAAAATATGGCCTGATAAAACGAGATCATTTCTGATACATTGTATTTATAATTCAATTAATTCATCGAAACTTAAAACGCAGTTTGCGAAATGACGTCAGTAAATTGATAATGACGCCTTTTTCACAACAAAAATAAAACGTTGCTATCCGTTATAAGCACAATTACATACTTATTCGTCTAGTGTAATAACACCCGTGTAATATAAAAAATAATCAACGGTCTTATTTTACTCCCACGACGAAAATCATATTATGATAAAAGTTTTGTTTTCTAATTCTCAACGAAGAAATACGAAGATAAAAACGTTGTATAATACAAAGGGACTGCAACGTCATGACTCCTTACAGGAAATGTCAACAGACTAAGCAAACATCAATCTATTTATTATGCTACAAATATAGTATTAGATGTCAAAGTTTGTTTTTCGATTTTTTTATATCTACAACACTAATCGTGATAGTAGATGCGATAAAATGTCTGAATTACTAAAAATTGAAACTGAATTATATCAGCTTAAAGAATATGTTTGGTAAATTAATTATGATCCTGGGCGTAATATTTCCAACTATTTATTGTGCGTGATTAACATGCAAACAGCAATCCGACCAACCATACAGTCTATGTTGGTTGGTATATATGTATACGTTGAGCCAGTACCTATCTGTGCAGCGTGCCAAGCCCGGTATCGTGAGTTAGAATCCCAACTTGGCTAATTCTCATCCGACATTTGACAACAGATATTGTGGAAGGCATCATTTTTTATGCTTTTCGGTGGATTATCTAGAAATAACGGGAGAATATCATTTGATAAACTCACCGCATTACTAGAGAAATTATTGATAACATTTACCCCGTTTTCGTTCATTTAAGCTTTTCTGATGTTATCAGAGACACATTAATGACGTCACCATGAACGGTACATTTCCATCTCGTGCAAAATGACGCCCTCATTTTTGCATTAAAGAAATAGATAAATCGCTTATCTTTCTAGTAAGTTCGATTTATATTTCTTGAACAACAATGGCTATTATTTTATTCGTGGCTCCGCCACTCATGTTAAAATAGTTTTTGTTGTTCACTCAATGAGTAAAAAATCGGATTTATACTGAAACAAACGATTATCCTGTTTGTCTCCCAGCAAATGGCAAAAGATAACTACCAAATCTTAGTGGTGGGAAAGGCAGTTGGTGGATCGGCAGAAAGGTTGCCATTGTACTGGTGTGAGAAACAATAGGAAGTCATTGGTGGGGCACCAGCAACTGCGATATAATTACAATAGTGTTGAAAGCTGGGTTAAACCCCAGAGAGTCAATAAATTTATTCTGCGTAAAATGAAGACTCAGATTAGACTGTGTGGATGTACATGCTAATCTGTGTCTTAACTTGAGTACAAATGAATTTGTTCGATAAGTCTTACGAATATTAAGTCCGCAACCAAAACATAACTGAAAATAAACGGACGCGGGCCGGAGTCGAACCGGAGGGAATAGCGCTAACCACGGAGCCGAAGAAGATCGTTCCTGACGCAGGTGTCAGACATTGTATTCAAATTATCTGAAGCTAATCTTGTAATGCAATCTACCACTGTCGATCCGATCACCTCGATCAAGCGATCCAGTACTAATAGAGCTTGGTCGTGATGCGTGTTCAAGGGAGGTCGGGGCAATCGAGTGTGGATGGCATTGGTTGGACTGCCTACCCGAATATTAGTAACATGTTATAAACAATCGAGTACGATCGAGTAGAAAAAATGACCAGGAAGCGGTCGTAAAGATTGAGATGGTCTTAAATTGTTCGTGTAGAGATCGCGTGCGATCTTAAGATCTTAAGATCGGTTTGATATCTATTCTTTGACCGTACACGATCATTCTTGACCCAACAACTCGAAATTATACACGACGAACTGTGCAGCCTTCGTCAGGGTCGAAACTCCTCGCACATTACTAATTTTCTGAATCTACAATTATCAATCTACCTTCCTGTGAAAGAATTTTAAAAATGCCACCTCTGGTAAGCCTGTATTGATACCAATATCTTTTTCAAATGTTATTGTACGGAGTTCCCAGATGGCCCCTTTTTACGTGACGAGTCACGTTTAAACAAATGGCAGGTATTGAGGTATTGCAGTACTTAAAAGATAGAGAGAAAAGTAAGTGGAATCAGAAATGATTAGACACAAATTACACAATCTATTTTTAGATCGTGTATTGTTTATCTCGCTATCGAAGTGAAATGTCATAGAGTAAAAACAAATAATACACAAATAAAAGACAACATTAAAATTCCTAGAGGTACTTATGACAAAAAGCTTGTTTCTGCCAAGTTTAGTCTGTATTTTTGAACGAAAACGGCGTGGTCGGTCTTAGTTGAGAGGGTTGCTTGGAGGTCTTCGTCGACTCGCTGTTTTCTAAGTTTAGGTCGGCTCAGAACCAGAACTGCATGTTTGTAATCGTAAATTCTTTCGAAAATATATTAATTTATAATAGATTGAATGGCAATATTGCGTTGATGATCGGGAACTAGGTTAATTCGAGTACCTACAACACAGGACTTGCAGATCGAATTTGTGGGATTTCCCGAAAGACCTATTGCATTTTATACAGAAATAAAGTGCAATGGATTTCCCCACGTGATGCGATTTAAACCAATCAGAATTCTTTATTTTATTGGAATGCAATTATTGTTTTTTAAACTATTTGAATCTTTATTAGTAAAAATAAATAAAGATCAACAATGGAACATAGTTGCAATAGGTGGTTTATATGAATATATAAATGTATTCATAATTTCAAGGGAAAATAAAGGATTTTTTCACCGTGTTATATTTTGAGTTTTAAGTTTTTCTGATGAAAGATTCACAAGTGACCGTTCTTGTAAAATTAACTGAACTCTATAGCAGTTGAAAATCAATTTCAAAACCATTTTAATTTTTACCAAGAAATGAAAATTAGCTCATTATATTTAGAACACTTTAAGTTTTTGGGTGTTCTTTTTACCGAATAAATTTGTCATACAACGGGTATGTCGATGATCACTTCTGTGAAAATTTGTTGATATCCTTCATTTGAATTCTGATAAAATGTCATCTATTTTACTAAATTACAATGTATGGAAATTATTTCCACCCATTAAAAAAATTGAAAAAAAATGTTGTTTTCCTCTCTTGAAAAATAAGTTAAGTGGCTTTATAAAAAAATCCCACAGAACGACGGGTAGTGACTGATTCCAATAGCTCAATTGCGAAGTTGAATAGAAGATATTGTGGTCTATTTAGTATTCAGCAGCCAGAACACCAATGAGACGCTACTAAAGCCGCAGTTTACTCTCCCTGGCATATTTTACTTTCATGGAACCCCAACAGCTCGATGTTTACTTTTAGACCGAAGGACATGGACAAGTCCTGAGCCAGTACTGGAGAGCTTCTCGTACGATCTGTATACGCTATTTATACGCTTACGTCAGTTATCCAAACGTTGATCGTTCGCTCGTATACGCCACTGATACGGGCGATGGACGTTACATGGACGATAAATGCGCGTGTGAATGTCCAATGCATATACGCTGGTTATACATTGAACTTACGCACTTGCGCGGGTCATGTGTTTGGTATGCAATGTAGCAATAGCTCGGGGTTTTGCTGTAAAGAAATGAAGTCATGGCATGGGCAGAGAGTAATATTTTCTATACTGAATATTCAAGATATTTTAATTAAACTGGTGGTGGCGGAGATTTTTTAACACTGTAACAGAAGCATAAAGAAATAAGGTCATTGATATTCCTGAAAAAATAATTTTATTTATCACAAGGAACTCAACCACATGTGTAAGCAGACAACGCTTTTCTTATACGTAGCTGTATATTAGTCATTTATGTTAAGTGTTTCCTCTTTAAAGACGGGGAAAACTCCAACTATATGTATAATCATTTGCATCATATAGGGGTATATGTTTACACAAAGGTCCTAAGTCTGTATATCTACAAGGGTAAGTGGTGATCAAATATCAATTTTGTCTATACAGGTATAGACAAAATTGATATTTGATCATTCATTTTAACTCGCGCATCTTTATACGTGTACAACAAATCAATTGACACACTACCACTGTATTTATTACGATATTCAACACTATGATATCATGTATAACAACATTCACGACTGGGTACATCACAACAGTCTCCATTAAATATACCATAACATTGATCACTCACTGATGTAACATTCTAAATAACAGTCAGTCTATCACAACATTGATCACTCACTGATGTAACATTCTAAATAACAGTCAGTCTATCACAACATTGATCACCCATTGAGGAAACATTCTATATAACAGTCAGTCTATCACAACATTGATCACTCACTGAGGTAACATTCTATATAACAGTCAGTCTATCACAACATTGATCACTCACTGAGGTAACATTCTAAATAACAGTCAGTCTATCACAACATTGATCACCCATTGAGGAAACATTCTATATAACAGTCAGTCTATCACAACATTGATCACTCACTGAGGTAACATTCTATATAACAGTCAGTCTATCACAACATTGATCACTCACTGAGGTAACATTCTATATAACAGTCAGTCTATCACAACATTGATCACCCATTGAGGTAACATTCTATATAACAGTCGGTCTATCACAACATTGATCTCTCACTGAGGTAACATCCTATATAACAGTCGGTCTACCACAACATTGATCTCTCACTGAGGTAACATTCTATATAACAGTCAGTCTATCACAACATTGATCACTCACTGAGGTAACATTCTAAATAAGAGTCAGTCTATCACAAAATTGATCACTCACTGAGGTAACATTCTATATAACAGTCAGTCTATCACAACATAGATCACTCACTGAGGTAACATTCTATATATAACAGTCAGTCTATCACAACATTGATCACTCACTGAGGTAACATTCTATATAACAGTCAGTCTATCACAACATTGATCACTCACTGAGGTAACATTCTATATAACAGTCAGTCTATCACAACATTGATCACTCACTGAGGTAACATTCTATATAACAGTCAGTCTATCACAAAATTGATCACTCACTGAGGTAACATTCTATATAACAGTCGGTCTGTTTTCTGTTTTTCTAACATCAGTTGTTGTGTCCTCTGATCCACCAAGTCCTCAAGATTACTCGCGTACTTCTCTAGTCTCTTCAAAACTATGTCCATTATGTTCTTCCCGCTAAATGAGATTTATATTTAAAAAATGTTTTACTTCTTAATAAGTGTGCCAGCAAAGAAAACATATCTAAACAGAGAAATAACATAAACTAGGCGTTCGGAGGCGATCTACGTTTACCTCATTTTGCTATGATCAACAAAATTTCAAATCGAGTTAAGCTAATTCTTTAATTTTAATTTCATTGTTCATGGTGATAAGTCACCATCAAAATGGGTTGAAGTTTAGCGAGGCAATTGATATAATAAGGCTCTTGTAAGGGTATTTTCTTAGGATTAAGAATTCAAGATTTTTAACCTTGGATATCTCGCGATGCGTCTATAAAATTCAAATAAGCGAGGTATCCCGAAAATAATATCAAGAAATCTGAGAAATAGAAGAAGAAGAAGAGGAAGAAGAAAATGTATTATTTTAACTACATCTTAAATATCGGTGGTTCTTTGAAAATAAGTTAAAAAAAAAAAGATGTTTCCGATGTTAACCATTAGCCAACAAAAAAGCCTGAGGAAACTTTGTTCAAGAATTTTCGATCCACTGCTACCCGAGTGTGTCATTGCATTTTTGTGTGTTAAAATTTAATTATTTGAATTTTCTTGTAAAAACCATCTTCAGATTTACATTTTGATAGAGAGTTGTCAATTTTTTGGTAAAAATCATCTTACATTCCATGTACATTTTTCTTGACGTATTGTCGGATGACCTGTATGGTCGGACGTTCAGTTTCTTCATCAATCCAACAAAGCTGCATCAGTTTGACTATAGCTGGTGTCACGTCCTGTACATCAGAAAATATTTCTGGGCGACACGCAGTCTTCTCTCGCATCTTCACGTGGAAAATTATATCTGGAAAAATATATCACAGTATAAAAAAAGACAAACTGCGAGTTCAATTAATATTAGATTTTGAATTCACCAGAAAGGAAAACATTTTTCTGTAGATAAAAAATGACAATATTGATGATTCCGAGTCGAAAATGGACATCATCATGAAACAAGAATTACGAAAGCAGAAGCGATCTTTTACAATGAAAGAAACATCACAACAGACAGAAAACTATTTTTAAAGAGAGAAAGACTTATTCTGTTAAATGAAACCAGCAATCTGTAAATAGTAAAAGTACTGACCCTTAATAGGTTTCAAAATAACGCAGTCTGCTCATCGTTTGCTTTGCCAGGTGTTCTTTTCCATCCACTGGGATGAATTATTAAAATACGCCGAGAAATATACGAAATATATAAATATTCATACAACACTCTAAAAATATTATCCCTAACTTGATGCAATTAAAGACATAAAATAGCAGAACACTAATTAAGACTATAAAACCTTATGTGAGGTGTTCACATGATGAAATCATAATGGTATATATCATTTCATACATGGTAGACACTAATACCTTTCACGGTCATATGTGTTTTTCCAGCAAACGTTCCTAGTCTATAAAAAATCTCGTGCAGAATAATTCCGAAACTGTACACATCTCCAGCTTTTGTTCCATTAGGAGGCATCGTAGGTGAGATCAACAGTTCAGGAGATGTCCATAATAAACCTGAAATATGAAAACAGAGAAGACTTTATGTTTATTTTCAAAACTGAGCTTTGGCATAGGAGGCTAGATAAATATAATAGGTAAATTAGATTTCTGTTACACTTAAATGAATCCAGATGTATCATTAGCCCTTTTTTTAAAAAAAAAAGGAAATGACAAAGTATGTAACTTAGCAGAAGCCGACTAATTCATACCAAATAATTTCATCTCAAAATTGATCGAATATAAGCTTCATAAATGTTAAGAATCATTTAGTTTCTTACAATTTTTAAGTTCGAATGCGGAGCAATTCCAACTTAGATTTAACAAAACCGCAAAATGAACACAAGATAATTTCATTTCGGGTTTTTTGAGAACACATATCACGTGAACAGGATGTGAATACACTTCGGTCTATTTTGTATATCTCAACTTGACAAAGAATACAGTTTATTTCATCAAAAAGTAATAATGCTGTACAATTACACAACTATCACTTCATATATATTATTAACACGCTAGTTTATGTTTTAAACGATATTTATGGAAAATTGCGTATGAAAATATTAGTATCACATGTTTGCATTACTATAATTGGAAATCACGTGATAAGTCAAGTCCAATAAGGTCAGCAATTGACAATAACACTAGCCAATCACGTGATCTGCTTATTTGGTAAGGTCGCGACCTGTTTTTCGTAGAATTATGTTATAGCTTCTTTTAAAGGTATAGTTTCTCTTTCTGAACGACCTTATTACACATTTAACTTTTGACAAGTTGTTAATTTGTAAATTTCTGTCTAAGCTACGGAATAAAAATCTTTTCTTAAAGTGATGATACACTTTTAAAGTTAATAAATATTTTTGCCACATATTGTCGTTTTTTCCGTCATATTGCTGTTATCTACATGAATGTTTCATTGTAAAAACTCAATACTCATCCAATAAAACCCTTGCCACCACATCTTTAATTGAATTATGAATATCTTGCGCAATTGCATTCCATCACCAAGACAATTTGCCATTTGAAACAAACCAACTAGTTCAACTTGTTTTCTTCACATTCTTACACATCAACACGTTTAAGAGCACCATCATACAGTTAGTTACATGGTGACATGGACATTCATCTCAATAAAAAACAATCTTAATCGCTAACTCAGCGCTCCATTCATCCCAAACAAACACTCAAACCATTCAAAAACGCTCAAAATTATTAAACAAGAGGCCCAAGAGGGCCTGTATCGCTCCACTGGCTTTATCATCATTAGACTTGCATTAAATGAATCTTTCTTTGAATGAAAACAACACTTTGAACTCTCTTAAGACCTACAATTTTTGAAAAGGGACACAGAAGGAACATTCTGGTATCATTTCATTGAAATCAGCCCAGTGATTCAGGAGGAGATGTTTTCAAAGAATTCCGGCTCAAAATAAGCCCCACCCTGCCACACCCATATTTATGGGCCAATCAAAATTTTGAGAGCAACTTTTGGAAAGGGTCTCCCAAGGAACATTTTGGTAAAGTTTCATTGAAATCGGCCCAATGGTTCAGCAGGAAATGTCGTTCAAAGATTTCGGGCTCAGATAAGCCCCGCCCTGCCAAGCCCATATTTGGGGCCCAATCAAAATTTCAGGAACAATTTTTGAAAAGGGTTACCCCAGGAACATTTTGGTAAAGTTTGGTTGAATTCGGCCCAGTGGTTCAGGAGGAGATGCCATTCAAAGATTTCGGGCTCAAAATAAGCCCCGCCCTGCCACGCCCATATTTGGGGGTCAATCAAAATTTCTTGAACAATTTAGGTAAAGGGTCACTCCAGGAACATTTTGGTAAAGTTTGGTTGAAATCGGCCCAGAAGTTCAGGAGGAGATGTCATTCAAAGATTTTGGGCTCAAAATAAGCCCCGCCCTGCCACGCCCATATTTGGGGGTCAATCAAAATTACTTTAACAATTTAGGTAAAGGGTCACCCCAGGAACATCCATGCCAAGTTTCATTGAAATTGGCCCAAAGGTTTGGGAGGAGAAGATTTTTAAAGATTTCAAAGTGAAAAAATGCCACGCCCTGCCACGCCCATATTTGGGGGTCAATCAAAATTTCTTTAACAATTTTAGAAGAGGGTTACCCAAGGAACATTTCTACCAAGTTTCATCAAAATCCGCCCATAGGTTTTGGAGGAGAAGATGTTTAAAGAAAAAGTTTACGCACGGACGCACAGACGCACGGACGGACACACACACGACGGAGACACCGCCATGACAATAGCTCGCTGGCCTTCGGCCAGTGGAGCTAAAAATGGCATTTTTGCTGATTTAAAAAAACAACACAATACTTCATTGTGCACAATTACACTCGAAATCCTTTTGGTACAAAAGTGTGTGATGACTTAAATCAAAGCTTTGGTCTAGAGAATAGATGTTTCTACCTTAATTAATCTTATCCTGTGTGTGATATGTAGCAGTTGTCTGGCACTTAGCATAACATAATTTCAAGCCAGTTACTGTTATTCAAGCATTAAAACAACGCGACAAAAGGAGCATATCACTTTTTTCTAACCAAACTATTTTGGAACAACCGAAGTAGGTCCTTTTACTTCAAATAGGTGCAGTCTTAGTACTAGTTTGAATGACAGCTAGTGAATGATTACTTGAATCTTTGGCCTCGTGTTCTGATTTCAGAATTGTTTGTGCTATTATTTTGAGTCTGTATTTTATTTCTTTGTGCTCATTTCTTCGGATAACTCCGCATACATCAGCATGAAGGTTGAGTGAATATATTATTCTAACAAGAGCACCGCCTATGGGTGTAACCCTAGGCTGTGCTTGGCTGCAGGTGCTGGATAATACAAAAAGCTGAGTGGAAAAAGGGACTCTTACAAAAACCCTTTTTAAGAGTTGTCCCCCTTAATTGTCTGGATAGCTCTTGAGATAGTGAACATACATGCTAAATTTTATGAAGATATATTCAATAACAACAGGTCAACAACAACAATGGCAACGCCGTAATGATCTCCATACCTCAAGTTTTCTTAGAAAACAGACAAGCTAAAAAAGGCAATTACTTTACCATCATGTGTAATTCATTGTACCAATGTTGAAATAAAGTACTCCTTAGTGTATTTAAGCCGGGTGTGCATGCTAAAGTAGGACCATTATTGTTGTTAAAATCTTAAAACTCTAGATAGGTATTGTTTCCAAAAAAATATTTTGATAAAAAAAACTACATTATTCATTGATGATAACCAAATAATTTGCGGCCTACTTTGATGCATTGCATCAAAATTTTGTCTTGTATCCATTTCGAACAAATGACGCGAGAATCTAACAGTAAAAAGTTTATTTCACGGCTCACCTTCGCAAAATCTAACTATACCGAATTTATTAAACGAGTCATCTATAAACAGAAAAAACGATGCGGCGGCGTTACATGTTTCGCGGAATAACTCGAATTTATAAACGAGTCATCTACAAACAGAAACAAGAGGCCCAAGAGGGCCTGTATCGCTCCACTGGCTTTAAAATCTTTAGACTTTCATTAAATAAAGCTTACTTTAAATGAATACATTAACACTCCGAAATCTTCTAAAACCTATCTAATGATGATTAACTGGTTCTGGTCCATATTGCACCAAAATATTCAATCACAATGAACCTGCAACCCATCACCCATCTTATTAAAACATAAGGTTCAGAAGGAGATGTCATTCGAAAATTTAGGGCTCAAAATAGACCCCGCCCTGCCACACCCATATTTATGGACCAACCAAAATTTCTTGAACAATTTCAGTAAAGGGGTACCCAAGGAAAATTCTGTTAAAGTTTCATTGAAATTGGCCCAGTGGTTCAGGAAGAGATGTCGTTCAAAGATTTCAGGCTCAAAATAAGCCCCACCCTGCCACGCCCATATTTATGGACCAATCAAATTTTCTTGAACAATTTAAGTAAAGGGTCATCCAAGGAACATTTCGGTAAAGTTTCATTGAAATCAGCCAAGTGGTTCAGGAGGAGATGTGGTTTAAAGATTTCGGGCTCAAAATAAGCCCCGCCCTGCCACGCCCATATTTATGGGCAAATCAAATTTTCTTGAACAATGTAAGTAAAGGGTCACTAAAGGAACATTTTGGTAAAGTTTCATTGAAATCGGCCCAGTGGTTCAGGAGGAGATGTCGTTTAAAGATTTCAGGCTCAAAATAAGCCCCACCCTGCCACGCCCATATTTATGGGCCAATCAAAATTTCTTGAACAATTTAAGTAAAGGGTCACCCAAGGAACATTTCGGTAAAGTTTCATTGAATTCGGCCCAATGGTTTGGGAGGAGAAGATTTTTAAAGATTTCGGGCTCAAAATAAGCCCCGCCCTGCCATGCCCATATTTATGGGCCAATCAAAATTTCTTGAACAATTTAAGTAAAGGGTCACCCAAGGAACATTTTGGTAAAGTTTCATTGAATTCGGCCCAATGGTTTCAGGAGGAGATGTCGTTTAAAGATTTCAGGCTCAAAATAAGCCCCACCCTGCCACGCCCATATTTATGGGCCAATCAAAATTTCTTGAACAATTTAAGTAAAGGGTCACCCAAGGAACATTTCGGTAAAGTTTCATTGAATTCGGCCCAATGGTTTGGGAGGAGAAGATTTTTAAAGATTTCGGGCTCAAAATAAGCCCCGCCCTGCCACGCCCATATTTATTGGCCAATCAAAATTTCTTGAACAATTTAAGTAAAGGGTCACCCAAGGAACATTTTGGTAAAGTTTCATTGAATTCGGCCCAATGGTTTGGGAGGAGAAGATTTTTAAAGATTTCAAAGTGTAAAAATGCCACGCCCTGCCACGCCCATATTTTGGGACCAATCAAAATTCTTTGAACAATTTAAGAAGAGGGCCACCCAAGGATCATTTCTACCAAGTTTCGTTAAAATCCGCCCATTGGTTTGGGAGGAGAAGATGTTTAAAGAAAAAGTTTACGCACGGACGCACGCACGGACGCACGGACGCACGACGGACACTCCGCCATGACAATAGCTCGCTGGCCTTCGGCCAGTGGAGCTAAAAATGAAAAAAATCATTCCTCATGAGAGCAAGGCAGATTTGCTTGATGTATTAGACAATGTTTAAGACCTTGGTTGATATACCTGGCATAAATGTGTGAAATGTGTGAAAAACTGGTACGCGAAATATATCTCTAATGACAGGTGTGAAAACAATCTAAGGTCTAGATTGTAGAAAACTGAAATTACGCTTACAAAATGTATTTTATTTGTTTTGAAAATTATATATGGAGTTTTAATTCTGCACTATATGTAAGAAGTGCGAAAATAAATCACAGCCAATAAATAAAAAGACAAACAACGCAAAATGTGGATAAAAATAAAAAAAATAAGCCTGCCCTGCCAGTCCCATGTTTATGGGCAAATAAAAATTTCCCAAACAATTTTTGAAAAGGGTCATTCAAGGAACATTCGGATAAAGCCCCACCCTGCCACACCCATTTTTTGGGGTTCATTCCAAATTTCTTGATCAACTATCAAAGTGCGTCATCCAAGGAATATTCTGGTAAATTTTCATTGAAATTGGCCCAATGGTTCAGAAGGAGGCGTCGTTCAAGGATTTCGGGCTCAAAATAAGCCCCAACCAGCCACGCCGCTTTTTGGGGGTTGGGGGGTGGGTGGGGGGCAATTCAAATTTCTTGAACAAATTAAGGAGAGGGTCACCCAAGGAATATTCTGATAAAGTTTCATTATAATCAGCCCAATGGTTCAGGAGATGTCGTTCAAAGATTTTGGGCTCAAAATAAGCCCCACCATGCCACGCCCATATTTGGGGGTCAATCCAAATTTCTTGAACAACTTTAAAAGAGGGTCTGATTATCAAAGGAACATTCTGGTAAAGTTTCATTACAATTTGCCCAATAGTTCAGGAGGAGATGTCCTTCAAAGATTTCGGGCTCAAAATAAGCCCCGCCCTGCCACGCCCATATTTGGGGGTCAATCCAAATTCCTTGAACAACTATAAAAGAGGGTCATCCAAGGAACATTTTGGTAAAGTTTCATTAAAATTGGCCCAATGGTTCAGGAGGAGATGTCCTTCAAAGATTTCGGGCTCAAAATAAGCCCCGCCCTGCCACGCCCATATTTGGGGGTCAATCCAAATTTCTTGAACAACTTTAAAAGAGGGTCATCAAAGGAACATTCTGGTAAAGTTTCATTAAAATTGGCCCAATGGTTCAGGAGGAGATGTCCTTCAAAGATTTCGGGCTCAAAATAAGCCCCGCCCTGCCACGCCCATATTTGAGGGTCAATCCAAATTTCTTGAACAACTTTAAAAGAGGGTTATCCAAGGAACATTCTGGTAAAGTTTCATTACAATTGGCCCAATGGTTCAGGAGGAGATGTCCTTCAAAGATTTCGGGCTCAAAATAAGCCCCGCCCTGCCACGCCCTTATTTGGGGGTCAATCCAAATTTCTTGAACAACTTTAAAAGAGGGTCATCCAAGGAACATTCTGGTAAAGTTTCATTAAAATTGGCCCAATGGTTCAGGAGGAGATGTCCTTCAAAGATTTCGGGCTCAAAATAAGCCCCGCCCTGCCACGCCCATATTTGGGGGTCAATCCAAATTTCTTGAACAACTTTAGAAGAGGGTCACCAAAGGAACATTCTGGCCAAGTTTCATCAAAATCCACCTATTGCTTTAGGAGGAGAAGATGTTTTAAGAAAAGTTTACGCACGCACGCACGGACGGACGCACGGACGCACGGACGCACGACGGACACCCCGCCATGACAATAGCTCGCTGGCCTTCGGCCAGTGGAGCTAAAAATAAGATCAACATGTACATTCAAAATGAATTAAGCAAGAACCAAATCGCGATTTCACTGAAATTTTAAGCGTCTGATTGGTTCTTGAAGAAATAGAAGCTATTGATTGAACTTTTATGCATATCTTATATAGGTTTTATATATCGCCAATTTTGTTCATCCCGAACAAAATAAGCGGCATTGGATTCCCTCCCTTAAATTTCACTCAAAACTCGCTCCGCTCACTCATTCAACATCATGTCTAAATCATTCCAAAATCGTTCACCTTATCAATTTCATGATGTTATTAACTGTATCCCCAAATCAATAGTAGAGGAGCATGTATGTCTCTCAGTCCATTGACCTTTTTTTTCCGCTAGATAAACGGAGAAGCAATTGACCTGCAATAACGAAACTTTACACAAATATTGCCCATGATCAAAAGAAATACACTATTGTTCCGGGGTCAAACATGTCACGGTCATCAGTAAATTTTAACAGTAAACATTTCCCACTCTAACTGAACAACCAATTGACCCAAATCATAAAACTTGACACAAATGTTGTCAATGACCCGAGAAAGTGCCAAATTTTGGAGTCATAAAGGTCGAAATCACTATTGAACTTCGTCCAAAAATTGTCTTGAGATTCCAACTCATGAATTAAAAGACTTCCCTGCGAAAATAGCTTTTCATCATGGACAAATCACTTGTTGAGGTCCACTTTGCGACACTTCAAATTAAAAATGTAATTGATAACTCAAATGAAGCAGAAGTCATTTGAACAATAATATACAAACTATTTTGAGTGAAGAAGTATTCGCCTGTGAGTTCATTAGTCGGCTGTATGGTCGGTATTGTTTTCTTCCTTTTTAGCTCACCTGAGCACAGCGTGCTCAAGGGGAGCTTTTAGGATCACCCTGACTCCGTCGTGTGTCGTCATATATTTTAAACTTCTTCTTCTCCTAAACCACAGGGCCAATTTCAATTTTTTTTTGCCAGAATGTTCCGTGTGTGACCCTCTTCAAAATTGTCGCTTTATTCAAATTGGCCAATAAATATGGGTATGGCAGGGCGGGGCTTATTTTGAGCCCAAAATCTTTGAACGATATCTACTCCTGAACCACTGGGCAGATTTCAATGAAACTTTTCAAGAATGTTACTTTGATGACCCTCTTCAAATAATGTTGGCGAATTTTCATTAGTCCATAAATATGGGCGTGGCAGGATAGGGCTAATTTTGAGTCTCCTCTGTAATAAATTGGTTGGCAAGGTCTATTATAACTGCTTATAAATCAAATAATGTCTCCTTTTCAACAATAAGGCAAATTTAAATGAATCTTTGCCAGAAAGTTTCTTGGATAAGATCCACTGGACCAATCGAATTCAGGTGAGCGGTTTAGGGCCATTCTGGCCCTCTTGTTATCATTTTTCTTTCATCAGATTCAGGCCTGAATAGCGATTCAGGGATTAAAGCGTCTCTCGTTTTTGAAATACATCAATCTATATACGCCCGTTAAAAGACAAGACGAATTATGTGATCACCTGTGGTAGGCGTGAGGCGTCAGCTTCGTTAGTAGCTTGAGGTCACCGTCTCTTGAACGCATTCCAACTTATCAGTACTTTCAGTACTTTGATTTTGTAAGTAAATAATATGCATTATCTATTTAGATGTCGATCCTTATCATTGCCGGAAGATTTCGAATCTTTCGTTTTTTCCTAACTCCGTTTTGATGATACTAACGAGAAATTTTCTTAATGAAACAATTCTTATGAGAACCAACAATATAAGCTTCCTTTGGATATATTTGAAATCACAAGTACACGAATTATCTATTTACATTGATTTGAGCCTGTGCGTGACATTTCCAACAATTTCATATGTGCGCAAGGCAAATCCTCTGGCCAGCCTTTGCAACCGCACAGTCTGGCCAGAGTATTCGCTGTGCTGTGGGTATATAGATAAGGTTATCAGAAAATCAACGTGCACTTTAATTGCAATGTTTTGTTGTCTAGGCTGAGCAAAGTATGTCCATGACACACTATAAATTGTTTGAGATGTTGCTCACAGGTTCATTTACAAACGCGTACTCTTATATTTCTGGTGCTCTTCCGTCTGACTGATGTGACACGGGGTAAATCTACTCAGTCCATAATCCGTGATCTTTAACACCCAGCGATTATCTACCAGACAATTGGTACTCTTCAGGCGACCATGAGAACCCAACTTGGATCCGTGGATGTATTGAATACCCTGAAATACAAAATCTTTAAGTACATGCTGTTAATACTTTTATTGTTTTGAGAAAAAACTGACCTTCAGAATAAGTTTAATTGATATACAGTAAAACCTGTATTAAGCAAGCACGCACTGGACAGTGCTTGCTTAAGACAATATAAGAGTTCTTTGCAAAAGCAACAGTCAATAATTCAACGATAACATGATATTGGCAAGGTGAATGATTTTTGAATCAGTGGGAGGAGGGCCTTTAAATGAAAATAAGAAAGAGTGAAATAATATCCAATTAAACGAATTAAGCGCTATTTTATTACCCTCTTTAATAAAATCTAAATACTTTTTAAAGTGTCTTCCAGACCAATCCGACGTCTCGTAATCCACACAATCCAAATAAATCCCGGAATGATTCTTACGATTTGAATTTAATGTTCATTCCTTTGCATGATTTCGAAGCGTTTTTGAACAATTTCGGAGCGTTTTTGGATGGTTTGAATGAGTACTTTGAATACATTGAATGGATGGCTTACCGATCGATTTAGAATGTTTTTGCTCAAGATGAATGTCAATTTCAGGATGTTAGTTACCGTATTAACCAATTTCAATATCGTCCAAGCTCAATGAATAAAATTGTAGACTGTATGTATTGAAAATGTATACTTTTTTATCAATATACATTTTGTAATTGATGTTGAAATTGATCTTGTTTCGGTCTCTGTCAATAAGCGACCCTACCTGTACCAAATCGTTGGTGAGTGAGTATTTAAAGGTCATATCTAACTGTATATCATCGTTCTCTAGCACGTCCTGTAAGATAAACAAATCAAAAATAGAATAAAATACAAAACGACTCTCTGCAATTCTATTGATAGATATTAAAACGTGTTTGGTCGTCAATTGGTCGATTAGAGCTACTAGGCCATACCTTAATATCATGATGCAACACTTTCTGTAAATCATACAAACCCCAATAGATAAACCATAGAAGCGGCAGATACAAACACCCAATTAGGATGCAACATTATTTTTGTGTGTCTTACATGAACAGAACAGAACAAATCTTTTATTTACACCCAAGTACATATATATGAACAATAAGGAAAAATAAATTGGTACATATGTAATAGGAATTTTAACACATCAGGTTAGCCAAAACATAAGATATGGAAAATATGTTCATGTTTCGATGGATAGATTGTAAACGAGTCCATTTTAGTCATCGAAGAAGTGTTAGAAGTCGATCAAATGCTTTAACTACAGTCGCGAGAATCAGACCGCCAGCTAACACTCTAATTTTTTTAAATTAATTATATAATTATTATTATTATTATTTGTTCAGATGATGCTATTCAAAAAAGTTATGGGAATAGGTGATACGGTTGCTCTGGCATCGGAAATCAGCATCCGCAGCTTGTGTTAAAAGATAAACCGCCCTTGCAATGATTTCCGAAACAAATGTCGAAGTCATTTGACTGGTAAAGGAGTTAAAAAATAAGAATGTAGACTATATCCACTTATTACCTCCTTGTCCGAAAAGAAAATACAAGGGTGGAATTGGGGAATTTATATTAATTACTAAAATAAACATGGTTTAATGGAACAGTTTATATTTCTTAGGTGATACATGTTGCAGACTTAAGTCTAAAGCGTTTTTTCCTCAGGCAGATGCCGTTTGGACCACCCAGAACTATCAGCAAGGGTCGGTCCAATCGCCATCTACTTCAGATTTTGTGGGTTGTGACGTAAAAGAAGTTGGCCAATATATTATGTAGGCCTATACACATTTACATTAACAGTTATAATAGACAATTTACATTAGAGAATGAGGCCCTGCGAAGAAATGTATATCAATATATGAAACGAAATTGTTTCATAAACAAAGTGTCAAGAATATTTTGGGTTGACTTAATCGCTGGATGTTTGATCTAGACGCTGACTAGACAGGATATACAACAGCATGAAATGGGCAAGGTGAATGATTTCGAAACGAATTCTGAATGAAGCTGAACGGATGGGAGGAACGAGTTTTTAAACAAATTAAGGTGGGCTAAGGTAATATACTATTAGCTCATTTCGTCCAGTGATATAAATCTCTACGCTTTTCTTCAAGGACCAATAGACGCTTCAAAATCCCTATCAGCTAATAAAATCATGGAATGACTAAATCGGTTTGAACTAAGGTACTGGATCCGTAATTGTTCCGCAATGTTTGGTAGGTAATGAACTTTAACAGTGTTGACATAGTTTTCCTAATGATATTCATTAGGAAACCTCGGTCAACATTGAGAATGTTCATGAGTTCCGAAATGTTGTGGAACTATATCGGTTCCACGACCTTATATATTGATCGTTCTGAACGATTTGAAGTGTTTTTGAGCGATTTTAGATAGTGATTTGGATGCATTAGATAGAACACTTAAGTAATGATTTAGAATGGTTTTAATCAAGGTGAATGTCAATTTGACTATTTTTAGAATGTTAACTAGAATTCAGCATTTAAGTAAAAGCTCTTCTTGCAAAACGATCATTTCCTGTATGAACCACATGCGATATGACGATTTTGTTCTATGGCTGACCGATTTCATAGACGTAATATTGATTTGCATTGAAGCAATGAGAGCCTTTTCTGACGAAATATTTTTTCTTCAACTCTGTGGTAAAAGCAAACAAAATGGAAGCTCTTTTGAAAAGGCATTTCCGCTTAGTATTAGCGAATCAGACGAATCAGACGTAAACATTAATAGCGGAAAAAAAAGTGAAAAAAGTAAAAAATCGAAGGCTTCATTGATAATAACCTATCTACCTATACAATTCTTCTCAAGTTTGATTCTGTACATCAAAGTAAGGAAATACACATTGATAGTACATGTTGTGTTTATTCGATAAAGCATTGTTTATTCGGTAAATTATCATGTAAAAGGATAACTTGGTAAATTCTCATATAGGAATAACACTGTAAACACTGTTTGTATGAGCCTACCTGTAGGCTTCCTTTCTGGCAGTATAAAAACAAAGCACATGGTGTAGCACAATCAAAAGACGCACCAAGGAACGGGTTGATGTTGTCGTGGACCATCTCGCGCATCTGTAAATATATAGCGGACATTTGTTTGTTTCATTGTAACATCAAAGTATCTTACATTGGGTGATTAACAAAAGCTATTTAATTTAGCTTTAATTTGTTGTTAGCGAAATGAAGGATACATCGATCTTACACGAAAACAAATGGTATTTTGTTTTTTTACTGCTAAGATGAGAAATTACAAAAATTTTAGGACAATTTTCGTAATGCGCACGATTTTTTTGAGATAAGCATTTCATCGGGTTTTTCTTTTTATTAAAATGAACGAAAGAAGATTATATTATTCTTTGATAATTCCATTGGTTTGGCAGTGAGGTAACCAAGTGATAATCTGCCGTTGTTTCGATAATTAACCAGAAAATATCAAAGGAAAAAAAATAATCGATCAATGACTTGCCTCCTACAGTCAATCTTTTTCGGCCGAACACCTATCTTAAGAGACTTTAATAAAGTAACTTTTTTAAGTGACATTTTTCACAAGAAATAGCTCTTAAAAGATATTTTGGTATGAAAATATTTTACTATAAGCCTTTGTTCTGGGAACGCATGAATTTGTCTCATTTGAGAGATGCTCTTGCGTTCTAACATCACGCAATTCATTGAGAATGTATCTATATAAAACCATAAATCTCGAAGTTGTATATAATTGCTATATTGAATCTAAGCCCTGGGAATACTTCCTTCTTCCATGAACCTATCGATGCAAATCTATTATAAGTGTTTATACATATACCGGCACTTACAATAATTTTGCGCTGACACCTTGATCTGTCTATTTCTGTGCACAAATTATTACACAGATACAGTTAACAACATCGTGAAATTGACAAGGTGAATGATTATGGAATGATTTGTGAATGAAATTGAATGAATGTGTGGAGCGACTTTTGAGTGGATTTAATGGGAGGTAATCCAGTATTGCAAATTTTGTTCAGGATGAACAAAATTAGCAATATTGATTACCTCCCTTTAATAAAATATGCATACAAGTTCTATAGATAGCTCCCTATTTCTTCCCGAACCTATCGGAAGCTTACATTTTCAATTAAGAAAGTTTAATCCAGATTTTTTCCCGGCTAATTTTATTTTGAACGAAGTTGTTTTTATATATTTTTCAGTAAGTTTGGAGCGTTTTTGAATGGTTTGAGTGCGTGTCTGGAATTAGTGAATGGAGCGCCGAGTGAGCTCTTTAGAATGGTTCTGATTGAGTTAAATGTCGATGTAATTAACTGTATATCTTATGTAGGGAAGTATGTCAGCTATAGTTGTGACAGAAGTGTGCCTTTCTTATTGACGAGAATCACATATCATCTAGAAATATCATTCACTCAAGTTGAAAGGCAAGGGACAATACATTATTAACTACTTCATTTAATGGAGACTTACTGCTTTCAATTCGACTAGATCTAGTCTCGTCAAGTCCGTTGTTCCTGATGATAGATTTCTCACTGCCACCAACTGACCCTGGAACATTCCCACATTCGTCAAAGCGATGTTTGCACCTGGTTCTGAAATGTGGTCGAACAGAGGTTGGTCCAAGTAGAGGTCAACCAGAGGTCGAATTTCAAGATTACTTACACGTGAAGATAAAATGAGCTTTCTAGATTCAGAAAAATCAGTCAAGTACGAAAAGTTTCAAGTTAATCCAGTCTGTACAACCCACGTTAGAATAGACACTTCAAGCATACCTTAATGGTCCTCCGTCGCATGAAGGGGAACAAGTGTCATCTTTAACGCCTTCTTTATCTTTTGAAATCTTACTTGTAGACTCATGCATCCACCATTATGGTATTGTTTGATTTAGAAGAAAATATAGAGGGTAAATATTTCAATTGAAAATGATGTATCCTTGAATTTAGTGAACAACAAACGCTCAATTTTCACAAGTGGCTGATTCATGATAGAAAAAATATTTTTGTTCTTCACGAAATGAAAGACCTATGGAAAATTCTTCTGATCACTGGTAAAAAAATCAGTTTCATGAATGTGATTTAATTCTTTTTATCTATTTTCAAGTGAAAGGTTTTAAAAGAAAACGCAATTATGACCTTGACCTTTCATTGGTGTGACCCAAAAATATAAGGGTACTTCCTTTGGTCATGGGCATTACAGTACATTGTTATTTAATTTCAGGTAACTTGGTTTTTAAGTTAGTTCACAGAAACAGTGTTCCTGAAAAGACAATAGACGACCTTCAAGCCAAATTAATTGCGACCTACACCTACTTTATAACCAAAAATAACCTTGGATCAATGGCAACAAATGTGTAAAGTTTCATAATTAAAGAGCGATAGCTTCTTCTTCAAGAGTCCGGATACAGTTCTATGAGAAAGTTTAATTTTGACCTTGAACTTTTACCTACGTGACACAAAAAATAAGAGTGATTGTACTTGGATCATTTGCACCATTATACAAAGTTTCGCAATTTTAAGCCACTTGCTACTTCAGCTAGTACACTGGAATTGTTTTCAGACAAAGTTCATTGGCGACCATTAAATACAGTTAAATTGTGGAGTTGAGCTTTGTCCCTGGTTATGGGCAACATTTATATAAAGTTGAAATATTCTAGGTCAGTTGGGTTATAGTATTTTTGGTTAGTACAATGTTAAATTTGACCTTTGCACTTTGTGACCAAATCACAAAGGTACTTCCTTAGGTCATCGACAAGAATTGCATGAAGGTTCATGATCCTAGATCACTTAGTTCTTGATTAACAATCTTTTAACAAAAAAACTTACGGGTATATGGGCGGACAGACAGACATGGTGAAATAAATATACCCCTCTCTACTTCGTAGATGTGGATATATTGGTATCCGTCTGACTCAAAAAAGAGGATAATATTTCAGATGGATCTATGATTGTATGATATTTTGACAACATACCCATTAATGTTTCTCCCGATGACTGCGACAACATAGACTGGGATAGTTTCATGTTTATCTGAAAGCAAGTACAATAGAACTTGTGCTAGACAACCAATTAAAGTACCACCAAAAGGTTGTTGTGAATGGGAATGATCGCTTAATACAATATTAAATGATGAACATGACAGGTCTTTTCGACAGCATTTAAGAATTGACGCATAATTCGTGCTGAATCCTATGCAGTCCGAACCTACCAGAATCATTCAGACGATTCTAATGAGTTCAAACGTCAGAAGATTTTATAAATGACAACAATTTTTCTTTACGAATGTTCACTTCTTCAGAAACTTGCTTATAATGAAGAAGCTTTTATGGTAGTCGCTCAAAAAGAGAGGTATTTTACAACACGTGGTCGCTCGAGGAATATAAATCGTATTTGTTATAAGCATTAAATCACATTTGTGAAATCTAATATGCTTTAATTAAAATCAAGTCAAGGAAATGACAAATGGTACCAGATGTACAAATTGCATCTGTCTATCATAACTAAAGAAATTTATTTCTAGACCGTAAACATTTTCTTTGATATTTATATTCTGTATTTATTTATGGTCTCGTCATGTTTGTCGATTAGTTTAAATCCTTGTTTAATGACTTAAAAAGATAAATCTCAGTTGCAGGATGTACAACGTTGCATTTCAAAAAAAAATAATTTAATGTTTAGAAAGATAAAAGTTTAGTTTTCACCTTAAAGAAAGATTATATTATGAAAAAAATATAAAAGAAATAAAATACCCTAGATCCGAGTCCAACTTTGGATTTCTGGAGTTCTATATCGGCTATGTTTATCTTCCAGACACTTTGTAACATTCTGTGTTCAATCTGGCGTTTTCTGAAATGAATACGCAGTCTCAGAAGGCGACAACCAAAGAATGTATTATAGGTTATTGAATTTATATGGGAATATATTGTGTCGGACGAGTTCTTTTGGCAAAGTGCCCGAGCTTGCGAGGGCAACTACGCCAAAAGAACGAGTCCGACACAATATATTCCCATTTAAATTCAATAACCTTTTTATTGTACACTTTGATATTGTTTGACGATGTCCACTTCTTATCTATTATTTTTTTACATCACCTATACCCCAAGAACGATTTTTTGTTTAAAATTAAACCACTGTTAACCACAGTTACGTCATAGACCTTTTCCCGCAAAATCCTTTCCGTTATATTTTTACGTTCGGATGAATACATCCGTTGCTATGAAGTAACATTGTAAACAAAAAGGACGGCGGACATTTTTGTGTCGATTCGCATTTTCGATTTTTAAATACGCGTTGATTTCGACTTACTTTGAACAAAAATGAAATAAATATATTTATAAAATCTTGTTCATTTGTTATTCTTACCATTTACATGTTCCAGAACTTACTCAATCGGCGTTCTTGATACCGGGCCAGACTAGCGATAGTCACGAAGGACAGGACGGAGTGAAAGACGAGATAAAAGAGAAAGATAAAGAAAAAGAGAGAAAGAGACTAGAATAATGATAGACACAAAGGGATGGGCATGAATTAGTTTTGAAAGTTTTGAAAGAGTTTTAAAATAACATAGATAATGGATAGACAAAAACAGTGATTTGGAAGACATTTGAGAGGGGGGGGGGATCTGAGGAAAGACGGAGAGGGGGAGGGGACGAAGTGGTTGATTTCTCGGAAAATGTTTTCAAATAGATAATAACAAACAATGATGTTTTGCCCTTTAGGCATTCAAAGAACTTGAAACGTATTTCTTTACTCTGCAAAACTATTTCTCGAATATTTGATGCAAAAAGAAAGTGTTGATAATGTGATTTTATGTTGACTTACGGCGAGGTAGCAACCAGAAAGTAGTCCAGTCCATTTGTGCACGTGAAAATAATCTGAGTGCAATATCAAAGTATGCAATATCAAAAAATATTGCATACTTTCCTCCCGTTCAAATACATAGAGACAATATCAAAGTATATAATAAAGGATAAATCCGATATGAGGACTGTGACAAAAGATGAATGCCATCCGTCCGCTCCCTTTTAAGGAGGGCCGTTACAGTTTCGGGGGATTTCCAGATTTCCGCGAAACAGATGTATGTTTTAGAGCATTCATATGCACAGATATATTGAAAATATCAACATAGCTTTCCACGCATATTTTGAAAATATTTACATTTTTCTTAGAGTGGCCATGTTTTCGAAAATATCAAAGAAAACTGTTCATTACACCGACCAATCACAATGCTGGTGTGCTAAATTAACATATATTTATAGCCATAGATATGGAAAACATAAAAATATAATAAACTTTCTAGTAAGGGCATAAATAAGTGACAAGTGGACATTTTGCTTTAAATGCTCCTCAAAGATAAAAAGTGAATATTTTTTTTGAAGGCAAAAAAAGCAAACACTTATATCAAATAAACTCGAAATATGTCAATAGAAAATTAGCCCAACTATAGTTCAATTGAAAATAATTAAGAAAAGTATATGTATCCAGGCACTTTTAGTCAATTTTATAGGTTTGAAGTACAGTACCCCCCATAATTTACTACACTAATTTGATTTTGTCCAGGCATTGTTACGTCCCGTGATTTCCCAATCAACAATAAGAACCATTTGTA
The DNA here is from genome assembly GCA_948146395.1 of Fragum whitleyi. Taxonomy (NCBI): domain Eukaryota; kingdom Metazoa; phylum Mollusca; class Bivalvia; order Cardiida; family Cardiidae; genus Fragum; species Fragum whitleyi. The sequence continues at coordinate 4,500,600 of OX411544.1, read as the reverse complement.
ATTTTGATACACTTGGTAACGCCTATGGCAGTTGTAGGATTTCTGTAACGGGGTTTCAACTACAATTAAGGGGGGGGGGGGGGTAGTCATTTCACATCATTACCAAAGTTTTGCCGAATTACCCAGTGAAAGACTGAAAACAGTCTCAGGGCCAAATAAAGGAAAAAGTACAATCGCTGGTATTTATACCCGATCTCGGGACTTCTTGGTCAAGGAGCAGACGCAGTAACTCTCGAATACATACGCTCTTCGAATAATACGAAAGCTTTTTGAAATTCAATTAGCTTATTGAAATATTCAATGTTGACAAAGCTATTGATGGAATATTAATAATTGTTATCAACTTATCGTTTTCACTCTTACAAACACACAAAAACGGAATCAAATAAAGATGGAAGTTTAGAGAAAAGAAAGGAATTTTTTAAAGGTTGAAATTGTCCTTTTTCTACGTTGTCTCCTTTCCGTTTTTACGACGTGTAACATACGTAATGAATGGGATCTTTATAGGCAACAGTAACATATCATTTTGAACATTTATAAAAAGAATAGTGAAAAACGAACAGACAGTTAACAGTGCAGAAAAATAAACTGGAAAGGAGAGAAATCGCATCCAAGTGGCAAAATCTTATCATTTTGGGATATGATTCGTCATCCCGTATCTGTTTTTACCGAAGTCGTAAACAAAAAAGCATTTTTTTCTCCTTTTCAAGCAATGTTCAAATAACTGAAAGATGACTACTTTTAATAAGCATCCATTATATGATAGTTTAACACTTACAACGATATAACCCGAACTCAAACATTCCCTTTCGGTGATGAAGAGAACGTGACAGCCCTGCGTTCAGGACAACAAAGCTAGGTAAACTTTTAGCTCATGCACATGCGAGCAATGCGGGGTATAAATAGCAAACATGTTTGCACCGTTTTGTCATCCTGAATGCATGGCTTGTGATAGGTCTATCAACGTCGCCCGTACTTCGTTGGAATAACGAAGCACAAGTGTGAAACACTTATTAGATATACTTTACACGGTAATGCAGACTACAATTTTTCGGATGATCGTTTGTGATTCGTTATTCTGAACACATGACTGGATTTCATTTTGTCCCTCGTAATAATTGCCAAACCCTGCAGTTCAGGATGCAAAAACATTTGCAAACGTTTAGAAAGTGAACCTTTCTTAGCAGTCGTATGTTTCTGATATGTTTCGCGAACGTTTTTATTTTGAATTCAGGACAATCCTGCATGTAGGTTGACAAAATTACGATTGTTTGAAAAAAAGCCTTACACTGTGCACGCGCAACTTCATATAAATTTGATTTTAACAAGGACCTCTCACATTTTTTTTCTAGGCGAGTTGTCTCCCCAAAACTGTAACGTCCCACCTTTTAATAATTTTAGCTTTGATGAATAATCAAAACATCGTAACTACAGCTTGAATAAGCTGTAGTTTCGATTTTTTGATCATTTACCAACAATTTTTTTCAAGGGAAGATTATTTCTTTTACGAATTTTCGTAAATTGCGTAATGGGAGTTACGCCCTGGGGTATTGAGATTTGCAATGTTTCCCGAATCTTTTCAGTTGAACACAGGTCTGAGTATAGCAAATGGGTGTTATTTTGATAAATAGGGGTATGATAAGCGCTTTAGGTATTTATTAAATAAGTTTTGCAACATAATTTGCTGACTAATTAACATCTCTAAAAGGACGTCCGTTCGTCCGGTTTTGTACAATCCGCCATTAAAAAAAGTTGGCTTTTGTGTGATCGTTATAAACTATGATTCCAAATTCAGACTACATTTTTTGATACAAGCGCTTTAAAGGTTGACAAAACACGCAAGAAATTTGAACGAATTTTTGTAAAACCTCTCCATTTATTTCGAAAATTGGTCAACGTATGAAGAAAAGTAAGACTGTGACCCTAACTCTCTTCATTATGTCACATTTTAGCATTGAGAGTATAACAAAAAGTTCAATCTTTGTAATATATTATTTTACTATGAAGCATATCTAAGTAGCCTCGAAACACGAAATTAAATGTTTAGATCTATGTTAAAAAATCAGGTTTAAAGAAAAGTTTAAAAGTTGAAAAGGCTGAGCGAACTTCCTCTAGATGATATCTTGAATAAAGAAATAGATAAAAACAATGGTATGGTAGATTGGGTTTTCTAAGTTCTTGAATTCCAACTACACATGTATTTTGAATTTCAACAAGCCTCTAGTCTAGGTACAGATAGGTCTCATCTCCAGATAAGCTTACCTTAAAATGTATGCTATGGATGCAGCTATCGTCAGAATGACAATAACTGTTATTGAGATCACCGCAACAATAACACTGTTATCTGGAAGAAAATAATGTTTTGTAAAGTAATTTCTTGCTATAGCTGCAGTAACAGTAAGATTGAACTACTGTTTCAAAGATCCCTGCAACTGTTACAATGTTATATACTATAGAAAAAAAAAGAAAGTAATACTGCAGTGACCATGATGAAAATTCTTTTGTTGGACTTTGACTTTTAAATCAAATTATTTCAAGTCCTTTATGATTGCTAATTTAGTAGAATTCTCACTGTCATCTAAATATCTGATGATTTATTTACTGGTTCTGTTTCAAACCAGTATTTTTATTATAGGGATGAGTAACTTTATGATTGCGTTTATTGAAGTATAAGCTGCAATTGCAAACTAACAAGTGGAAAATTACTCCCGTAGGGCGTTATGTTTTATCAATGTAATGAGGCAATTGCAGTTTATATACTTCAATAAAAGCAATCAAAAAGATACTCGGTCCTTATAATTGAAGTAGTTCAGATCTTGAAAACAATTAAAATATAGATTTTATAGTCTGCGTTCTGTGCGTATAGATCAATACACTTTTCAAGATTTCAAGGTTGGCACAAATATGTTTTGCTATAGAAGTTATAAAGGCATGCATACAGTTTAACAAATGGAACACCAATACCCGGCAATTCTAACATTCTTAGAGGTACTTGTAATAAAAATAATTATTTCTGCCAAAATTAATATTTCTCAGATCAAAAATAAATCGGAGCGATGGGGGCTTATTTGAGATAGTTGCTTGATGGTTTTCGTCGATTTGCTTCTAATGGCGGCTCAGAATCAGAACTCCATGCTTTTAAACAATAATTCTTTCGAAAATATATTAATTCTACATTGACCAAATAGCAATGTTAAGTTTTGGAACGGAACGAGGGCTTTTCGTGTTCCTACAACACTAGACTTGTAGATCGAATGTTTAGGGGTTTCCCCGAAATACCTGATTTATTTTGAACAGAAATAAAGAGCACTGGATTTGAGTTTAAACAGAATTGTGTTATCCTCAGTATGTTACACAGTTCGTCTAGAAACCGTGGATTCAGTATATTAGTTCTTGAGGTAAGTGGTCGTCCGACGTAAATTAATGTTAAAATGTGTGTACCTTTCACTGTTTCGATACATAATTCACCCAGAAATCCACAGACTGGAAGGTCTGGTGGAGGATTATCGTCTGCGGTATACCAACTGAAGAATGTGTCTTCTTCACTTAGACGCTGAAATAGGAAAAGTCCTTGTAAAACATAATGGTTTGTAATATTTTTTCCATATACACTAATAAGTGAACGTAAACGAATGAAGATGCAAAAAGAAAATAACTCTTAACGGAAATAGGAAATTTGAAGTAATTGGCTTAATGATGAAAACAACAAAATTTGCAATGTTCAGCTCTAGCTTGTGAACTATAAATTTCGCCCTCATGTACAATCTGTATTGAAATAGATTTGCCTCACACAACGACTGGTATTAGAAAGAATAATATCGTCGGTTTTCTGCTAAAACCTCGTAACTGCAGCTTGTTTAAAGTTTTGGAAGAAAATCGGGCCGCCACCATAGCGCAGTTGGTTAGGCATAGGACTTTCAATCTGGAAGTCGTGGGTTCGATCCCCGGTGGCGGCAAATATCCTTTCCGACGTTTGTCTTTCACCAATGGGTAGATAATCGTAAACCTATGTGAAATAGCAGTCGGGGGCTAGGAAAGGGTGTAATGGTAGTACAGGTGAAAGAAATACCAGGAATCCATTGTTAGGTGCTCCGACCGCCGCGATATAACTGCGAGATTGTTGAAAGCGGCGTTAGACCCATTCAAACAAACAAACAAATTTAGAAGAAAATCGACAATATATTGAATGAACCATGTCCTTCAAGACGCATCAACAAAAGAAAAAAAACATCACTAGAATGAATATAAAGGTTAGCTCTGACATTCACCTTTGTAACATTACAATGTCATTTCGTGTATAAGGGCAATTATCTGTATATACGATTCAGCAAATAAAACAACATTCAGACAAGAAGCCGCGTTGATTATATTGGATGTAATTAGGTCATACTTAGGCAGAAACACTCAAACTAGCATTTGTATCAGTGTTAGTGTCTATAGACCTATACTTACAATGGTATTATCTTGAGATAAGAGAAAATATTCAACCCGTGATCATGTCTCTTTTGACTTGTGCCGAGTTGTTTAACATTGTGTTCTCAATATGGCTTATTGCGTTATGGTTTGATATTTAAAGTGCAATACACATGCGACATTATAAAGCGTTATTGTCGCTCATGGCATTCTCAATAAATTAAATTTACTTTAAAAATCCCAATAAAGCTTAATTGCTTCAAAATAATGGTAAAGGATAAATCTTACGTTATTTGTTCTATATTATATATTTCTAAGACTGAAAGTGTTCATTTGCGAGATACGTAAACCATCACCAAGGATCGAACTTTTAGCACTGGTCTAATTTGCTAAATCTAAACCCGTTCTACCTTGTGAACGAATTTCAAAGGTAACATTCGATTGAGATTATAGGAGTCGAAACTTTGTGCAATTGACAAATGTTCTGAATCTAGAATTGTTATTCTACCTTTCAGTATAAGAATTTTCTATTTGCGACCTCAGGTTGCCCTCTTCTAGTTCGGTTGGTTTTTGTTTTTTTTTTTTTTTTGTTTTTTTGTTTGTTTTTTTTTTTCTTTTTAATTTAGGTTATGTAGAGTTTCAAACGGTCCTTTTCTGCTTGACAAGTACCACATATGAAACTAATCATGATCCAGATATAAAGTAGACAATATATATACCAAAGTTTTAATATTTCTATTTAGAATTAAGGTTATAAAAACAGCTTTGATTCAAACAACCTATATTACTAAAATTGTATTCCTTTTGCTGAAGTCATTCTTTGATAAGGATTATTATTTTATCCGCTCAATAGCATGCTGGGGAAAGCTTTTACAAAGATGAATAAGTTATCTTTATTGGTAAATAATTTGAGTTGTTAACCTTATCATTTATATCAGAACACTATATTTAGTGCAATAAAGTATTCACTTAATGTCAGGCTCTTACATTTGGTTCGTGTTTTCATAAGACCATTTTTATATTTCTAGAAGTGTTCCAGCACCCAAAACTTACTACATATGTTAGCATCATTTCAAATTTAATAGCTAAAAAGTGTGAAATACATCAGATGTCACTCACGCATTGTATAGAGACGTTCTATCTGATGTATATGTGACAAAAATGTTTTTTAAATGATGAAATACCAAGCGCAGGCAAATCAAAATAGTGCAAAAATATGTCAAATGTCAATGTGATTAATATTCTAATAATGTAATTATTAATTATGAGATAACATGTTTACCATAAAAGTCTGTGCGTGAGAGATTTCCAACAATTTCAAATAATCGAAAAGCAAAGACTCTGACCAGTCTGTGCATTCGCACAGCCTGACCAGAGTCTTCACTATACGTTTAATGGATAGAGTAGGTCTCAAAGTGTCTGTCGACCACCAGATAACTTTATATGCATAGTATGTAATTGTCTAGAATGCCCAATGTTTGCCCCTCACGAACATTTCAAATTGTTGGAAATGTCAAGCAAAGACTCATAATAAAAGAGGTTTAAATGGCGTTTACCACATTTCAAGCGTAGTTTTAGATATTGAAGATGTAACAACATTTTTGAACACCGATTTTTATCATTGAACACTTTCATAAACTACATGAACATTCGCTTTTTAATATAATAAAATATGATGTACCTTGACGTAATGTTATTTGCTCAGCTTGTAATATCACAGTTCCCAACACAGCGGGAGTCGAGACTTCATACAATTATGTATTCTAACTTATATCACTCCACTTTTTGGCGATTTCGAATAAATATTTGCGAATGAAATTCTTATGTATTTTTAATTAACTCTATAAAAGATACAAACTCTTGAATCTAAAATAAAAACGATCATCGCCCGGTTGTATAAAAAGAAAACCGGTGGTTGTACTATAACCCGGAGATATTTTCAACCAATAAGGTTTGATGTTTCAATTCTCACAATTGAAGCAACAAACGTGATTGGTTGAGAATATATTCTGGCATATATTTTAACAATGGTTATCTTTTATACAACAGGAGGCTCATGTGTATCTCTTTCTGGCATTCCAGATATGTTATATAACAACTATATTTATGGATTGTTTTAACATATTTTTTAGATTTCTGTATCAGAAAATTGTTTTTAGATATAAAAAATTCTGCGCATTTATTTCTTGTTCACTTAAAACGTGTCAAGGCGACAATGTCGGTCATTTTTAGCTCACGAAGTGCTCAAGGTGAGTTTTTGTGATCGTACAATGTCCGTCGTCCGTCGTCAGTCGTGCGTCATGCGTCGTGCGGCGTCCGTCGTTCACAATTCCTTTAAATATCTTCTCCTCCTAAACCAGCGGGCCAATCTTGATGAAACTTGGCAGGAATGTTCCTTAGATCAAGTTCTACTAAAGTTATTTAAATAAATGAAATCCACCCTTAACATTCCCTTTGCCCTTAACAAAACGAGTGAAAAAATGAAAAATCTTTAAAAAATCTTCTTCTCTGAAACCTTAAGTCAGACAGCTATGATATTTGGTATGTAGCATTATCTAGTGGACCTCTACCAAGTTTGTTCATATTAAGACCCTTGGGTCATATTTGGGCTTTGCCAGGGCGCAGCCCTTTTTACAAAGAATCAAAGAGCGAAAATCTTTTAAAAATCTTCTTCTCTGAAACCAGAAGGCAGACAGCTTTCATATTTTGTATGTAGCACCATCTAGTAAGCCTCTACCAAGTTTGTTCATATCAAGACCCTCTGGTCACATTAGGGCTTTGCAAATGCGCATCCCTTTTGGCTCTTCTGAGCACGAAGGGTAAAAAAGGAAAATCTTCAAAACTCTTCTTAAAAACCAGAAGGCTGACAGCTTTCATATTTGGTATGTAGCACCATCTAGTATGCCTCTACCAAGTTTGTTCATATCAAGACCCTGTGGTCACATTAGGGCTTTGCCAATGCGCATCCCTTTTGGCTCTTCTGAGCAGGAAGGGTAAAAAAAGGAAAATCTTAAAAAATCTTCTCCTCTGAAACCAGAAGGCAGACAGCTTTCAAATTGGGTATGTAGCACAATCTAGTAGGCCTCGACCAAGTTTGTTCATATCATGACCCTGTGGTCACATTTGGGCTTTGCCCAGGCGCATCTTTTTAGCTCTTCTGAGCACGAAGGGTTAAAAAGGAAAATCGTCAAAAATCGTCTTCTCTGAAACCAGAAGGCAGACAGCTTTCATATTTTGTATGTAGCATCATCTAGTGGACCTCTACCAAGTTTGTTCATATCAAGACCATGGGATCATATTTTGGCTCCACTGGGAATGCAACCCTTTTTACATAGAATGAAAGAATGAAAATCTTTAAAAATCCGAAATCAGAGGGCACACAGCTTTCATATTTGGTATGTAGCATTATCTAGTAAGTCTGTTTATATCAAGTCTCTGGGGTCATATTTGGGCTCCATGCGGGCGCATCCCTTTTAGCTCATCTGAGCATGATGGGTGCATCCTTTTTAACATAGAATCAAGGAGTTAAAAGGCACATCCTTCTTGCCCTTGGCTGAATTATTCCACGGTATTGATCCTATGTAGAAATGATCTCCTTTTTGACATCTGCCTATTTAATTAATGTGATGTCCCAGGGGTCAAAGAGACTCAGGTGAGCGATCTAGGACCATCATGGTCCTCTTGTTTTGACTAAACATCATTATTATTTATATGATATACATGATAAAACGAACACATAATGAAGATGTATAGTAAGCAAAGATTACTCACCCTATTGTTGGTTTCCAGGGTCGCAGCGATATATGGTTCCCCTCGCTCGTCGTACTGGAATATCCAAAAGTATGGTACCCGGTCTGCATTGCTTCCTATATCACAAGGGCCGGATAGACCTGTAATCAACACGAGTCATCAAAGACGGATAAGTGTCCATGAACAGTCGCTTGTCACGAATAGGTATGTATCAAATAGGTTGAAAATACCGAAATAAGGTAAAATGAAACAACTTCTAATCGGTCACAAGAAACACGAAAATAATTGAGTTAATCAATTCTTTCATGTGAAGACGAATCCACCTCGAGGATATTGGTGGAAAGATAATGTAAAAGGAGCCGACATAACCATTGAAGCAGACAAAAGAAGACACCAAACCTACTTTGAAAAAGTCACAAAATTCGCAAAATGCAGGGAATTTTCTAAATTTCACGCGAAGAATTACCGTTATTTAGTTGAAAATCATTATCCTATCAATTCCTTAAAGGTAGCTGACTTGAAATAAGTACAGAAAACATTAGTTAAGACTTTCATTTGCGTAAAAGAGGAGAACCTGTTGAATTTATCCCACCTACCAACGTTACGTTTGAATTTGGGGGTAACCATATTCTCATGCAAGTTAAATTGCTTTATCGGGAGAATTTTTCGATGAATTTTAATTAACATATCTATCAAGTGAAAGGGCTATCAGAAATCAACAAACATTTGCATCTTTATCATTATTAAGCAATACTTTTCGTGCTTTATTTGAGTGACCGATTTAAAGTTGGTTTATGATTAGTTCAACAAAAAGAAGAATGTTGAAATCGGTATGATTCTTGTTTTCTCTGGTCATGGACGGAAGGTAATTTCGAAGTATTTTCGTCATCGATTACCTCATTGCAGATGAGATAGACGATAGCGAAAATTCAATAGTGTTGTTCAATTTTCTGACCACAAAGATTTAGAAAGTTAATATACGAAAAGATCCGCAAAGCCGTGACATGAAAATACGCCAATTAAGAAGATAAAGATACCTGTAGTTGATGGATTACACAATACTGTAATGTTGCTAGAAGACAAAAAATATGACAATGGGGAAAAAGCAACAGCAGACACATTAGTTCCTACAGTGATTCTTTGTCCAGACAGTTGTGAAGGATATTGGGAAATGAAAAGTGGATCCTTGTTTGGGTTTTTCTTTTTCTTTTTTTTTTCTTTTTTTTTTGTTCTTGATACATAGATATATTTATTCTCTGGGCAATCAATAAACCCGAAGAAATTGCTTATTCCTAAAATTGTATGAACATATCTCGGAATTATTGATTACTTCCCAAAGATTGGTATTCTTAGCAGATTAAAAATCAGCTTTAACTTTTTCGTCATTATTACTAATAATATAATATTGTGTGTATGAAACATAAGTTATGGGTAACATAAGACACTTATCATTCCGTATATTTTGCTCTAGGACAAACGCGACTAAGATTCATTCCAATGACAAAGGATTCATCGAGAAATATTCATAGGTGAAACTTAAGTTATCCTTCTTTTGAAAAAAGTGCATTTAATGACAAGCTATAGGAACCTCCTTGGTTCTTTCAATATTTTGCTCCTTTTGTGCTCGTTTCATTTACCTCGGTAATTATTCAGATTTAATTTTATTATAGCAAGACTGATTGTCACCGCCCTAATTGCAGGTTAAAGACTTGTCATGCAGTTAAAGTTAATGGCGTTATGTAGTTGCAACGAATGTCAATTATGTCTTACAAGCCGCACAAATGAAGATTAATTGACGTATGACGTTTGGCACTACTTCTTTGGAGATAAAGCATTATTCTAAAGATGGCCATTTATATTTCGTATATGTGACCCGTTCTCTGAAAGGGGACAATGAGACTGCGAGGGTTGGGTCTGTTGTCGAAACTTGATGTACAAGAGTTTTTGAAATATACAGTAAAGACATCCTGACTTTCATTTCGATCAAAATTATTCTAAATTGCTCACACAGCGCTCAATTCATTTATTCAAAACACTCACTCAAACCAACCAATAGCGCTCCAAATTCACTTAAATTATAAAAATCAACAACTACATACATACATGCACAAATAAAAAACGCTAGAAAAAATCACGATTTCACTGACATGAATTGAAATTGTAAGCGTCTGATTGGCTCCCCAATAATTAGGAAGCTCATTTTAGAACTTGTGTGCATATTTTATTAATTTGAGGCAATAAATATATCTGTAACGAGCGGTGAAGAAAGTGGTGATGATTTGAATAATGATGATGTTAAAGGATTGCTTCTAGACATTAGGAAACATGTGAAACAAGTGAATAAGAAATTTGATAGATTAGAATTAAAAGTTGAAAACTTGAAAAAAGATAACGTTGAGCTCCGTAAGAAAAATGAAGAACTAACAAAGAAAGTATCATCCCTTACCAACACTGTAACGTCGTTTGAGGCCATGGCCCTCGAAAATCGAAAGAGAATGGAACAACTAGAAGCCCAGTCCAGGCGTGAAAATTTGAAGTTCCATAACGTACATGAATCTCCAAATGAATCATGGGAGGATACGGAAAACAAAATTCGAACATATATAGCTGATGACCTTAAGATTGACCCTTCAAATATTAGCATTGAGCGAGCACATCGTCTCCCTGGTAAATTCACTCCCAGACCGATCATCGCGAAGTTCTCATTCTTCAAAGATAAAGAGACTGTTTTAGCAAGTTATCGAGAATTAGCCAAAGAGAGAAGACAATCACAGGATTACCAACACTCCGTAAAACATGTAAGAGTTACTGAGGACTTTCCGTCACGAGTCACAAAAGCTCGATCAGATTTGTATCCCTTTCTCGTAAAGAGTATCGAAGATGGACACAAAGCGTATTTGAAATTTGACACTCTAGTAATAGATAGTGTCCCGTACGGGTATGATACCAAGACTAAATCGCTAATATGCCTGAAAAAGAAAAACGGAACTCTAGATGATTAATATATTGGCCAAAGCCCACAATCGTTTAATACAAACTGTTTCAATAAATACGCAACACCTAGTCACAATAACCAAATTAACAGTGAACTCAACATTTGTTCTCTTAATATAAGAGGTTTAAGTAAATTTGAAACCGATGTACACTTCATTAATTATTGTTCAAAATTTGATATAACTGCACTGATTGAAACATGGAAAACAGAGGACAAGGGAACTCGAAGTTGTTTATCTGGCTATTTACAATTCAATTTTGTTAGAAAGAAGAAAAGAAACTCCGTCAGAGGTTCTGGTGGGGTTTCCGTTCTTATAAAAGAAACATTGCTCTCAATGGGTAAGGGTAAACGAATATTTAGCGATATGTTAGAATGTGTAGTTATTCACTTTGATCGAACGTTATTCAACACAGAGTCTGATATAATAATGCTATTTACTTATATATCCCCCGAAAATTATTCTTTGTATGAGGAAGATACAAACGGCATTGGTATTTTACAAGAAAAAATCATGTATATTACATCCTTTTACCAGGATGCTAGAATTTTGTTAATTGGTGATTTAAACGCAAGAACAGGTAATCTAGTTGATTTCATTGAGAACGACGAAATTGACTACGTCTTTCGCAATGAAATGAACCTTGATTATCCGAACGATAATTTCAATTTGAAAAGAAATTCAAAAGACTCATTCATTAACAAGTTTGGGCTTTCGCTGATAGAATTATGTAAATTGTTTGATATCCATATAGTAAATGGCAGAGTAAGAGATGATATTAAAGGAGAATTTACATGTACAGCAAACAACGGAAAAAGTTTGGTCGATTATTGTATCTTATCATGCGAATTATTTTCGTTTTTAAATTCATTTTATGTCGACGAGGAAGATTTTTCTGACCATTATCCAATAGTTTGCAAATTTGTTTTTAATGTACCGGACAAACAGAGTTGTCTCCCTTCAAACAAGAACTTGATTTATCACCCACAATATAAATGGAATGAAAACTGTAGGGAAAACTTCATTATCAACTTCCAAAATAATTTCGGTGAATTTTACAATTCGTTAACCTATCCTATTAATGACGCAAACTTGTTGCTAGATCATTTATGTGACATTTTTAAACGATCTGCAAAAGAAATGAAAATCAACGAGCGTTCACCTAAGTCTTCTTCAGTAAAAACGAACCCTTGGTGGAACAACTCGTGTGAACAACTAAAGAGAGAAAAGCATACTGCTCTTCGTCAATTCAGACGAACAAACAAAAATTCGGATTTTTTGCATTATAAAATCGCAAAGAGTAAATTTAAATCTAAGTGTAAACAAACCCGTAAAGCATACGAAAAAGCTAACAGAGATAAATTGCTATCAGCACGTGACCAACCAAATTTATTTTGGAAAACTGTCAAACATCGTAACAATGCGCCAAGTTCTTGTCCTTTAAGCTCAACAAATTTGGTCAATTATTTCAAGCAACTTTTTTCAAGTGATAACTCCGATTTAAATGGAAACATTTTATCTAATATCGTAATGGAAAAAGATATTTCAACACTAAATTTACCCATTACTGAAGATGAAATTTATGAAAATATAAAGAAACTTAAAAATAATAAATCTTCTGGGCCGGACGGTCTTTGCTCCGAAATGATTAAGCACACCGCCAGTATTATTACACCACTGCTTACAAACATTTTCAACGTCATTTTCAACAGTGGAATATTTCCTGAATCTTTGAGTCAAAGTTTAATTGTCCCTGTACATAAGAGCGGTCCGTTAATAGATCCCGGAAATTATAGGGGCATATCACTCATAAACAATCTAAGTAAAATTTTCATTGGTATTCTCACTGAAAGGCTGACAAAGTGGACCGAAACAAACAGTTTAATCCATGAAGAACAGTCTGGATTTAGAAGAAATTATAATGTTATCGATAACTCCTTTACTTTACAAGCATTAATCCAAAAGTATTTATCAAAGAAAAGGGGCCGTTTTTTTTTGCTTGTTTATAGATTTTAAAAAAGCTTTTGACAGCGTAAATCATGATAGGTTGCTTGACTCTTTAAAAAGAAAAGGCATTAGTGGCAAATTTTTAAACGTTTTTAAATCGATGTACCAACAATTGAATGCAAGTATAAAGTTAACAATTAACAATAACAGCTACGTATCAACGTCTTTCAAATGTGAGATCGGGACGCGACAAGGCTGTTTGAGTTCGCCTCAGATCTTCTCCTTTTTTATCAACGATCTAGTAGATCTTCTCAAAATGGAATGTAACCATGGCATTCACGTAAACAATGAAATTGAGGATTTTTCCGCTCTTCTGTTCGCAGACGATGTATCAACCTTTTCTGATACTGTTAATCGCTTACAAAAACAACTAAATGTAGTCGAAAAATTTTGTGATTCTACAGGAATGGATATTAATACACAGAAAACGAAGATTATTGTCTTTAGAAATGGAGGAACTCTGAAAAATAACGAAAAATGGATATTCAGAGGTAATGAAATCGAAATTGTTCCTTACTATAAATATTTGGGAACCTATTTTAGTTCAAGATTAAACTGGTCTAAAGCCATAGAAAATCAGTCCGATCGAGCAAAGAAAGCTTGTTTTGCTATTTACAAATACCAACAATAATTTGACTACTTTAATCCTTGTGATGCCTTTAAGCTATTTGATTCCATGGTTAGACCTATACTCTGTTTCGGGGCACCTATTTGGGGTTTTCAGTACTGTAACGTAATAGAGAAAACACATATACAGTTCTGTAAACGAATTTGTAATCTCAAAAATAATACAACAAATGCTTTTGTTTTAGGCGAGTGTGGACGTAGCCCCCTCGCAGTGTACTATATTACTGAATGCATTAAATACTGGTTAAAACTAATTACAATGCCGAACCACCGATATCCGAAACAGTGCTATAAAATGCTTCGAAAACTAGACGAATCGGGTAGGATCACTTGGGCAACTAAAATTAAATTTTTACTTTTCGAGAATGGCTTTTGATACGCATGGGAGGTAGACGAAGTGGGAAATAAAGAATCTTTCCTCAAGTTATTTAAACAGCGAATACTCGACATTTATCTTCAAAAATGGCGATCGAACATAAACGAAAGTACCAAAGCTCATTATTACAAATCATATAAAACAGATTTAAAACTAGAAACATATTTAAGTATTGATTTGTCTTTTATATACAGGCGTAATTTAGCAAATTTTAGGTGTTCGAATCATAACATAGCTATTGAGATAGGAAGAAGAGAAAAAACGGAAAAACAATATAGATTCTGCAAATATTGCTTAAGTAACAACACCTACTCGATTGAAGACGAATACCATTTCATGCTGGTCTGTCCTTTATATAACGATTTAAGAAAATTATGTTTTCCTAACAAATGGTCTAAACAATTTCCAACTAGTTTCTTATTCATAGACATAATGAAATGCCAAAATAAGAGTAATATCTACGCCCTAGCAAAGTATATAACTATCGCTTTCAAAAAGAGACAAGAGTTTGTTGAAAATTATATAATGTGTTCTGATATTTGATCCATTTAACTTTTCTTTTTCTTTTTACACATAAATCTTTCATTGCTATCTGGTATGTTACTTTGTAAAATTATGTATTACTTATGTAAAATTGTAATGTATTACGGGCCGGATGCCTTATAGTATTGAATAAAGAATTGAATTGTAATATTGTTAATCCTGACCAAAATTAGCGGTATTGATTTGCCTCTCTTTAATTTCACTCAAAACTAACTCATCACACTCATTCAATTTTATTTCAATAATATTGGTTACAGAATACATTTGCTTTTTCTTCGTTTTATTTTTTTTTTTAATCGAAAGTCTTTCAAGGAAAAGTGATTATTCATTTGCCAAACGGCAATTTATGATTTAAGCAAGAGAAAAGCTAGTTCAAAGTTCATTCTTATATTATTCTTCATATCAAACAAAAAAGTATTTGTGACGTATCATGCGAAAAGGGACCATCCGGAAACTCCACGAAATAAATATTTTTGGTATACGTTTTTACGTCTACTAGTGCAAGTGGGTTAGGAAAATCCGTTCAGATGTAAATAGCTTTTCAAAAAAGTAGTTCCTACTTGGGTTCAATTTTCTTTTCGTCAATACTTATTTCAGACAGGCGACTGTGCATTTTGAAAATGGCATTATACAAGAATTCTATAAAATTTCATCCTCGGATACCCCGGGGTCTCCCCATTGCTACGCTAATTTTATCTTCGGATACCCCGGGGTCTCCCTATTTGCTACGCTATATCGCCATTCGAATAGGGAGGTACATGTACCGGGGTATCCGAGGATGATAAAACTTGTAGATTATTAAAACACTCCTTTAAGTGCGAACTCAGGTTCAAATCCTTAAGGCTTTCTGTCTTCATGGCATGATTTTATGCATGAGTAAGGTGTATAGGTATAAGTATAGGTAACTGATGTCGATTTATTAACCAATCAATCATTCGTATAAATGGCGGGCTTTTGAATCGAAACAAATCGTCAATATCGCAAATATTTTTGTGGTAACCATGGCTTATTCACGCTGTATCTACATGTACGACATCCATGTTACTTACCAATCATTTGATTGTTGTTTTTATTGTCATTTTTTATATCCCGACAATTTCTCTCCCACCTATGGGTTGATAATCGTTGACCTATGGGAAAGCAGATGGAAGCTAGGAAAAGCTTTAAAAGTAGTACTGGTACCAAGTCTATTGTTAGGTGCTCCAACGTCGCGATTTAACTAAAAGATTGTTGAAAGCGGCGTTAAACCCACTTCAAACCAAATCAAACACTTTTTTAATATCCATGGCTATGTAGATAAAGATGTTCTGATATGTCTAATGTTAAGAGGCGTGGCTTACCTTGAAAAGATTTATTCCTACAGAAGTTTGAGAAGGCAGTTCCATTTTTAATGCTGGTTCCAGTCTCCATGGTATGATTAATCCACAAGCCAACCAGATAGGTAGCGTCATAAAGGTTTTGACTGTCAGAGCTGGCCTATAAAGAATTAATCAAGGACGTAACTTCCATTACGCAATTTACTCAAGTGCGTAAAAGAAATAATCCTCTGTTGAAAAATATCGTTGATGAATGATCATAGCATCGAAACTACAGCTCATTCAAGCTGTAGTTACGATGCTTTGATTATTCACCAACGCTTAAAACGTAAAAAGAGAGCGGACTGTGGGCATTCAACGTATGTTACAGTCCACATATCGCCTTTTTCCTATACATTCTTTGGTTGTCGTGTTTCATGCGTTGCATACGAAAGCATTGCCTTGCCAACCGTCATTTCAATAATTGTGTAAAAAAGTGTTTATGATTCTAAAATCCTTCTAAACATGTAAGCCATTGACAATAATTTCAAGATCGTTTTCATTGACGATTCTTACCGGTAGACCGGCGTCCCTGGCCTCTGTGTTATTCCAAGGGTGTTGTGCTAGTCTATCCAATACATCAACCAGAAAATGATCTAATCTTTGTTTTCCGCCTGCACCGATGTATTCTGCTGTTACAAACTAGAGGATAAATAGAAGATATTGAATGAGTTGTCATGATATATCAAATAAATCGAACTAGTCATCTTTATAGACAGATAAAAACTCGTTTTCAATATTGTTTTCTATACATTAAAGACTGAAATTCTTGAGATAAACCAGATATAGGGTCCTTGGATAAACCAACAAAACTCTTGATTGATGAAAACTTTCCGCGTAATATGTAAAATTGTAAAATGATCATCTTGAGCTTAGGTCGCATAAACGCACCGCGTCGTTGACGATGCCTCGCCGACGACTTTTTGTGTGAATCGGTTATAACATCGCCGACTAGTGGGGCGAGTAATCGGTGCATTCTCCGATCGGTCCGCTATCGGTCGGTCTACGGCCGAGCATCGGCGTAGATGTATTCATTTTTGTTCTGAAATGTCTTTTCTCTTTTTCGTTTGTTATCGTCGACTAGTCGGCGACGTACATTTAGTTACATCGTGAAATTGACATTTACCTCAATCAAAACCATTCTAAATCGCTCACTCAGTGCTCCATTCATTCATTCCAAACACTCACTCAAACCATTCAAAAACGCTCAAACCCATTGAAAAATATAGAATCAACAACGTCATTCAAAATAATTTTTGATAGAGAAATATCGCGATTTCACTGACATAATTCAAATTGAGAGCGCTTTTGAAAAAAAAATGGAAGCTATGTACAGACATTTTATGCCCTTTTATTAAAGGGAGGTAATCAATATCGCTAATTTTGTTCATCCTGAACAAAATTTGCGGTATAGGATTACCTCCCAATAAATTCACCCAAAACTCGCTCCACACACTCATTCAATTTCATTCCTAAAACATTCCAAAATCGTTAACCTTGTCAATTTCACGATGTTGTCAACTGTATATACAAACTTCTCAACGACATCTACCCGGCGTATTGCTAGCGAACTATTTTGAAGCTACCATGCAATTCCCTTCTCTTCCCTGGCAAAGATCTAAGGCATAGTCTTGTTGGCGGTTTAAAGGGACTTCAAAATAAAACAAAATGTCCTGATATCGCCGACGCCCGGCCGACGGTAATTTTCCTAATCGACTGATGAAAACTAGGAATCGCCGAGATGTCAGTGTCGCCGATTTTTAATATGACCAAAACATAATGTATTATGACGTCATTTACACGGTAAAGGCGTTGCTTTAGGCTCTCTGATTAATTGCGGTGTAATTTCACTCATTTGCGTAGTTATTTATGCTGGTCTAAATGAGCCTGTGCGTGACATTTCAAACAGTTTGAGGTGTGCGTGAGGAACAAACATTGAGCAGCATAGATAGCGAAAAAAACTTAATTAACAGAATGCTTGAATATCTCAAGAAACCTTATCTACCTACGAAACTCTGTAAAGACTCTAGTCAGAGTGTGCGAATACATAGACTGGCAAGACTCTAAGCGTGGCGAACATTTGAAATTGATAAAAATGTCACGCAGAGGCTCAAATACACGGTTGTTGCAGTGAATATGAATCGTTCATTTTTAATCAATGATACGATAGAATAAATGAATTTGTATCTGTAAAAATTCCGTCATAAGTAATCTTCCATCGAAATAAAAGAAAAGAAAGTTACTTTGTGATACATTTTTAAGCACGTGATTGGTATTTCCAACATCTTTTACGTTGCGCTTGATGAATAGAGAAAATATGTTAGATGTCGTGAAATATCAATATTACCTTGTTGGTGTCGGGAGAATGTATCGTTTATAGGCTCTGGAAACTACAGTTATTTGAAAAAATGCAAGAAATCACTGCGAGAAATTACTGCGAGAAATCACGTTACACTCACTTTTCGATTTTTTTTCTCCATAATTCTTTTAATACTTGACCGAATTAGATTTGGTACATTTTCCCACTTTCTCTGTTTCAAACCAAATTCGTTCTCTATTTTATTTATAATTATTATCATTATTTTTATTATTATTATTATTATTATTATTATGTAACATATAAACATAATTGGACCTGTGCGTGACATTTCCAATAATTTGAAATGTCCGTGAGGTATAAATATTGAGTAGCATTGAAAGCCACATGTTGTAAATATTAAGTGACCTGATGGCCTAAAGATACTTTAAGACCTTTTCTAACCATAAATGCATATGCATAGTAAAGACTCTTGGTCAGACTGTGCGGATGCACAGGCTGGTCAGAGTCTTAGCTTTGCGCATATTTGAAATTGTTCGAAATCTCACGCACAGGCTCAATTATTGAAGATCTTCTGGTATTGTTGCGTCACGTAATTCTCCACCATGAATGTTTAATCCAACCATCTTATTAAAAATACGATTCTTATATTTTTATTCCATTGTCTTGGGGCAGTTAAGTGTACATGAAAAAATTGATTTATCCTGGTAACTGATTCCAAACCCTCGGCATTTGATGGATTGTGAGACAGGAATGGGGAAATACGACAGGTTATAATCATGAAAATTACTATTAAGACACAAAAATCGAATTTTACTAAAGAAAATTTAGGCGGGTCTAAATGTGAACTAGTTGGACCAGTTAATATTACATTGTCTCATTATCTTGCTATACTGAAAGTACAAAGAAATGCATAACTGATTGTTTTGCGGTTTTTTTTTTTTTTTTTTTTTTTTTTTGGTTTTTTTTTTTTTTTTTTTGTTCGTTTGGTTAAGTCCAAGTTTAAGGAATATATGAAGATATTTTCGATCTAAAGTCTGCATATTTCTATTTCTTCCTTTATTTGTTCATCTTTCATTTAGAGGTCACCTGGTTTTAATTTTCAATGTATGATCAGAAACGGTTTTATATTTTTCTTTCTTTATTCTATTGGTTACTAGCACGTTCCATTGTAAAACTTGTAGCGTAATCTTTTGTCTAGATAATTTTTGTTAAGCACACCCCTACAATTGACCCATTTATTCTTCCCGTATTTACAAAACTCAAACTCAAACTCAAACTCTTTAATATTGGCAAATCGGCACAAAAGTACCCATGGCCATAAACACAAATGTTACACAAATGTACACATGCACAATAAAAAACAAAAACATGTAAACACATCACATGAGTATTTTAGGTATTTTTCTAGATTTATCACATCACATATATTCAGCTCAGCCTTCAGTTTAAAAACACAAATTAAATCAAACGGCAGGGATTGATATCAACGCCTGTCTCAAAACTGAGGCTTTTTTTATGAATTTTGAAAGGTTAGTTTGGACTTTAACATTTTTTGATTTCATCAGTCTAAAAAAGGTATCTAGAGTAGGGAACGTGCAGAAATTATTGAGATATTTAAGTCTTATTTCTCTTAACCTTGGACAACAGCAAATAAAATGAAATTCAGATTCCAAGGAGTTAGATTGACAGAGTTTACAACACCTGTCTTGTCTTTCAATATTTGAATATCGACCAGTTTCAATTTCGAGCCTATGATCAGAAATTCGTAATTTAGTTAAACATCTTCGTAGTCTGTCATAAGTAACATTTTGTAGATACGGTTCAAAAATCGAATGAAAGTTTAAAACGCTTATAATAATCGAGTTTTGATGAATTAGAAATATCCGCGAACCAATTCTGAATAAATTGATCCCTTAACTGCTTCTGAATTATCGGGAAGTAATTAAAATCTACGTTAAAGTTACGCCAGATAAAATTAAGTCCCAATTTATCTAAAAGTTGATTTATTTTGAATATACTGCTGTGACGAATATTGGCTAAATGGGTAGATGAGTCAGCATATACCTTATAAATAGTATTAAAAGGATTTCGCTTGACTTTTAACCAATATTTGATTGATTTTTCAAGACATATAAGGGACATAGGAAATCTTCCTAGTTCGCCCAAAACAGCATTGTTTGATGATTGTTTCTTTACACCTAGAATTATCTTGCAAAATTTCATATGCAATGTATCCACTTCCTTATATTCATAAATACCCCAGACAGGTGCCCCATACGTCATAATGGGAGCAACCATTTTATCAAATAAAGAAAGTTTAGTTTTTATGTCCATCGGTATTCTTTTGAAAAGTGATAGAAGGCTGTACATTGCTTTTGAAGCTTGTTCTTGGAGTGCTTTTACGCCATGTAAAAGCTTTCCTGACCTATGAAATAGTAACCCCAAATAGCAAAAACTGTCAACTACTTCCAGTTTTTCGTTATTAATAAACCATTCAAAATTATGCTGGCTACTTCGTTTCTCAAAAACACATACTTTTGTTTTCTTAACATTTATAGAAAGACCCCATTTAATAGAATAATTGAAAATATCATTTAACATAGACTGCAGGGTTACTTTATCGGTAGAGAAAGCCGCTATATCATCGGAAAAATCAATAAACGTAACAATAAGTGGTTAATATCGTCTTCAGTCAAATTGTTAAAATCAATATTAAAGCTTATGTCATTTATAAATAATAAAAAAAATAACGGCGACAACGGCTCGCCTTGCTTTAATCCAATCATGATGTCGTAAAAAGCCGAAAAATGCTGATCCGACGCTATTTTTACACATGCAGAGACTTTTCTATATATGCTTTTTAAAATAGCTACCATTTTTGAACTTACGCCAACCGAGAATAATTTTAACCATAATGCATCTCTGTTTATCGTATCGAAACAATTTTCGTAATCAATAAATGCGCAAAAGATTTTTTTATTCATGGACAGTATTTTTTCAATGATAGTATGTAAAATATATATACAGTCTGTAGTCCCTCTTTTATCTCTAAAGCCAAACTGGTCTTCCGTAAATACATTTTCATTTTCACTCCATTTATTGAGACGATTCCTGAGACAAAGAGAAAAGATTTTTGACATAGAATTGATTAGTGTAATACCCCTATAGTTCCCTGGGTCGTATTTACTACCTTTCTTATGTATCGGAACTATGACGCCTTTCGACCAAGATTCCGGGTAAATACCCGAATCAAAAATATGATTAAAAACCCTAACCAGAAACGGTGTTATGAATTCCTTAGAATCGATGAAAACATCGATAGGTATCTTATCAATACCGGGACTTTTGTTACGTTTTAGTGATGAAATAACTTTAATGACCTCGTCATAGGAAAATGGACAATCAAGTTCATCGACCCGGGTAGAATTATTCTGACCCATTTCATTATCTCCCGGCATGAAATTGTTGCCCATTTTCTGCGCTAGACTTTTAAAGTGTTCTAGAAAATCATTTTCTGACAAAACATGGTCATATAAATTGGTTTTACCTTTTCTACAAATATCTTTATATATGGGATAAATGATTTGACAATCAGGGTGTCGAGAGATATGATGTAATGAATTTAAAATAACGTAATATACATGCGCAGAACGAAACAAAGTAATACAGAACAAAGTACAATTTAAAATACGTAATCTAAAGAAAGAAGAGCATCTTTAAAAATCGAACTATTGTGCACTACTTTTTGACGTCATCGGAATCAAAGTAATAACGGCCGAATCAGAAGCATAGAGGGAAAAGGTTAAATTGACGTCACTAGTTTTGAATCCGATGTCATTCAAATAGAAACCGGATAAACTCGGATCGAAGCCGCATCCCATATGCACTTACCCATGCCGTCTCAAGATCCCTTGACACGACCAGCGGATATTCTTAAATTATTGTGTTGCCTTTAGACTGCTACGTGTCTACGCTCGCGTTAATGCGAATCCACGGAAAGAATACACAAAGGCTCATGTACTTGATGAAGGTCAGAGATTAGGGTAGTGGACCCGTAATTGATCCGCAACATTTCTGAACTAATGGTTTTTCACAATGTTAATCGAGGTTTCCTAATGAAATCATAAGGAAACCTCCATTGACGTTGTTAAAATTTATAACTTACGAAACGTTGCGGAACTACTACGTATATACTTTTAGTATCAACTTACAAACACAAGGTATCTGAACGCTATCTGTGCTTTACCATCGTTAGAGTCTCCGACTTGCCACAACTTTTCTGGTCGGGATCGTATTGGGTAGATGAATAAAAAATCACCATTACACATTCCCTTCTCATACGCTCGTAACATAAAGTCTCGGATGGTATCTTCGCCCGTACAGATAAATATAACTGAAAAAAAATACTAAACTTCTTTTTGTTTCCTCTTTTAAGAAATTTTAGATCAGTAGAAATTGCTTGTTTAAGACTAATACTTCTTTTTCCACAATGATCTTCGTTATAAATGCCAGGAACGGACATGAAGTGGTTTCATATGACACGTAACTTTACAGCTCAATTTAATTCATTCAATGAGAAACTTACTTCATATTTTTGTAACAATCTTGATCAGATTACAAAAAGTAGCCTTTTCCGAGAATTCTATAAGCAAAAGATATAACTACTTTTTTAACAGTTGTGAAGATTGTAAAATTGACAAAATGATTGAATTTAGAATGATTCCGATATAATGATTCAAGATTCAAGATTCTTTATTGAACAAATTTGATCTTTACAGATCTTCATCTCAGTAATTTACAAACAATATGATAAGGTATTAGTACAGTCGAAATATTTCTTTGGAGTGTTAGTGAATAAGGTAGTATCAAATATGAAAATTAAATATGAAAATTAAATAGATTTAATGAGTGAGATGAAAGTAAGTTAATTTTATCAATGGGAGGGGGCGGAGCTAAAAATACGTTAATCAGTTGGACGAAATTGTAGATGGTGTTTTACTTCCCTTTAAAATGATTCAAAAGTTGTTCATTACACTCATTCAATTTCATTTCAAAACTATTCAATTTGTCAATTTCAAAATGTTACTGACTGTAAGTACAAAACACGTGAACATGAATATAAACCCAAGCTATAGAACCATAAGTAAAAGTGAGTGATCAAAGGTCAATTTTGTCTTTACAGGTATAGACAAAATTGACCTTTGATCACTCACATAAAATTGTTCATCTATACTCACTTCGACATGACTGTTTCAGTAATGACATATAGCTATCGATGACATTTGGGGTGAGGACAGTATTGACTGGGTAGGCTATGTTCTGTCTTATTGTTATGTTGTATGAAGGCAAGGTGTTTTTGACTGCTTCGGCACAGTACGAACATAAACCTGAAAACAACAACACATTCATTCCGTGCTTACCAGAAACAAATAATAAGATGCTTAATATGGTTTGTCTTCTTACCATCAACATCCTTTATCAGCTTCGATGGGACAAAGTGGGAAAAGACGAAAAAATGTTAAATGTCCATAAGCCGATTTACTGGTAAGGAAATAGAGGAATAAAACGTGTATGACATTTTGATAATTCTGTTTAAAGTAGAACTTCGAGGTGTCCTTTCCACACTATCGGTAAAACGTAGTTTTATTTCTGAAGTACTCATTATGCCCTTTCCTTTAATAGATAGTATAGTGCGGTTTTATTGACTTGAATCTGACCCCTGCTTTTTAGATGAATAAAAATCTGATTATTCCTACTCGGCTTTGCACGTGCTTTCATATGAATTAATAACAAACGATATTGAATGTATTATATATTTTGTTATTTGATTAAATATGACGGTAATTGTTATTTAAGCATTTTTTCCAAAGAGGTCAAAGTCGGGTCAAATTAACCAGGCTATATAGATATGAAAATAAGCACTAAATTGATTTGAAAATCAAGAGATGCTCCAGGAATACGCCAGGCTCTGTCGTCACGAGACGCGATGACTTACACGTTATATAACATGTGACTGACTTAAAACCTGGAAACGATTACTATCTAAACCCCTAGACAATGCTCTAATTAATTTCTTCTAATCACATGCCCCAGGTAATTAGTTGCAGTGCAAGAACCTTTGATTGGCACACAGCTAGAAATAGATAAAGACTGGCAGAATGACTTCTTTGAGTCTGTTTTCTTCTCCTCTAGTAGTTGTGTAATAGCCTTTATCAAGTTATCTTTGATAAAATGGTAAAATGCTTAGAGTAATTTGTCTCCCATGAAGACAAACAACTTTATATACTGTATATATTTTAACTCTTAGAATGTTCTTTTAGGATTTGGAAATACCCTAAAGCAACTTCAATGTTAATTTAAAAGAAGAAAGAAAGAAAAAAAGTAGAACGAACAAACGAAAGAAAGAAAGAAAGAAAGAAAAGAAAAGAAAGAAAGAAAGAGAAAAAAAGAAAGAAAGAAAGTATTAATATTTATTTTATTCAGATGAGTTGAGGCAAGCAATAACGTTGGTTACACCTTACCATAATCATACACAAGGATACCCAAGTTCTCCCATCCGAACTCCTTAAAGAATACAACCAGAGCTTCTCCAACAGTCGTCAATGGTCCTGTGGTTCGTACAAGAGTTGTAAAAAGGGATTTGTCAGCAAGCTCGTAACTATTGGCAATCCACGTGATATGTGGAAACTTCCAGAATGCAGTAAAGTGGGCTGCAGGGATAGTCACTATGGAACAAAATACCAGAGGAACATGCATTAATAAAGGATAAATGCACGTTTTTAAGGGGGTTAATATTTGCAGAGACCCGAAAAATGGTTTAACGCCCGAGTGCGAAGCACAAGGGCGTTAAAGCATTTTGATAGTCTCTGCAAATGTAAACGCTCGAAAAAACGTGAATTGACGCTATTATTGCATAGAAACAAAGACTGTTGTATGTATTCAAAGATACATGATAAATGATTCATAGAAGAGCTTTTAAGCTAGCTCCAAATCAAAGAATATTCCGGAAAATCGCGTTAAGCGTTACACCGCCACGTTTTTTCATACCGACGTTACTTGGTAGATTTATGTTGGAAATTTACAACATGAGCACGTGCATGACATTTCCAACAATTATATATGTGTACAACGTTAAGGTTCGGATCATACTGTGTCCCCTTTTCGCGTGACGGATCTTAGATCCATTTTACTTAATATATAAAAAGAAAGAATTTAAATTGAGTGCAAGTGTGTTAAAGAAATTAGGAAGTTAATTATAATATTTCTAATAACTATCGTATACTTGAGACATGGATTAGATTTCTGCAACCCAAGTGGTATTCTTTATATACATAGATTGCGTCAAATTACGGTGTTATGCCAAGGCAATGGCACTGTTATTGCAGATACATCTAAGGGCTTTGCCTTGTTACTTAAGAAAGGAATAATGAATAGATCGTTTAACCGAGCCATGTGGAGAAATCTTTTAATAAAAAGATCGATAAACGTGCCATGTGAAGAATTCTGTAAATGAAACATAAAACGTTTGAAATATCCCACGACAATATGCGAGGGCATGCTCTGTTATTTCTATACAAAGTCGATGATATTATGTTATGAATTCCTTCCTACCTCTGGAAGATGGTGACCC
The DNA here is from genome assembly GCA_948146395.1 of Fragum whitleyi. NCBI lineage: Eukaryota > Metazoa > Mollusca > Bivalvia > Cardiida > Cardiidae > Fragum > Fragum whitleyi. The sequence continues at coordinate 4,474,586 of OX411544.1, read as the reverse complement.
CATGAGAATATCTACGTCCTCATTAACAATGAGGTCCACTGCATTCCCGACACCTTCCTTCTGCACGCTCGAATCGCGCACTATTATCCTGAAATTATAAGTAATTCTTTCGCTGATCCAGGAATCCCTCTGGATTTATGGGGCAAACTTATTTCTGACCCTGGGCGGGTATTGTCGCCCGCCACATCTGAGTATCTCTCGAAAAAGCGGGAAACAAGTTCTAGACTGGTCGAAATATCGACTATCAGAATATCCTAGAAAAGGCTATTCTGATATTTGATAGTGAGACATGTCTAAACCCGACCCGAAAGCGGGTCAGAAATAAGTTGGCCCATAGAAAGATAGCCATTGTTATTATGTAAACAAGTTTGAAAACCTGACAATTTAAAGTATTATTTGGTCATTGGGTGAGCAAAGTATCATTCCTAAAGTTTTTATCTTATATAAAAGTAGAGATTTATTTAAGATGATGTGGTAACTTGCAAATGATTATGTACAATTGTACTAAACTCAATATATGTGTAAGTTTAAGGTATATCCATTTACAAGTAATAACGAAAACAACTTCTAATTCAATATTTGTTCCTAAATATAAGATTGTAACAATAAGACTGAAAGTTGTTAAAATCTTAGAAAAATGGTCATCTCCTTAACCGCTGGTTCAATCACACTGGAATTTGGAAGGGATGCATCTTCGGTGAAACTCAATCAAAGTTGTTTAAAGAATTGAAAGGGTTTTGTGGTTACTTTATAAGCGTTAATCGTTCTTTTCTTCTAGAATAAACCATTCGCTCTTTTTCATGCAAGAATATCGTCAAAAGCGTCAATTTACTTTTTTATGTTAACAATTGCAGAGATCCCAAAAATCCAAAGTTAAAACATTTTTCGGTTCTCTTTTAAATGTTAACACCTGATCAAAAATCAACCCTTTACATTTTTAAATACATTATTTTTAGAATGTGTTAAGAGCCAATGACTAATGAGGAAATTAGAATCACATTTTCAAAGATATGTTATTTTGAGTCTGTTGTTTGCGTGACAATATCGTGCATTCAATCAGACAGTGCAGAATAAACAAGAACTGTGTTAGCCACTAATAGTCAATTCGTGTTCTTATAATAGGGTCAATTCTCTACCTCGTACAGTTAGTTAATTGACGCATTTCTAGACTGACAACACTTGTTTTCGATGGTTGATCCAAAAGTTTGTACAACTTGCCCATAACTTTGGAATATGTGTAGTTTGTTTATAAAGTTTATCTTATAACTATACAAATATCTATGTGATTACATCCCGTATGATATTTTTTATGATATCACATAGTTAGTTTTGGAACAATGATATAATGCGGTTATTTTTAGAAACTTGCATATCAGCCAGTAACATGGACGAAAACAAGACAAATAGAGTTTATAAGATAAATATAATACGTACTTAGTACATTGTATAAAAAATATCGAACTCGGTTGTGAGAATTAATAATTGCCTCGGCAGAGCCTCGACAATTATCAATTCTCCCAACCTCGTTAGATATTTTTTCTCATACAAAACACCAAGTACATATTATATATATACTGAAACACAAAAGAACGGTCGCATTATTCGGAAAAGTAGTAAATGAGGAAAATTAGGAGATATATGATGGTCTTTGGTGATAATAAATTCAACTGGCCTCGAAGTTAAAGAAAACAATCACACCTTTTTGCTTGGCTGTTTAAATCGGTTGTTGATAGCATGGGTACTCCCTCCTTTATATGGGAAGAATTTGTTAATATATAAAGGGTTTTTGCAAAATTCAAGATTCCTTTCCTATTCACAGAAAAAATATTTTAAGAATTTTTGCACTAGAATCAATTATGCTTTTTGTTTATTGAATTTTGTTTATGATATCAGCATTAAACCTAAAGCTCTAAATGACATTTAAATGACACAGACAGCTATATTGGACAAACCGACTCTGATTGGCGGAAGAAAATTGTTTCGTTCCGTTCATTTTTTCTGTGTATAATGTGTCTCCTCTGATACAAATGGTTCATTAAAGATTAATAAAAATAGACCAGTAACCCTGTGTAATTTAGTGGATTTAAATAACATAAAAACGTTTGGGGAATGGTTAAACTATTTTTTACCATTTCATTGCCGCGCGTTCGTCCCGAAATTGAACGTTGATAACAGATAATATACTGATTTGAATTCAGTAGTCTATGCTTATTTTAATGAAATGAAGTCATCGAAATGTCTGTTTCAGAATTTTCAAGATTTAGGTCGATATCAGCTAAATCTAAAGAGAAAAGCATCTTAATGGCAAAATGGGTTTTTTCAATTCTGTTTTACCTTGGCTTTCCGGTATATTTCAGATGAGTTTCAAAGTAAAAGCCAAAGAACAATTTGTTTAACCCAATCATGAGACAGATTTAAATTAAAGCGATTTCAGAACTTGTAAAATAATAATTTGCTACGAGTAGGCGTTTTGCACAACCAAATCCGAATCTCCTGCACATTTGATATAGAATGCTACAGTTAACAACATCATGAAATTGGCAAGGTAGATTATCTTGAAATAACTTTTGAATGAATTTAACTGGAGGAGGAAGCAAGTTTTGAATGAAATTGAAGGGATATATTTCGGTAATTTTGTCGAATTGAACGCAATAAGCTGTATGTGTCTTCACGGACCAATCAGACGCGTTAAAACTCGATGCCAATGAAATCATGTGATCATTCTAACGATTTGAATTTAATGTTGATTGTTTTATTTCGAGGCGTTTTAATAATCTCGAAGCGATTTATTTGTGATTTGAATAAGTCTGTTGAATGCATTAAATGGGGAGCAAAGCGAGGGGTTAGGATGGTTTTGATCGTTTGATCGAGATGAATGTCAAATCCACGATGTAACCAACTTCTGTTATTATTACGGTATCGACAAATTATCGGAAAAGATGAGTGCCGCCGTCGTTGATCGACCCTCGGTCTCTAAATTGACAGTCCGACGCTAATAACTGAGCTATGACAGTCGAATCGTGGCGGCCGGGTAACCTAAGTCTAGTTTACCAGTATTTCTCATACCAGAAAAACCACTTTCCGAGTCTCCATATTTTCACCCCAAAGGTTTACGGTAAACAACCCACTGGTAACTGACAATTGTCAGAAAGGATGTGTGCCGCCGCACCGGACCAAATGGTTGAGGGTCTGACTTGCTACCAACTTTGCTAAAATGGCGGCTACGATTTCTATATAGATGAATCTGTTTAGACATTTACCACGTACGGAACGCCCTTATTTACTTTTAAAAATCTCGGTTTATAGCTTCATTTCCCTGAATTATCGATGATTATGTCTAAAATATACAATAAAATAACAATATTTGTAGAATAACACGAGTTTATCTCCTAAAGTACATATGCATTTGTACATTTATGTCAAATCATGGAATGTTTTCTAAACCATTCAAAATGGCTCTATTTTTCTGCCCATTTATGTCTTTAAAGTATTTACATCGGTGCATCTATAAACAAAGGTAAAAACGTACTGTGTGGCCCAGTGGTAAGTGCGGTGAGTGCGTAGTTGGTCGTTGATTCGATTCCAAGACACCTGTAGTCGATTACAGGGAGGTAAATTATATGAAAACAATTAAGAAATTAAGGTAGTTCTTTGCAACGGTACAGTTAAAAACAACGTGAAATTGACAACCATTCCGATCAAAACCATTCTAAATCGCTCACTCAGCGCTCCATGCATTCATTTCAAACACTCACCCAACTCGTTCAAAACGCTTCAAACTCACTAAAATGATGAGATCAAAAACTTAATTCAAAATAAAAATCGCTAGAATAAATACGCGATTCACTGATTTTATTGAAGTTAGTAAGTTTTATATTGGTACATCCCTTTAGTTTCACTCAAACCCCACCCCCTCGCTCTTTCAATTTCATTCTGAAATCATTCCAGTATCATTCAGCTAGTCACTCTGATGTTATTAAGTGTAGTTATATTTTAAAGCCGGATATTATATTCCGAATATCTGTTTATATAATCTATATAATGTTTTGATCGATAGTAAACATCGTCTTGTAATTCGCACGGTGAATTGTTTTCTAATGAGTACGGAATAGTTTGTGACGCAAAGTTACTAGTATATGTGTTCGAAAAGAAAAAACAAATATCTTAAGTTCTAGGGCAGATAATGTTTAGAACCAGGTGGAGTTCGGACCTCAAAATTGCGTCTTGTAAAATTTCAACAAATGATAAAATTTTTGTATAAGATTTCCAAGATTTTGAAGGAACACTGAATGGGGGGTTCGCGACACAAAATAACTAGTATATATTTACGAAAAGAAAATAAAATGTCTTAAGTTCAAGGGTTGATAACTCCAACATGTGATGACTGTACAAAATTTCAAAGATTCTCAAGAAAAAATGAAGGAGGAATCGCGACACAAAATTACTAATACAATGTAATTGTTTTCGAAAAGAAAAAAAATGTCTTATTTTCAAGAACAGATAATTCTTGAACCAGGGAAATTTGGAGCCTCAAATTCTCGTCTTGCAAAAGTTCAGTATATGATAAATATTTGTAAAAAAATCAAATTTTTTGAAAGAAGACTGAAGAAGGAGTTCGCGACACAGATTTACAAGTATTTGTGTCCACAGTCGGACGTACAAACAGACAAGCTGATTCAAGTATACCCCCGGAAACATTCGTTTTGCGGGGGTTGTAATCATGACGTAGTAAGAAATGTTCATCAAAAAAGTGATATTATTTTTTTGATGTTACTTAATTCGTCTTTTTTTTTCTTCTTTTTTTTTTTTTTTTTGCTTTATTGTTATAAAAAGTCTCTGGCGTAAAAATGACAATTAAGATTCTAAATTGGAATATGTCAACCAATTAGATATTTGAAGTCCTCCAATTATTCTTTATAAAGTCTGTAAAAAATGTCGCTTGTCATTTGTAATAAGACTGAATGTCCATTTCTAGACTGCAAATTTTCTGTTGACGAATTTAATGCTAACCTTTTTTCCTTGTTTTTGTACAAATCCATTTTATCAAAAGCAAAATACCAAAATGTCAGATGTACATGTAAGAGGGGGGGGGGGGATAAAGCCATTATAAAATCTTAATTTCTGTATGAAATCCTATGTAGTTGGTACTCATTTGAATTGTCTCGACGAGACAATTCCAATGAGTACTCACAAAATAGAACTTTTTTATTAAATAATTTGATCTTAATTCCAAAAAAAATATCTGTAGCACTGAAATATGAAGAGGAGAATTTATTAGGATAGGACTTAGTATCAATACATTCTACACGTTACAAGAAAAAGGCCAGCAACGCAATTTTGTAATTAACAAAAAATGAGTACTTTAAACACTTCCGTACAAGATATTATGTTTTAAATACCGAATACATTAGATAAAATAGGAATCGGAATGGATTACTAATCGTTTCGACCACAGAACGCACTCCGTCATTTTGCATTATTTATTGGAATGGTGACAGGTCGGATTCAGTTCTGAAAACAACAGCATTTACTTCAGTAAATTGTCGCCCGCAATTAATCAAGCACACTTTCTTCCATTCAATTTAGTTTTAGTATTGACATAATATGTCTTTTAATCAAATTTCCACACAGAACCTTACTTACGACCATATAATTATCCCGTGAGAAATTCAAGAGATTAAACCAACAGTGTTTCGAGTAAAAGCAACAAAATGTTTGTTTTTTCCGTGAATTCTATCGGTCCCATCTCATTCTGAAAATAGGAGGTTCTTTTTTTATCCCACAATCACAATCAGAAAGTTTCAAGGAAATCCGATCTGTGGATCTATTGCGTTAACTATATTATTTCCTACAAAAAATCTATCAGGCCCTTATCTCGTGTTTCTGACGGATCAGTCCCAATTCCAAAAGAAACCTTCCTCTGTTTCATTTAAGAGATGAAGAGCGTATCTTTTAATTTCATTGAGATGTGAAACTAAAAACCTTTTCACACTTTACGAATACGCGAAGCATATCCTATAATTTATAATTAGGAAGAAAAATAGGTAAAGATTTGACAATAATTATATATATTTCTTACGAGTTTTCTTTTTCGGGTATCTTATAGAAATAAATCCTTGCTCAAAATTGTTTCCATTGTGAAATAAAACCAATTTTTCAGACAATCAGAATGCACGAAAATTGGGACAAGTCTAAAATCAAATATATTATTTATCACGTAAGTTTTATTCATACCTTATTTTATTCATTGAATCTTTCGTTTGATCATTTTTGATACAACACATAGATATACAAAGATCTATATGCAATTAAGAATTAACGGTATTAAATTCATTTTAAATCTCATTTAGGCATTTGTCTCTAAAATTTCAATTTTAATTTCGAGAATTTCTGTAGCTATACATCGCTTGAAGAAAGTCTCAGTGCCCGAGGCTTTCTTTGATAAGTCATAGTTTTCTGATATATTTTCTAAAGAAAAGTCTTGGTTGAATGGTTTGTTTTGATCAATTGATAATCGAGGTCTGTTCAATTATATGTGGTATGTTGGTCGTCTTATCTGATCTAGATTGTCGAGATGCTTTCCGTTCTTTTCAGATGAATTATTGGTTGTTAAAAGGTTTCTTGGTCTTATTTTAAAATAACTTAATGGTCAATAATGCTTAACTTCTAACTCTATCGGAGAAGCCTCCATCAGCGCTGTATTGCGATTAGATGACGATTTATTTCCGACTGGAAAAAATCATGCCATACGAGCCGTAAGCCGTAATTCGACATTTACCCAGGCAAGAAACCGTATAACGAATTTATCATACTTCAAAGTTTTAGACTAAATATCGAATGCAAATAAAAATTGTATATTGGTCAGACCATAAACAAATGATATACGAACATTACAAAATAACATCTGTCTTTTGCCTATTAACCGAAATCTGTCTTCGTATTAACCGAGTTCTTTTAAGCCACTAATTTCCCCTAGTGTACCCCATTGAAAAGTAAGCATGAACAAAGTGACGTCACATGTAGTTGTGACGTTATACTGCTACATTCCTATCTGAACCTGTGAGAAAGTTGGTACTTTAAATGGACAGATAAGTAAAATATTAATATTTCATAGGCATATATATATATATTTATTTATTTGTATGTTATTAACTGACATGCTTGTAACAATTATCAGCGAAGCGAGGGAATCATGGCTGCCATTACCGTTTCTTATTTTTGTTTATGTTTGTTGCGTGTTAGGGAAATATTAGGAGTAATACCGGAGCTGCCGTAGATATCAATGTTTGTTAGGTCAGCATTAACCAATGAAAATGTGAGAATTTCTTTTTGTATGATAAAATTATTTGTTTGAGTGTCATAAGAAAACCTAAAGTAGTAATTGATCATTCGGGGATAAAGTTAATATAACAGTTATAGTAATTCATTCGGTACATCGCTTGGACTTTTCTTTAAAATGGAAAGTACCTCGGGCATATGTGTAGTAATTCTGGGTAACCTTTTTGGTGACTCGGCGTCTAGTGATACTTAGGGCAATACGCTAGCAGAAAAAACAAATTCATTCAATTCGAACATCTATATAGATCTTTTGGTCATTGTAAAATTTGATGACAAAACAATGTGTTTTGTTATCAAAGTATAAAATGTCCAGTTTGAACCTTTCGTTGATATTGTTTTTTCACGTCATCTACAGTAATGTTTGTGACGTCACATAAATCCACGTGCGATATGACGCCATTTTCATGTCTTCGCCCTCATTTTTCCCTAGGTCTATTCCGTAGAACCGCAGAAGGTTCCCGAATTAGTTGGAGTTTGTCCAGATTCGTCAATTAGTCATATGCTGTGGATATCCAGCTATGTCAGTATCCAAATACCGGACACATCAACGTGTACTACGTTCACAACATTTTGGATGATACACTTTGATTTACGGTTAGGAAGTAAATATTTTGCGTTATTAATGAACTGGCAGGGTGGGGCTTAGCCATGACATAATTTGGCAGTTAACTTTCAAATATTTTGGTTTCACTGAAAATGTAGTTGGCAATAATCGTGATAACTGTATCCTTAAACCAAAAGGATTCACGTGCTTAGAGAATGTGAACACATTTCATCGTTGGGTTACCAAAGCCTCAGCTGAAGTTAGGAGGGTTTGGTTATCAACCTACGATTTACGGTCTCGATTTAATTAGTCGACTATCCAGGGGAAAAATCGTGGATTATAACCGCCTTGAATAGTATTTGTTATAACTCGAGTTAAATTACATTAGTCTTTGTCCTACTTTATCATCCAATCAGAATGCTGGATTTTTAAAATTTTTAAGGGTTATTTTTCATAAACTTCCCAGCTTTGGTTTATTTTGACCATTATTCCATTTAAACGTCAGGGTTTATTTGCTATACCGCGCATGCGTACGCACTAAACTAAACCCCTCGTGAATATGCAACGAGCATATGAAAAGTAAAGGAAAATGTCGTAATTCACGTGCATATATTGCATTCCCCACATTCTGATTTGGACCTCGTTGGGCGTGACATGGCCTGACGATTTCGTTTGTATGTGGTTCAACCCCGATTTCTACCTTATTTCAGTTATATCGCAATGGCTTGTGTACCTACCCATGTTTGATTGGCTTACTAAACATTTATGAACTTATTAGCTTCTGTATGTAGCTAGATTTTTTTATAGTTTAATTAATATAATATCTATGTCTATGTGTAAACAGAGTTGATTTGTGAGGTGAGCCGTGAACTCTACTTTTACCGTTATATTTCCGTGCCATATTTTTGAAATAGATATAACAGGTCTAGATTACTCATTAAAAAAGTAACAATTTACCTTTCAAAGGAAAGTTAGTTCTAGTCTTTAATCGCAAGGTTTACTCACTACATGTACTTTCATTATTAAAGTGAAGGTATCAGGTTAAATTCCTATCAAATGATGTTTAAATATACCCGATATACCCATGGTAATGGACTTGGCTCCAACGCCAGAGCTCAGTTTTGAAATACACCTTAAGTAGGTCTTTCCCTGACAATGACCATATTTGAGTCTGTGTTATATATGAACAAATTTGATGATTAACAATTACTGGCACATTTTATCAATTATAATTTACAATCTATTGGTGAAATCTGATACCGTAAATCGTTTATTCTTGCGAAAGTTCTTGAAATACAGAGTGGACACACATCGTATGTTCGTTCATCTACAGAACGGAGGTGATTGTCAGGTCAACTAGAGGCGCTTGAACGCCCGATTTGCTCCACAGGCCTGAATATCCAGATAATGATTATTAGAGGATGACAAGGCTGTTAAAAATAAGGATCATTCCAGTGAAATTTGTTTGAAATGCAAAAATGAAAATTTCAATACTAACAGAATGTTACTGCATAATATATTGGTATTTTGTCCACAAAATTTTGATTGTAGATCTTTCCGCTTTTCATTAAATACCACTATAAGGATGTTACTTCACAATAATAGTTAGTCACCAAAACAAAATTCTATCTAATGATAATAAGAAGTAAAATATCAAATCCATTATTTTATTCTGCCCAATGCCTTAGAGTGCAGTCAACTGAGCTTTTTCTTCCCCACTCTGAACCTCAGAAGGCCACTTTACACCACTTGACCTCTTTGAGCAGAGTCACCTTTCTTTCAACTAAACTGCCCAATTCTCAGGGGGTATCTTAGGCTCCCTATTTCACCTAATGTTTCTACACATTTGGATTCTAACAAAGCTTATGTTCCATCCAACCTTCAATCTTTACACCCGTTAAATTTAATGAGTCTAAAAAAATTCATCATTTAGGTGATACCAAAAGGGTGGTCAAATATTCACTTTATATGTTGAAATGTCCTCTGCCAATATAGAGCATGCTGTTCATTTAATCAAACATTTTTTGCAAGCTGAAACAACTTCACAGAAATAAAATCCTATGATATTTGGTTGAAATCCATCTATTTGAACTTTGTAAAAAGACTGTTTTACCCCATATTGGGTATTACACCATATATCATATCAAAAGAAATGACCTCTGACAATAAAATACATATTTTGCATCTGATAACAATAATTTTTTGCAGACTGATAAAGTATCACTAAAGAATCATTCCAGTGAAATTCGGTCGATATCCATAAGTTAGATTCTGAGAAAATGATTTTCAAAGTTATCACAATATAACATATAGAGAAATGACCTCCGCCCATAAAACACTTAATTTTCAATTGGTCACAATATATATTTACAGACTTGTAAAAGATCATTAATGAATCATTCAAATGAAATTTGGTTTGTATCCATTAGTTAGGTTCTGAGAAAATGATTTTCAAAATTTTCATTATATAACATATAGAGAAATGACCTCCGCCCATAAAATACACATTTTTCATCTGACCACAATAAATTTTTGGTAGACTGATAAAGGGTCACCCAAGGATCATTCCAGTGAAATTTGGTTGATATCCATTGGTTAGGTTCTGAGAAATTAATTTTCAAAGTTTCCACTATATAACATATAGAGAAATGACCTCCGCCCATAAAATACATATTTTCCATCCGATCACAATAAATTTTGGTAGGCTGATAAAGGGTCACTCAAGAATCATTTATGTGAAATTTAATTGATATCCATCAATTAGAATCTGAGAAAACTCACCTATTACCATATATGGAAATTAGCCACGCCCACTACAGCCATGATTTTCAACCGATTAGTATTCTTTGAAGGAATCTGATAGAGGGTCACACAAGGAACATTCCTGTGAAATTTGATAGAAATCCATCCAGTACTTTAGGAGGAGAAGATTTTTAAAGTAAAAGTTTACGGACGGACGGACGCACGCACGCGCGCACGCACGGACGGCGGAAACCACGCCATGACAATAGCCCGTTGGCCTTTCGGCCAGTGGAGCTAATAAAAACAAACAATACTGCATCTTTTATCATCATTAATAGATCTTTAGAAAGCCTCGGTTTTTACGTGCATATTTCAACAACACCAAATTTGGAAAGAGGGGGAGTTCACTTGTAATAAATTCACCCAGCTTATTCCATGTAAATCGTGCGAAATGCTGTCAATAAAATCGAGCGCTAATAATTGAAAATTAAACGATTTAAACAGCCTCAGTCGGTCGCTACGCTCCCTCCTTTCGGCTGTTTAAATCGTTTAATGTTCAATTATTAGCGTTTAACTATTACCTCACACCCTAAGAACTGTTACAACGGACAAATACCTCTTCATGAAAACATGTTAAGGATTCGCAATGAAAACAGTCATGATTTCTGTACTTACGGAAAACAAAAACGCTACGCCTTTCAAAATAATATCTTTTATCCATCGAATTTAAAAAAGACAAGTGTAGCTTTTACAGTCTGATACTCCGCAAAATAATTTACTTTCATATCTTATCCTGCAAATAACTAGAACTTTGAAGATTAAAGAGAAATTAGAACTAATCTGTGTCATTTTTCAAAGTAAAGGCATTAAAAGCTTTTAGATTGCGTTTCATATTGGAAATTCATGCAATCTCAAACAATAATTCCAATCGAAATAATTGGTACTATTTTTCCTCCCTATTGTCACAACTGAAAATAAAAAAAATCGAAAAAAATATAATAAAATATATGTTACGGTGCATGACAGAGAGTGTTACAGTATCGTAACTACATCACTAATATAGGTTACAGATTCTTATGGAAAACATTTCCTATGTTTTATCTATTTGAATGGGATTTATTAGCTATTCTAGCTATGAATTCCTGTCTGTCCGTATGTCTATCCGTCCGCCCGTCTGTTAACTTACACTTATTTTCCCAAAAGAGTACACAATCTCTATCCGATATACTTCAAACTTTCACATAATGATTATACCAACATCAGAATATTTCTTTTCGAAATTAGTTCGAAAAACATCAAAGGAAATTAAGGAAATTTGATTACAATATACTCGTTGTAGCATTAGAGTTAGGGCGGTGAAGGATTAATGCAAAACGGGCCTTACGATAATTGGTGAAATTATCCCAACCCTTGAACTCAATTTTAAGAAGTGGTTCAAGAGTACAAGATGTTCAAGGACTAGTTCTAGACCTGGTTCAAGAGCTAGTTAGACTGTTCTTGAATTGCCAGTTCACGTTAGAACCAGTTCTTGAACTTTTTCGCAGGAAATGAGGCGTTAGAGCGTCCAAGGCTCTCGTGGACGTCCTCTGATTTCGAAAAACTTAAAAATTAAAAACTATGATCATCTAGTAATTCGGTGGGTCTATCTTTTCAGAAAATATTTTAGATCAGAGCATGGCTAGCTGTTTTGACCTTTTTTGTACAAATGTCGGAGATAGTTAAGAAGGTTTGATTTACTTCTTATATAAGAACGAATAAAGGTTCCTTTCCCATCAATTTTCGTATTTAATTCAATGCAAATTAGTGTCCATTTTCAATCAAAATGCGAAACAGGACCTTTTTGTGCTTATATTTATATTTTTAAATAATTCCACTACAGGGTTATATTTTCCTTAGAATTTCAAAAGTAATTCAAACAACGCACTTGGCTGATGGTTCTCATTTGTAAACGGGTCTAGGTATAAAATAAGCACCACGACCCCATTTATTACATTTTTAAAAACAGCAAATGTAGATTTATTTGAACAAAAGTATCATAGTGGAGAAATGCTGAGCCAACACTCGTAACACCGTCATTTGTAGAAGAAATTTAAACCGAAGATTTTGAGAACGTTCAGTCCATTTCGATTTGGGGGTTTTAAGCTTGCACTTTCTTGACAAGATCCCTTTCATTTAAAGCAGGTGAATGTTTTACGATGTTGATTAGACTACCATGTATAGTCATTCGTATAATTAACATTTGCGAGTGCTTCTTATCCTGGAAGTAAGACAGATATAATTGAAAAGAAGGAAGGCATATTGTTTTTATACGCCGCTGGAGGCGGACGTATATTGGCGTCATCTTCTCCGTCTGTCCGTCCGTCCGTCCGTCCGTCCGTATGTCCGTCCACTTTTCTTGTCAACGCAACTCCTCCTAAGTTTCTGGCTTGATCTTCTTGAAACTTGGTCAATGTTATCGCCTCAATTGGTAGATGTGCATGAAGGAAGTATTTTTTGGTTCGTTGATTTTTGCCTGAGTTATGCCCCATAAAACTTAGTCACTGGGGCTTATAGCCTCAGTTATACCCCCTTAAAATTTAGTCTCTGGGGCTTTTTGAAATTGCAGCTTTGTGAATGCAACTCATCCTAAGTTTCTGACTGGATCTAAATGAAACTTGTTGGATGTTATAGCCGAAATCGGTAGATGAGCATGAAGTAAGGATTTTATGGTTCATTAATTTTACCCTAAATTATGCCGCCTTAAAACTTAGTATCTGGGGCTTATTGAAATTGCAGCCTTTTGAACGCAACTCCTCCTTACTTTTTGTCTTTATTTTAATGAAACTTGGTCAATGTCATCACCATAATTTGTAGAAGTACATGGATCAAGGATTTTATGGCTCATTTATTTCCCTGAATTATGCTCCCTTAAAACTTAGTGTCTGGGGCTTATTGAAATTGTGGCCTCGAGAAGGCAACTGCTCCCATTTTTTGTCTTGATTTAAATGAAACTTGGTCATTTTGAATTTGGTTCTGTCAAAATAAGTAGTGTCTACAATTATTTTCGTGAAACAGCAGCAAAGTGGCGGCGTATTTTGTGAATATGGCACTCTTGCTCATAAATTAAAAAGGAGATCAGAGTGTTATTCTTAGATATGTCGCATTAAATAAAGTTTTGGGACTTTTCTCCCCATCTACCTCTCATTTTGCAGAAAAGACTCAGAAATAAGATAACTCGGATTTAGTTGCGCTTTCTTTTTGTGTTTTTTGAAAATCCTGGCGTCAAAAAAACTGGGATTTTTGTATGCAATATCAATGGCAGAGTTTGTAACGCTGTATGGAAGATACTGTAACATACCAACAGAATTAGGCAGAGTTCGTAACATACACATAAAATTGAAATAATGCATACAAGTTTCGAAACAGAAGACATTCCTTTTAGATAACGGGTATAATAAAGTAGACTCAGGGGGTTTAACGCCAAACAGATAAAATGCTACACTAATTCTTCTTTCTGTTCTAAAATTCCAAAAAAGAAGTAGACAAAACACTGTTTTTCGATCAAATTTACCCCAAAGCTCTTTTTTACCGAAATATCAATATCAAAAATATTTCGATCGGGATTATGAATATCTAAGGCATGGAATAGGAATATAAAAAAAAAGTCTAATGTGTCTTCTGGTCGAAACTGACATGTATTCAAACACTTTTCATTGCATCTTCACGAGTCAAGGGGTATCGAATCGATAAGATCTTCTCGAATACCCCTTGACTGAATGAATAGGTATTTTCTGTACGATCTATTTTTAGCCGGCCAATCAAAAGGTCAAACGCGATTTCTGTGACTGCCAATCAGAGAGCTTCTTACAAACGACATCGGTACCTTTTAATCCCTATGGCAACCTGTTGTATTCCGACGACTGTGTAGATAACCCTTCATTCTTAGATAAAGAAAATGCGTTGCACCGAAGACGCTAACTTTTTAGTACGTTTTTATTCGGTGACAGATAGATTTATAAAATCAACAAAATATAAATCAGTTCTTTTTTTATCAGAATGATAGGAATAGTAAGCCGAAAGGTTCCTAATTGTCAACCGTGAATGTTTCCGAATCCCTCTCTTCCCCCCCCCCCCCCCCCCCTTAAATTACATCAAAAATGTGAGTTGGGAATTCAGACATTATCTTTCACACGTTTTGTATTTTTGCCGACTTACAAAAATAACATGAAATGATTTTGAGTTAATCTATCCCCAATATTGTTCCATAGAAGAACATTTTGGATAGCATTCTCTCTTCCCCCCCCCCCCCCCAAAAAAAATGTATGAAATAAAAATAAATAAAATTAATGGCCAGTTTTTTTTTTGTTTTGTTTTTTATTAAAAGCAAATATATTTCTATACTACATAGAACATAGTCAACGGGCGGCAAAACTTTTTAATCATAACTTGAATAAGCTGTAGCCACGAGATTTTGGACTACCCCACATTAATACACGTATATATCATATAAATTAGAGATAAAAATCAAATAATCCCTTTTTAATTACAAATACATGTGTAATTCGATTTGGATTAGACATTGCGCGTGATTGCTTTGTTTTAAACGCCGTGAATAAGTTGTTTGATAGCAAATGTAAGTTTTAAATTTATAGTAACATTGTGACTACCTGCAATATGGGTACTTTTCAAATTAAAATTACTTCAAATAAATAAATAAATAATGAAGACAAATTATAACAATAAACAAATAAATTGATTAATTCTTCGGCTCCAACAATATTCTCACACGAGATTTATTTTACACAGATCGAGGATTTTTACTAAAATTGTTCTATTATTTTCTTTCTTTGTTTATTTATTTTCATATTTTATTCTCTTTATTTCTCTTGTCATTTAATGTGTTTAAAGAAAAGTCTGCTGGAAAAGAAGGAGAAAAACTCCCGAATAAAAGAATTCATATGAAAATTCAAGAAAATTATCATTTCTAAATTATTTCTATTTATAAGACGGCTTAATTATTGAATTTATTCAAAATTTTAAATTTCGCGTACTTCAATATAGATGTATTCTACTATATTGGAGTATGCCATCGATAGGGTCTAAAACATTGAAACTTAAACAGGTATTGATTGATTAAATAACTTGAAAATTCAAATAAACATTGAAAATTCGTAATACACTGTCAGCGAGGGTAGAAAAAGAAGAATTTGAGAACCTTTCAATGTACCATCAAATTATTAAAAAGATATGTTGTCATTTGAACAGATATAGGAATTTCGATCAGTGTTTGTGATTGTGTATTTCAATCTTGCTAAGTGTCACAATTACCTAAAACTGAAGGGGTTAAGCGCAATTCTAAGGGTTAATTTCACATCTGGAAAGTAGCCGCGGGGTATATTAATCTAACATACCTCCCGCTGTCGGACCTTTTTATAAGAAGGTTACTGATTGGTCCGCCTCGTTTTCCGTTCTGTGACGTCACGCGTACAGAAATTACCCATTCAATCAGCCAAGGGTAAGATAAGTAAAACGTTCGTAACCCTTGGTTCGACAAGATGTTTTCATTGCGAATCCTTAACATGTTTTCATGCAGAGGTATTTGTCCGTTGTAACAGTTCTTAGGGTGTGTACCTAGTGTGATAAAATACAAATGAACTTATATATAATAAGTCGAAGAGCTATGTTGGATACGTATAACACGCACTTAGTTTATTATGTGAAAAAATGGCTAACAAGGTTGGTAAATTATAATTGTCGAGGCTCTGCCGAGACCATTATCAATTCACGCAACCGAGTTAGATATATTTTCATACAATATTCTTGGTTCGTATTATATGTATCTTATAATTTTGTAAGTCTTGGTTTCTTTGATGGTTCTAACAAATATACAAGATTTTTTGCCGTGTTTCTAAGAAAAAATGATAAAAATGTAGTAAGTTCATACCTTCTTGTCATTCCTTTTTAAACATGGCAAATGTGTTTGATTTTCTGTATAAATCTTGCAAATATATAGCATATATTACACGCTTTTGCAGTTGAATCAAAATATGGAGTAACGTATTTTACATGCTTTTCATGTCGCGGTGAGTCTTAAAATAATTAGCCTTTCAATCAGATATTATAGCAAAAAGAATCCATGGCCAGGGTCCCTTCAAGTTTCAAATCATAAAAAAATACAATCTTTCAGAAGTACATTTGTTTAAAAAAAATGATGAATATTCATAGTCTTTTTGCATATAATTAATAGAAAATATGTAACGTATTTTACCTCCATATATACATTTAGAGATGTTGCTTTTCAAACCATGTAGTTAATGTCTTCAAAATCCTTCAAAATAACAATTATTGCTATAATAAATACTTTCGATTTATTACACTTATATACTTTTACCATCAAACCACAAACACCGCTTTATCGAATTTTGATGGGTAGATATCATTCAAGGAATATATCCTGCAAACGCCCCTGTTGCCAGAGTGCTAACAAGTCTCTAGAATTCAATGTCTAAAAGGCTTTTGGACAAGCTCTTTTCACACTATTTCTAGTGGGACAGAGGTGGAAAAACCATTTCCAACTGCGCACCTTCTACGCAATTTAAAAGTAACATACGTTTATCACTTTAATATCATGCATATTAGAGGGTTTAATCATCAACTTTTTGCCAGAGATTTGCTCTGCAGACATTGAGAAATACATATATTGGTAATAAAAAATACTTTTTGTCATTTTCACTTTTTCTTTTACTGGACAAATCAGGGGCCCGTTTTATTAAACTTCTTACGACAAAATTAATCGTAAGTCAAAATCAGAAATTGTACCTGATGTTTTCATCCATTGTTAGATCCTGCCTTGCAATATATCATTGGAATTGCCTTTAAAAGACGATTCATAATGCATGGTGGAATTCCATATTTAATTACTTATGTAGAAGCAACTTTAACTATTGATTTACGCAAAAAAAATGATCGTAAGATGTTAAAAAAAAACATGCCCCAGAAATCTATATTTGTTTTTTTCGACGTTAAACTTTCAAAAAACGTAACTCACAAACACCCCATTGGCCAGATGCAACATTCATTTGTATTTGCATTATATAATGGAATTTTAGGGTAGCGTATTTTACCTCAATATCAAATCTTTAAATTGGACGGGATATTTAAATAAAAACACCATAAATGGATTAAACTGATATTCAGCATATCAATATTGGGTAAGAAGGCAATTTTCTACCATTTTAAGTTTTAAAGTCCTTTCTTGAAATATATTTTTGAGATTTTGGAGGGCTCCTTTAAAGTAACGTATCTTACAAAAAGCCCTACTCGCCAAAGCGCTAACACCATGAATAATGATCTTTCTCTAGACACTATTTTGGTCAAATTTGAGCCATTTTTTTATCAATTTCATTCAACCGTAACTAAGTTGCGTGTATGTACTTAAATGAAGCTATTCCGCTATGTTTTGTCAAAACGGGTATAGCAAGGGTTGTCTTGTGTTGCCTAACTAGTTTATACTAACTTCATCTGCTAATCTAGAGCTTCAATTTGATAAATTATATACATATAACTGAGATTACTGTGTTTTGTTGGCAAATGAAAATGCTCTTAAATTTGGCAAACAACTTTAAGGAACCTTTATCGATTTATCTTTGAGGGCAAGCTCGTATTTCAAAAACAATAAATAATTTCTAATTTGAGGAAACCAACATTAATAAACTCGTAATCTCAAACAGACATAATAGGATTGGAAATAGAAAGTCGACCTACTATGAATCATTCAAAAATATTCATTTAGCGCTCAATTTCTATCGTTTCGAATACTCACTCAAAACGCTCCCAAATAATTCAAAACAATTTAATATCGAAATATGAAGCGCTGCGAAATCATTCAAAGCGCTTAAATCATACAAAAATTTCTTTAATTAGGATGGAATAATAAAAATCTGATTAGTCTGTGAAGCTTAATTAAGGACATGTAAAGTGTTTGTGACCCAATTCTAAGGGCACTTCATTTGCCAAGAATAAGCAGTATGTCTAGGTATATTATATATCAAAGTTAAGCTATTTATGACCACAAACAGTTAAGCAACATAAAACTACCATTGCTATAACGGTATAGCCAAAACATTATGGAAAAAGGTCATTTTGTACAGAACAAGCAACTGCATGACTGTTGGATTATATTGGTTCATATTTTTTAACAAGGGACAGACTTTAGTACTACCCAGATACTACTACAACCGTTGGTATAAAAGTCGGGGCCCAAAACGTGGTCATGCAAGCATTTTATTTTGACTTTTTTATAAACACATATGTCTTATATGTCATTTTAATTTTGTAAACATTTAGATCTCTGTAGGGTATGGTGTGATATCACAACATAAATGGACATTCATAGATGATACATCTGTAAGGTTGTCTAGCAATGAATCAATTTCTTTTTCAAAAAATGATAACTATATTAGTTCCAAAAGAAAGTGTGGACTTTTGAATTTTGAATATCTCTGAAATTGCAAAATCTATCGTCATGAAACGTCGTAGGACTATCCCCAAGAGTATGTACAAACGATGAGCGATGAGCAAACATTTCTGCTATATTGAGACATTTGATTTTGCATGTTTTGCATGTGTACCACACGTTAGTCGAATAATTGGTCTGAAAATGCATTCAGGTGAATATTTGCTTTACTAATCATAAAGTCACATCTTCAATACAATTGTGTATGATGCTACATCGTGGTTTGTCTACCAGAACAAAATTGAACCTTGCAAGATTAAGAACGTCCCCAAAATTGATTGAGCATTCATATTCAAATAAAAATCGAGGTTATCATTGTATGAGGCCTTAATGATTAGCAAATCGAGATGAATAGAACGCCATAGCACTATTCAACGACAGGTTACTGGCCTAACACCGTAGTAATGTCTAACGTTGACGGCACGTAACGTCTGCATAAAAAATTAAACTTTTGTTTGGAAATGGCTTGGAATAGCTTCTACAACTCTATAACACAACATCAACACATAGCTCTTACCAAAGAAAAAAGTTGTAAGGAGGCCAAATCTCAACAATTTAAATTCTGCCTGCTTGTATGCAGCATGCGAAACTTTATACGAATCTGACTTTTAATGCTAAAGGTCTAGACTAAAGTATGGTTTCAAATTTACTCCATAATTTTCTTCCAACTTTGTAAAAATCATGAGAAACCCAAAATGTGAAAGTACACACTTTCTTATGGAACTCAGTTTATATAGTAATTTATTATAATCATTATATTCAAAAACTCTAATTTGAAATAAATCGCGGAAAAAATCACAATATTATGGTGTGATGTTGCACCATACCAAACATCTATTTTAAAAACAGACCAAACCGGTTTGACATTGTATGTTGACAAAAAAAATGGACATTGATTGTTTCAAAAGAGCTTTTTGTGACTGAGGTTTATATCTAAGGTTATAGTAGTACCTAGTAGGAACAAGTGTCTATATTCTTATCAAACTAAGGCAATTGTTATCGAGCTGTAACGAAGTTGTCGGTTTTGAACAAAATATCCCTTTTCCAAAATGGTTTGGCTATTCTGTTATTAGATTGGGCCTCTAATGCTGTGCAACTGCTTGTGCTCATCTACGGCTTCAATTTGATATATTTTTTAGCTGGGCAAACT
Source organism: Fragum whitleyi (assembly GCA_948146395.1). Taxonomy (NCBI): domain Eukaryota; kingdom Metazoa; phylum Mollusca; class Bivalvia; order Cardiida; family Cardiidae; genus Fragum; species Fragum whitleyi. Next base: position 4,454,318 of record OX411544.1, on the reverse strand, counting down.
GTCTTTTTTGTAAATAGAAGCAGCATTAAATTTGGTTAAAAATCTCTTTACATGAACCATGAACATCATAACTTAGCACTACGTAATATCATTTGTACGAAGATACACGTGCGCGAACTCCAAAGTAAATTTCTTTCAACAATGTTAGTTTTATACCAAACTCAGCGTGAATATTGATATAAATACCGTGCAAACATCATCCATAAAAGATTCGTAAGCAACATTTTTGGAGTGCGCCGGCCTCCCTTACCGAGCGTGCTTTTTAAAGCTCTATTTCTCAACATAAACATACCGTAAAACCTTGGTCAGTCTTTTGCAAATTAACGTGTGTGGTCAAGTTAAGAGTTTTTCTTTTTTTTCAATCGGACGCTGGAGTTTGAAAAATCGAAAAAGTTCACGAATTTCAGGAACCACCCTCCTACATGGCTAGTTTAATAAATTGGTATTTCATGACAAGTCGTTTAATATCCTTTATATAAGCGTATACCTGTTTACAATATTCTATACGTGGAATTAAATTAAAAAAGTATGTGGTCAAGAGTTCGACTGGTCAACGACCGTTCATACAAATTTTAGGAATAATTTACTAATAATTTGGCATAAATCTTCTTTCGTTCTCAAGGAAACATCAAACGTAGGTAAAGTAATTACAAAAAAAATCAACCTCCGCGTGTTTTGATCAATCACAAAAAGCAAAGCAAGTCGGAAATGATATGTGGAACTAGAAAATTAGATGTCTTTTCAGATTATAATGAATTAATAAGGTTATTAGTTTTGTGGTTATAAAATGAGCTAGAAAAGGCTCTTCAGTATAGAAAGTATTATTTAAGATTAATAAGTTCAATTGAGGTCCATTGTCATAGCGAGGCTCCGGGCTGTGTCCGTTCGCGCTTCAGTTTAGTTTGAACATCCTCTATAACAATACTTATAGACATATACTAACCGTATTTCATAGAATAAAATAAGGGACTACTTCTGAGATTTCGAAATGAAATTTCAAAACAAATATCCACAAGAAAATGGCAATTTTGTGAACAAAAACACGGGCGAGCTTCTTTTTCATACAAAGTTTACCAGTAACACACAAAAACCATTCGGAACACCACTCGGCCAATCTCACGATCAACCTCGGATGTACATAGACGGACTATTTTTGTACAATTAATTTCGTTGTGATTGTCTTTTTCCTTACAAAAACATTAAATATAAGAGTCCCAAAAAGGACGAATTATTTGATACTGTTTTGCACTAAGATGCCAAGCAGACCTGGGGTAATCGTAATCGGTAATCATGTAATCGATTACAATTTTCATGTAATCATATTGTAATCGGTAATCGGGGCATTTCTGATTACATGTAATCGCAATTTAATCGATTACATTGCAAAAAGGCCTGTAATCGTGATTACATCTCGATTACATTATGATTACATTTTTTGTGTTTGCAAGTACAAGGTTTGAAAAATAAAAAAAATTCAATGATAGTCATGTTAATTTTGTCAAATTGTTATTTATACTTAAATAATGGTCCTAGGTTTTGGTATTGAATACAAAAATGTAAAATGAAAATACTTTCAAAGTACTTGGAGTGACTAGATAGAATTTGAATTGAGAAAGGGATTTTTCCCAAAACGGATAATGTATTGGGAAAAATAATTAAGTAGTTAATTTTTAATTTGGCTTTATAGGAAATTCTTCTTATTGTCTTAAACCCAAATGTTGTTTTTTCCCTAGTTTAGAACACTCTGGTTTCTTGCTTTAAGTATTGAAAATTCAAACTAGTGAAAATGTCTTATGAACATGAAGTGTTATAATGATAATGGTTAAGGTGTTAAGGAATTAAAAGAAGTGTCAGTCTCATCTAAGATAATCCATAGCCTCTGGCACTTATTAAACAATTACCTGTTAATAACCCTTTACTAGTATGTGACAGCCCATGATAGTTATATTTTGATATTCATTTATATATTGGCAAAATAAATTAATCTTCTCTTCTTATAATAATTTGTCTGACCAATTTCTCAAATCAAAATAACATGACAAACGTTCTACGGAAATGAATCTATGCTATAATTGTCCCATTACAATATCATGCAGGAATCTTGATGTTGGTTCATTAGGGTAAATTTTAAAGTCCAAAAGGCAAAATTCAATAAAGTACTGCAAAACACAGGATACTTATTACACTATCTTAAAGGCAAAATTCAATAAAGTACTGCAAAACAGGATTGTTATTACACTATCCTATGAAGTTTTTCAACAAAGTTAAATGAGCCTAAAAGACATTTGACATATCCATTATGTTTTACAGTTGACATGTCGTTTCCATGAATTTAAGAAAAAAAGGAGAATTATTGACTCTGTCTAAGGCCTTTACTTTCATTTTTTCTCAATGTTTATCATCTTTTTCTCTGAAAGTAGAAGGCAGACAGCTGTCATATTTGGTATGTAGCATCACCTAGTGGGCCTTTACCAAGTTTGTTCCTATCAAGACCCTAGGATGACATTTGGGATCCACATGGGCACATCCCTTTTAACTCATCTGAGCATGATGGTTGAAAATAGGAAAACCTTCAAAAATCTTCTTCTCTGAAACTAGCAGGCAGACAGCTTTCATATTTAGTTTGTAGCATCACCTAATGGACCTCTACCAAGTGTGTTCATATCAAGACCCTGGGGTCACATTTGGGCTCCACCCGGGTGCAACCCTTTTTACATAGAATCAAAGAGCGAAAAGGCATATCTGTCTTGCACTTGGCTGAAAAAATTTCATGGTATTGATCTTATGAAGAAATTGTCTCCTTGTTGCCTATTTAATTAATGTGATGTCCCAGGGATCACATAGACTCAGGTGAGCGATCTAGGACCATCATGGTCCTCTTGTTTTAATTGTTTACAAACCTAACTTGAATGAATAAAATCCCAAAAAGACAAAAATGTTTATGAGTTACGTTGAAATAAAAATGTAATCACATGTAATCAGATGTAATCATGATTTTATTATAAAAGTAATTGTAATTGTAATTGATTACAATGAAAACCTGTGTAATCATAATGTAATCAGTAATCATAGAATCTACAAGTAATTGTAATTGTAATCGATTACATTGGAATGTAATCGACCCCAGGTCTGATGCCAAGGTTAAATTAAACAAATACTTTCCTCAAAGTTTCAAAAATAAGTTTTTGGTTTAAAGGATTTTTTAAAATCAAAAGTTCTGATTGAAAGGGTTTTGCCTGAGAGAATACCGAGCCAATGACCCTAAAATCTATTATTTTCCTGGAATCTCTACATCACGAGATTCACTCAATTAAAAATATGAATAATATGATGTAGTGTTTGTAAAGAAGAGATTGAATTCCTCTGAGGTCGGGTGGCGCTGCGATCTTTGTCCTGTCTTAAATTCTTGATATTTTATGTTTGTTTGTTTATTTGTTTGTTCAATTGTTTAGTTCGTTTGTTTGGTTATTTGTTTTGTTTTTGTTTTTTTAATTAGATTTCATTTTTCAAAACTTAAGAGTTTATCATTGTATAATTGCATTTAGATATCCCCCATTTTTTGAACGACGTAATGGACGTTTAGGACAGTACTTGTAATTCTTTTTACGTTTTAATTTTCTTTTGAACTTGTTTGTGGTTTTAAATGGTACAGATGTTTTTATTTCTTTCTATTTTTTTACACGTGTCATAGTTCAATGGCAACAATCCAAAATTAGTATTCAATGATGTGTCTCGTCATGGAAACCTCTGTCTAATCTTACGATAACTCATTAGTTTCAATTTCTAGGCAAGTACATGTACCTGCTTTAAAGAATAGATCCTGATTGAGGGCAACAGTACTTTAAACTTGATCATGCGAATGCCCGAGCTAGTTTTTTAATTCCTGGGCACATTCGAATTGAAAAACAGGCCAAACCGCTATCTATTTCGCGACCTCTAAGATATGACGTTCCTTTTTTATTTCATTTTTTTTTGTAAATAACTAGAAATGATAGAAAAGATTTTGTCCGGTGATCTTTGCTGATTTTTAGTTATTTTTGCTCCGAGGTAAATGTCAATTTCACGATGTAACTAACTGTATACATCGCTTGGATTTGTCTTAGTACATGAGGCTTTCTTTGATAAGTCATAGTTTTCTGATATATTTTCTAAAGAAAAGTCTTGGTTGAATGGTTTGTTTTGATCAATTGATAATCGAGGTCTGTTCAATTATATGTGGTATGTTGGTCGTCTTATCTGATCTAGATTGTCGAGATGCTTTCCGTTCTTTTCAGTTGAATTATTGGTTGTTAAAAGTTTTCTTGTTCTTATTTTAAAATAATTGAATGATCAATAATGCTTAACTTCTAACTCTTTTTGGGAGGAAGCCTTTATCATCGCTGTATTGCGATTAGATGACGATTCATTCCTGGCTTGAAAAAAATCATGTCATACGAGCCGTAAGCCGTAAATCGTCATTTACCCAGGCAAGAAACTGTATAACGAATTTATCATACTTCAAAGATTTAGACTATATATCAAATACAAATAGAACTTTACAAAATAACATCTGTCTTCTGCCCGTTTAAGGTCTTGGTATTAACCGAATTCTTGTAAGCCACCAATTTCCTCTAGTACCCCATTGAAAAGTAAACATGAACAGAGTAACGTCACATGTAGTTTTAAAGTTATACTACTACATTCTTTGCTGAACCTGTGATAAAGTTGGTACACTAAATGGGCAGGTATGTAAAGTACGTAAGTACGTAAGTAAAATATTAGAAATTCTATAGGCATTTTATTTATATAAATATGTATTTATTTATGTTATTAACTGACATGCTTGTAACTGTTATCAGCGAAGCGAGGGAATCATGGCTGCCATTACCGTTTCGAATTTTTGTTTATGTTTCCGGCGTGTTAAGGAAATATTAGAAGCTATACCGGAGCTGCAGTAGATATCAGTCTTTTTCAGGTCAGCATTAACCAATGAAAATGCAAGAATTTCTTTTTGCATGAACAGAGTAACGTCACATGTAGTTTTAAAGTTATACTACTACATTCTTTGCTGAACCTGTGATAAAGTTGGTACACTAAATGGGCAGGTATGTAAAGTACGTAAGTACGTAAGTAAAATATTAGAAATTCTATAGGCATTTTATTTATATAAATATGTATTTATTTATGTTATTAACTGACATGCTTGTAACTGTTATCAGCGAAGCGAGGGAATCATGGCTGCCATTACCGTTTCGAATTTTTGTTTATGTTTCCGGCGTGTTAAGGAAATATTAGAAGCTATACCGGAGCTGCAGTAGATATCAGTCTTTTTCAGGTCAGCATTAACCAATGAAAATGCAAGAATTTCTTTTTGTATGATAGGTTATTTTTTTGAGTGTCATAAGAAAACCTAAAGTAGTAATTAATCATTCGGGGTAAAGTAAATAGTACACTTATAGTAATTCATTCGGTACATCGCTTGGACTTTTCTGTAAAATGGAAAGTACCTCGGGCATAAGTGTAGTAATTCTGGGTAACTTTTTTTTTGGCAATTCGGCGTCTAGTGATATACCAAGGTCAATACGCTAGAAGAAAAAAAATTCATTCAATTCGAACATCTATATAGATATTTTGGTCTTTGTAAAATTTGATGACAAAACAATGTGTTTTGTTATCAAAGTATAAAATGTCCAGTTTGAACCTTTCGTTGATATTGTTTTTTCACGTCATCTACAGTAATGTTTGTGGCGTCACATAAAACCACGTGCGATATGACGCCCTTTTCATGTATTCGCCCTCATTTTTCCCGAGGTCTATTCCGTAGAATCGCAGAAGGTTCCCGAATTAGTTGGAGTGTGTCCAGATTCGTCCATTAGTCATATGCTGTGGATATCCAGCTATGTCAGTATCCAAATACCGGACACATCAACGTGTGCTACATTCGCAACATTTTGAATGATACTCTTTGATTTACGGATAGGTAAATTACTTTATCATCCATAAAAGATTCGTAAGTAACATTTTTGGAGTGCGCCGGTCTCCCTTACCGAGCGTGCCTTTTCAAGCTCTATTTCTCAACATAAACATATCGTTAAACTTTGATCAGTCTTTTGCAAATTAACGTGTGTGGTCAAGTTAAGAGTTTTTCTTTCTTTAATCGGGCGCTGGAGTTTGAAAAATCGAAAACGTTCACGAATTTCAGGAACCACCCTCCTACATGGCTAGTTTAATAAATTGGTTTTTTCATGACGACTCGTTTAATATCCTTTGTATAAGCGTGTACCTGTTTACAATATTCTATACGTGGAATTAAATTAAAAAATATGTGGTCAAGAGTTCGACTGGCCAACGACCGTCCATATAAATTTTAGGAATAATTTACTAATAGTTTGGCAAAAATCTTCTTTCATTCTAAAGGAAACATCAAACGTAGGTAAAGTAATTACAAAAAAAAAAAAACAACCTCCGCGTGTTTTGATCTATCACAAAAAGCAAAGCAAGTCGGAAATGATATGTCGAATTAGAAAATTAGGTATCTTTTCAGATTATAATGAATTAATAAGGTTATTAGTTTTGTGGTTATAAAATGAGCTAGAAAAGGCTCTTCAGTATAGAAAGTATTATTTAAGATTAATAAGTTCAATTGAGGTCCATTGTCATAGCGAGGCTCCGGGCTGTGTCCGTTCGCGCTTCAGTTTAGTTTGAACATCCTCTATAACAATACTTATAGACATATACTAACCGTATTTCATAGAATAAAATAAGGAACTACTTCTGAGATTTCGAAATGAAATTTCAAAACAAATATCCATAAGAAAATGACAATATTGTGAACAAAAACACGGGCGAGCTTGCTTTTCATACAAAGTTTACCAGTACATGTTAACACACAAAAACATGTGAACTGAAGGTTAACTTTGCATTTACCATATTTAATTACATTTTGATACATAAATTTGATAAAAGAAGAACTACACGAATTTCTGTTCAATTAATACATTGTGATTGTCTATTTCCTTACAAAAGTCTTAAATGTAAGAGTCCCAAAAGTGACGAATTACTTGATACTGTTTTGCACTAAGATGCCCATGTTAAATTAAACAAATACTTTTACCCAAAATTTAAAAAAAAAGGTTTTGGCTTTAAGGATGTTTTAAAATCAAAAGTGCAGATTGGGAGGTTTATGACTGACAGAAAATCAAGCCAGTGACCCTAAAATCTATTTTTTTCCTGGAATCTCTACATCACGAGATTCACTCTATTAAAATACGAATGCTATGATACAGTATTTGAAATGTATTGTCAAGAAGAGATTGAATTCCTCTGAGATCAGGTGGCGCTGCGATCTTTGTCCTGTCTTAAATTCTTGTTTTTTATGTTTGTTTATTTATTTGTTCGTTCGTTTGTTTGTTTGTTTGTTTGTTTGTTTGTTTTGTTGTCGTTTTATTTTTTAATTGGAATTTCAATTTTCCAAACTCAATAGTATGTCATTGCATAATTGCATTTAGATACCTCCCATTTTTTTGAACGACGTAATGGACGTTTAGGACAGTACATGTCTTTTTTTTTTTCTTTTGAATTTAATGTGTGGTTTTAAAATTGTACAGATGTAGTTTGGTTTTTTTTCTATTTATATACACGTGTCATAGTTCAATGGCAACAATCCAAAATTAGTATTCAATGAGGTGTCTCGTCATGGAAACCTCTGTCTAATCATACGATAACTCATTAGTTTCAATTTCTGGACAAGATCATGTACCTGCTTTTAAGAATAGATCATGATTTAGAGCAACAGTACTTTCAACTTGATCAATCATGATTGACCTCTTTTTTGATCACCTGAGCCAAAATGCTCAATGTGAGCTTTTGTGATCATTAAATGTCAGTCGTCCGTCGTCACAAAGAGCGGGCCACATTCGTAGCCTCTAGTGTTCACACTTTCGAGACCACAAATATGCCCAATTTTCATGACACTTGGTCAAAATGATGACCGGGTCACAAGAATGAACCCTATTGAAAATGGGAAGGCTCCGTGCCATATCACGGGGAAAGGGGCCTATATCATATTTTTCTTTACCCTCTAGAGGCCACAAATATCGTCCAATCTTCACAAAAATTAGTGAGAATATTGGTCAGGTCAAAATGTTGAAGCCTATAGAAAACTGGAAGGATCCCTGCCTTTTCACAGGAAAATTGGCCTTAATGAGGATTATCTTGTTAACCCTCTTGAGGCTACAATTGTGGCCCACTCTTTGTGAAACTTTGTCATAATGTCTGTCGGGTCACAAGGATTTAGCCTTTTGGAATTGGAAAGGATCCATTCACAGGAAAATGGGGCCTTAATAACAATTTTCTTGTTTACACTCTAGGAGCCAATATTTCGGTACAATCTTCATAAAATGTGGTCAGAATGTATATCTAGTCAAACGGATAATCCATACTGAAAAAAAATGTATTGCCCTATGAGAAAATACAGGAAAAGGGACCTTTATCCTCTTAATCCATTCTAGGGGTTAATTTCTTAGAATTCCAGGAACTTGTTTAGAAAAGGCTAGAAACTTATGCAGGGGTCATAAGAATAGAATAATGTTTTGATTGAAAAATTTAGTGGTCCTTACTGAGCCTTAGAGCATTTATTTTTGCTTAATGTAGCAATGGACATACGGCGTCATTTTTCCGCCAAATGATTTTTTCGCATGTTCACATATGTTGTAAATTAACATTGAATAGTCATTATATCAAGGTGCCTTTCCATGCTCGTTTTCATGCTACAGTTATCTGTCCTTGAGCGTGTGTGTGGGTGTGGGTGAAGGAGAGAGAGAGAGAGAGAGAGAGAGAGAGAGAGAGAGAGAGAGAGAGAGAGAGAGAGAGAGAGAGAGAGAGAGAGAGAGAGAGAAAGAGAGAGAGAGAGAGAGAAGAGAGAGAGAGAGAGAGAGAGAGAGAGGGGGAGAGAGAGGGGGGAGAGAGAGAGAGAGAGAGAGAGAGAAAGAGAGAGAGATGGAGAGAATTTGTTGTCGTAGTTAATTCATTTGTTTTAAGAAGGCCATGTTGAAAATAAGATTTGCTTTACATATATGTCTTAACATGTTACCTTCTAAAAATAAAGATATTATTATTAGTAGTAGTAATTGTAGTAGTAGTTATGGCCTTTTTTCAATAAAACGTTTAATACTCGTTTTAGGTCTAGTATAAACTCAGTACCAGCTGATAGCTGTAAAACACAAGGAAATTTCTTTTTGATTAATTGCATATGCACAATGTGTCTTCAAAAGTGAAAACTGCACCCTTTTTTGAAGTTTTAAGGGGGGGGGGGGGAATGCCACGAAACATTTTTTTTATTTTTAGTTTTTAATACCCAATGATTTTTTTCTTATTTTCCGATATGTTTAAAAACAACATTTTTCCTTTATTTTGGTAAGAAAAATTTTATTGTTACATTCAACGATCCGGACATTCAATTGATATCAATATTAAAAGAAAGCTAGGTTATGAAATATTTCTATCATTATTCTACGTTATTTGCATCAGCAGAATCATATGAAAAACGGTCTTTCTAAACAACGCGCAAAAAGAGCCGTTAATTAAACGAAAACCCAGTTCCGGTTAATAAAGTCGGGAGGCCGCTGTCCATTGCCACCTGAAGGAGGCTTCAAAGAGACGAAGGTTAGCAATACAGGATCATCAAAGTCCTCTAGTTTTATTAAAAGAAAAACAGCGACTATATGAACAGCATAAGGTTCGTGCGTTTCAAGCTTAACATTTCTTTTTTCCAGATTTCCAGATAAAACTGGGTTGCTAGCACTGAATGTTTATTATAGGAATGTGTAAGAGGATAATTCCTAGTTTTAATGCAATAAATGACAGATTTATCATATAAATTACACGCTTCTAACACCAAGGTTTTTTTTCTTTTCACGAATGTGACCTTTAATAAGACTCTGTTAGAAAATCCTCGTAAGGCTCTTTCGTAATGTAGAAATTTTTGATAATTTCTTGTTAGATATTTAAAAGGAAAGTAGAATGTATAGATTGATTGATTGGTTGAATGGATATTACGCCGCTTTCAACATTTTTTCAGTTATATCGCGGCGGCTGGAGCACCTAACAATGGTTTCCTGGTATTTCTCTCACCAGTACAACCACCACACCCTTTCCTAGCCTCCAGCTGCTATCTCACATAGATCTACGATTATGGACCCATTGGTGAGAGACAAATAGTCGGAAAGAATGAGTGCCGCCGTCGGGGATCGAACCCGTGACCTCTGGATTGACAGTCCGACGCGCTACCAACTGCGCTATGACGGCGGCAGAATGTATAGAGCTGATACGATTATTTACCCTACTTTTCTTTACTCTGCGTTATAATTCAACTGACAGCGCGTGGCTTAGCCGTAACGTTACTCACCGTGTATCAACGTACACCGGATATAGCGATTAGTGAGTCGAGGGAAATATCTACGAAGTGGGATCCATGGTTAGTATTTCTTTTATTATTTCTGTGTTTGTTGTGATTTTACTTAGTGAAAAACGAATTTACACCACTGAGGTAGTCGGTTATGTTTGTCTCTTTGGAAAACCTGAAATAATTTGTTTCTGTCATAGAATAAAGGAAAATAAACCGTCTAATCACTGACAAATTTTTTGGCCTTCTGCGAAATCGAATGAAAATGCTCATATTTTACGTAACTGGCCCACGATTTACTTTGCAATACTTTCTTTGTTGTCCAAAGATTTTACATACTAAATTTTACTGCGAGATTATTTTTTGTTTTTGGAAAAAATCTACCGGTGTACGGCCTATAGCAGACAATTTCAAATCAGTGTACGAACGATAGAAAAAGTAGTGTACGAATATAGCTCAAGGGAAGGGTAAAATATCCTTACTTAAACGAGCGCAAAATAAGAAATTATGTATGAAAACGCCTACGTGACTCTGTAGTAACATTTTGGCGTTTTCGATTAGGATTCTTTTCTAGTTTTTTGCGAAAAACGGGGGAATCGTTAATCATATTGATTAAAAAATATAGATGATAATCATTTACAGAACTTTATGAACATCTTAACATAATTATTCATTACATTGATTGTAAACATATTTTTAGCATGGTTTTCTTAGACAACGGCTAGTCCCGTTGCAGAAGGCAACTTCCTGTGAAACCAAGTTGTTTCGTTGAATTCAATTTATAAGCAAAAATTTCGCATTTCTACAGATTAAGCGTCAGGTTAATGTCAGACTAGTTTTACGAATTGTTTCAGAATCGGATAGCAGGTCGATTTCTTGTAATATATCAGAATACTATCATTTAAATGTTTACCCTATCGTCCTATGTCATTGAATAATCGCGGCGTTTTAACAATGGGGTCTTTGATTTTTACAAGATACTTTTCTACATCAAAATATTAACAGATAGAGAGAAAAAAGATAAGGTTTTTAACAAGGTTGTTAAAGAATCACGATTCCACCCAAAACATTTGAGCGGCCTCAGACGATTTATGATATTCACATGGTAATAATTAACGCGTATTTTCGAACCATGTTTATTCACGCACATCAATATGACCGATAACAATATTGAATTGACATATATTTCCTATATCCAATATCCCCGAAAAATAAGAACCAACGAATACGTTAGAAAAGACATCATCAAAATCCATTTCAAGCCTGTCTCAATTGTGGTTCAAAATGGAAGCGCTTGGGAACGATTTGATATTCGAAACGCATGACTGGTTGAAATACCGTTTACCTACATCATGCAAACGTTCCCGGATAGGTAGGGGTATACAATAATAAATATAAATCGGATTGGTCTCTTTACCGTTTTGAAATTGATAGATTAGCCGAAGCCACATACAATTGTTTTACAATCCAATTTCGTTTTGTAGATTAGTATAGTAAACCTACTACACAAAATCAAGTCACAATCTCTTGCAGTCGAAGGCTGTTGCTGTAAAGAAGTTCTTGGTGACAAAAGTTAGCTTAGTTTTAGAACGGATCTCCACATGGGGATTGCCATTTAGAATGGTACCGTTGCTTTAAAGTTCTGCAAATGTTGTAATCGTAAATATATGGCAGGGGTTTGGCCGGTTAGTGTATACAAATTTATCGTAATCACAAGTCATGATACAAGGATACTAGTAAAATTTTAATTACGAATCTCAGGCCTCGAGGTCCGCACTGTCTTCTGAATGAAAACGTTCGAGAAACAATTTGCAAATTTTGCCCAACACAAGCATTTGCGTGCAAAGCGCGGTATCATTTTCGAAACTAACAGGCGTTTTGGTAACTGAACGCAGGGCTCGTCTGACTGCCAAACAGGGACAAGGGTGTGCAAAACGGACACGGCGGAAGAGCAAAGGTTTAGAAAGCACTCAAAACTTTCTGAGCGGACGAAATTTGAGTAGGTGGGCCCTCGAAGTAAAGAGCATATTCAAAGCCTATGCACCTGGTACAAAACAAATTCATGGCGTCTTTTCAGCGTATGTAACAATTTTCGTAAGTTTAACATCCTCAATTCACCAGTAAGTGTAATGCGTCCGTACCTTGTAGAAACATGTTTAAGCAATAGGCTATATGATAATAATCAAGCCGATGCTGTAATATTCTTAACTTAAATCGAAACCCAATACAATGCCCTAGATAACCTTTTCACCAGAGTTTAAATTTGTAGAACTGACCTTTACCAGAGTGAAGATTATTTTGTGCATAAAGATTTGCCGCAGTTATCACCATCGCATTCGAAAAATATATCGCCGAATTAAGGGTAAAATAGACCCTCGTTGCAGACAGTTCACCAGACTCGATATGACGTCACTGTCTGGATTTCACAGTCATTAGCCCCTATGACCCAATTACTCTAGACTTCACTTGGTTGAGCAGAAAGTGGAATGGATATACTTTTTGAATAGTTAAGTTTCATTGGCTAAAAAGCAAAGGCGATCGATAGAGATTTTGCTGTGCGTCTCAAACACCCAGAGCATTTAAATTGTAAAAGACCATTAACATAACAATACATGCGCATGTTAAAAGGGTTAGAAAACGTATAATTTATAGGGGTATAATTTATGTAATAATTTGTTGTTGTTGTTGTGTGTGTGAAGGGGGGGGGGGGTATGGATTCTAACGTAATTAAAATCGACTGACTGACTGAATGGGGTTTAACGCCGCTTTCAACATTATTAGGATAATTGTATATCTCAGTCGGATAGCAGCTGGAGACTAGGAAAGTATGAAATGGTAATACTGATGATAGAAATAACAGGAATCCATTGTTGAGTACTCCAGTCGCCGCCACATGACTGAAATATATATAAATCGAGGGTTCAGCGCAAGATTATGCTAAGTGTTTATATATTGTATAGACACTTAATACAGTTTTACGCTGAACCCTCGAAATGCGGCGTTAGAACCCGTGTTAAAAATTTGTTAATATATGTTTGAATGGGGCTTACTTTAAAAGTCTTACCGCGGCGGCTGGTGAACCTAACGACAAAATCGATGCTGATAACAATTGGACAATGTCTATGCTTCGGATATACCCATGAAGCACGGCCGTGATTATATTGATTAAAAATCGTATTTCAATTTTGTTATCTACTCATACGACGACGACAACTACGGTACCGACAACAAATGGACAATGCCCATGTTTTGGATATATCCATGAAGCTTGGCCATGTTTATACTGATAAAAGCTATAGGGGCATTCAAAATAAACCACAAATGATTCTCACCGAAAGAATGGTCACTATTTACAGTTGAAATTAAAATCATATCTTCAAACTGAGTAAGGGATAAAAGAGCAGTAACAGTACGACTCGTCTGATCTTGATATCCAAAATTTGGAAAGGATGAAAGAGATGCCAGTAATGCTTAGTTTCTTTGCTCTTTAAGTCGAGACAAAGGAAATGACAGTGAGGATCTCGCTGGTCCCAATTTATACATATCATACTTGTCTAAAGCCTGTTTAAAAGCACACAATTACCAAGGTTTGACTATAACATTATACTGAAACAGGTATTCATTTGTGGCAAAGTTTAAATTAGTCATGACAACTGCATTGGTAAGGGAAAAGCTCCATCGAATGTACAAAAGACAAAAAGATAACTTTATCCATCAAACACGTTTTAATTTAGCGCTAGACAATCCATTTAAGAAATATTTTTTCTTGCTATAGGCCGTACACTATTAACGGGAGATTTGCTATACGACGTACACCATCTCCCTACAGGCCGTACACCGGGAGAAGAAACAACATGTGAATTTATCGGTATATTCACTTCATACAAAAGGCAGGAGTGTTTCTAGTGATTTTCTGTGTTATGTTAGGCAATTTATCATGGGTTTTAGTATGAGAAACTCTAAAAATTCAGTCGAAAACAGTATTTTCGCGATGGACAAACGGAAATCATCAGTGATTAGGGGGTATTTTTTTTAATTGTAGCCGCTTATGGATGCTAACCAATCATTTGATACGGATTGATAGCTACATGATTATATCAGTATCGCCTGTCTTGTATGCTTAAAGGAAAGTTTTACGTGATTTAACAAAAAAGAGAGAAAAAAGCTCACCTTGTACAACACCCCGTGACATTCCCCTCGACTCACTAATCGCTATATCCGGTGTACGTTGATACACGGTGTTACTTGGCGATTTTACTTTTCAATATTTTGGGCTCTTTAAAAAGGAAGTCGGCAATTATCGTTAACGCTTTCAAATAACTGCATCTTAAGGCCTAAAAGATTTACGTGCTTGGAGAAAGTGAACACAATTTATCCTTTGATAAGCTGAAGTTACGATGGTTCGGTTACCAACATAAGATTGAAGGTCTCAGGTTTTTTATATTGACTCTTTGAGAAGTAAGTAATTTTGATTAAAGGCTGATTTACCTTCACCCTAAGTGCAGCGATCTGTTACTTAGGCCCCGCCCTGCCAGGGCAATAATCATGAATTATATGTTGCATGCTAGTACTAGTTTATAGTTTTGTCTGAACCACATACACAGTGGTATACCTGGTACAGTAAAGTAATAAAAAGTGCCCAGTGTGGAAGCATGCAAGATGGAGGACGTAAATAACGATAGAGTGTAAGAACTTTTTCAATCGTAAAAATAGAGGTTATTTATATGATGATTTAAAAAATAGACTTTGTGACCAACATGAAATGTCCGATTTTCTTATTTTCCCATTGATTTCTCGTGATGCCTCCTCGCAACTTGGATTCAATCGATAAAGTTGGGTAATTAGCTAAAACCGAAATTGAAGCGGTGATCGCAAGATTCATTCCAGAATATTGGATTCATTACAATAAGAACCACCAATGTCTAACGTCCTATCGAAAGTCAAAACCATCCCGAATTTTGACAACTCTGAAAACGCATTGTGGAAATAGACAACGGTCCAGTGTAGCAACAGGCCGTTTATTTCATTGGTACAGTGGAGATTGGAGATACAAAGATTTTGAACCAGTGGAGATACCTTTTTGGAAACTGTGTAGACACATGGTTTTGTGGTATCCGTAGTCTAGAGGTAGAGCGTCGGCCTCTTGACCCAAAGGCCCTGAGTTCGATTCTCGGGAGCTTGATTCTGTCATTGGCCCACGGCGCGAGTACTTGTGAGTTTTCCAAGAAGCAGAATCGAGAGGGATTATTCTTAGTTGTAAGAACTTATTTCCCAATCGATGTAAAATAAATAGGTTTAAACCAACATGGTTTTTACCGTGTAGAACAAGCACGACGTCGGTAGATAATGACTGCATTGTCATGTTTTGAAAGTAGCCGAATTATTATTTCGAATAGTGACATTAGGGAAATATTTAATATATTTATCCATTCTTTAAATTAAGAACTATTTAATTTTACTGAAAAGTTTGCAAGTTGTCATACTTGATTTTGGCATTTTGTGGGCTTGTAAATTTGTTTGTGACGTTTGACGTTCTTTCTTATATTTTGAATTTGCACACTTGTACACACTATCCATCTTAATGACATGGTGTATATCTTGATGAAGGGGGTCAACGTAACGTTGTTTCAATAGTTCCGACTAACGTCGTTAAAACCCGGCCTGGAAAACCCTAAAATTCATATAATAGATGTTAGTCTTCATAAACAATGCCTTATAAATTAAGATATAGCGTTTTTACCGTTTTCGCTTGCAAAGTGCTAGATTTGTCTCGCCAGAATCTTTACATCGTGTACTACTTTGAAAAGTTACTTGAATGAACTGTATCCAAGTTAAAGAAAAATCACTCGATCATTTTTAACTCCTTACTTTATCTTACCTTATTTTAAATCAGGATGAGATTTTGCAAAGCAGAAATATCTATGCTTGTATAGTTTACGTTATTTTCAGTACTTTTGATTTTAAATAGACAACACCTTTTTTATCTGGTCCCGCAATCTCAAAACGTAGGAAACGTTCTTCAAATCACGATTTTTCTCTATCAAAATCTATTTTGAATGACGTCGTCGATTCGATATTTTTTCAATGGGTTCGAGCGTTTTTGAATGGTTTTTTTGAGTGTTTGGAATGGATGAATGGAGCACTGAGTGATCGATGTAGAATGTTTTTAATTGGGGTGAATGTCAATTTCACGATGTAACTAACTGTATAATCTTGGTTTTCGGGAAAATGGTCGCCCAAACAGGTCAAAGCGGTGATTTTTTATTGGGAAATGACATATTTTTCTAGTTTGATGATTATCAAATATTGTATTCTTTTTTATTTCTATGGTCAATTTAATTGTCAATAGACGGATTGTCCTGGAGAGCAAACTGGTGCATAACTGAGGATCAAAACTTATTTTAAAGTTTCTTTGACATTGACATTGGTACATTGTTCTGTAATGGAGTGATCAGAAGCTATTCATACATAATTGGTGTTGGATATTCATATTCACGACCGAATCCACCTGGAAACAAGTCAAATGTACTACACTTAGAAGTACACGATCTTAAAGTGTACTTTTGAATATACTTCTGACTGTCTGAAATGCTATGTGGTAAAAACGCTCTACTTTTCCATATCATCTCGGTCCAAACAAGCTATTCATTTCATTTCGACCAAGACTTAATTGGAGGTAATCCTTTATCGCAAATTTTGTTCAGGATGAACAAAATTAGCGATATTGATAACCTCCCTTCAATAAAATAAATGCATAATAGTTCTATACAAAGCTTCCTATTTTTTTCAAAAACCTATGAGACGTTCACAATTTGAATTATGTGTCCGTGAAATCGCTATTTTCCCTATCAAAATTTATTTTGAATGACGTTGTTGATTCTATATTTTTCAACGGGTTTGAGCGTTTATGAATGGTTTGAGTGAGTGATTGTAATGACTGAATAGAGTACTGAGTTAGCGATTTAGAATGGTTTTGATTGAGGTGAATGTCAATTTCACGATATAACTAACTGTAGGATCTTTAGCTGCATTGGACGAAGCCTAGCAGGGCTATTGTCATGATCTGGTGGCGGCCGTGAGTGCGTGCGTTCGTCCGTTTACTTTATCTTTAAATATCTTCCCTGAACCAAATAGGCAGAATTCAACCAAATTTTCACATGAATGATGCTTGGGACATGCTCTTTCATATTCCTTCATTTTAATCTTGATTGGGTTGATAACTAAAGTGCTACAGTATCTGCATCATCCAATCAAAGCACTGAAAGTACTGATAAGTTGGAATGCGTTCAAGAGATGGTGACCTCAAGCCACTAACGAAGCTGACTCCCCCCCCCTTCCCCCCTCAACACCACAGGTGATCACATAATACGTATCGTCTTTTGATGGGCGCATATTAATCAATGTATTTGAACAACGAGGGGTGTTTAAAACCCTGAATCGCAATACAGACCTGAATCTGGTGAAAGAAATGATAAAAAGGAAGAAATGAGAGAACATTATTCTGCAATAGAAAACCAAGAAAATATACTAGTACTTACTTTAAATCAATGCACATGTAGAAGATATGATTACCATGCGCGAATTGGGGAGAAAAGAGCATAATTGTTCATGAGTATTGTAGGTATTGTAGGTGGGACTGAGGCCTCTTCCAAGAAGAAAAGTCGTACGATTAATCTCATGATTATCGTACCATTATATATATGATGGTTGTAAATGGCTTCCACATAAAATCTTTCAAAATAATAGACAATTTGGTCATCGTAAAATTGATTTTTTGAGTCATCACGTGCAGATCATCTGGTATAAACTTACACGTTAGTGGGTAAACTGTCCCCTTAATTTCAGAACATACAAACACCATACAGACCAAAAGAATGTCTACTTGTATATCCAGATACAAATAATGAATATTATTCATTATTTGTATCGCTGCGCTGTCGCGCCGGATGTGTGGAGCATTACAAGACTAATTGAACCTGATACCTCCTGGTAAAATGAGCATGATCACATGTACCAAGTTCCGGGTGAATGTTTCGAGGTCTCAACTTCTAATCTTTTTATCATAATCATTATATTCAATTATCATTGTGGTTTGTGTGAAAACATTTACTTTTATTCTCATACAAAATTCTACAAAAGGATAGATGCAACAACAGAGACCCTAATTTTGTTTCTCATTGACTATTACGTTTTTCTTGTTTTAATTATTGGTACATAATTCCTTTTATCTGTGAAGCTTTGTGTATGAATGGAACGTATTGTAACAAATTTCGGTTATCCCATTCTAACGCTTGCAGATGAAAGTATTTATAACCAACTTTTCAGGCGTAAGTTGTCGTAGCAGTGTTACTTTACAGAAAACTTTGATACATTGGAATTTTAGTTAGAATTATTCACTTTTTGAAATGATGGATCACACTTTGCGGTTACCTAACAGGAAATACTCCCATTTTTATTGTTTGCAATTTAGCATCTAAAATGAATGATATTGTGTTGACCGAAAACACTGGAATTTTCAAATAATAAAAGTTTCGTTTAAAGAATTGAACAACGGAGTTTTTACTGAGATAACTTTTTTTTTAATAAAATACGTATAATGAAGCATTTCTAGTGAATCTTTATTCTTTGCCTCCCTTAAACAAGTAATGTTAAGCAATCGTTTTTAGCCATGATCAAAACGGTTAGTTTCTACGATAGACATAATAATTCAATACCACTATATTCTGCGACAATCGCACGATTATCATAGAGCTAAATCAAACTACAAAATGATTGTGCATCCATTCTTTCCGGTATATTTTTTATTTCACTATATAGTATATTGTTCTTGGAAAATTGGCATGTTTAAAGCTAAATAATCGGAAAACCCTCTGCTAGATTAACAAAAATGTCATAGTCACAATATACGCCGCCACTCTGCTGCTGTTTCACAAAAATACTTGTAGACACAATTTATTTTGACAGAACCAAATTCAAAACAATTGCAGACTACATATTTAAATTGTCAAGTTCAAACTGTTCGTTTTGATTGATTGATTGGATGGGGATTTCAAGCCTCTTTAAACTGCAATTAATAATGATAAAAACAAGATGAAGAATAAACTAAGAGCATTCTGTGAAATTTTCATCCAAATCGGTCCGTAAATGAGGGAAGAGTTGGGTTCACAATTTTTTTGACATGAAGGCCCCTTTTCCCATGACACGACTGAAATTCAACAAACCGTGACTTTATGCGCAAGGTCGGTTGACTAGGAACATTCTGTTTCATCCAAATCCAACCAGAAACTTTGGTGGAGTTGTGCTCACATGAAGAGTGGACGTACGTACGTACAGACGGACGGATGGGCGAACGGACAGCCAGACGGAGATGAACACGCCAATATTCAACCGCCTCCAGCGGCGTATAAAAACGAAATTGGACAAAAAATTATGCTTGCACAGTCAAAATCGCAAAATTTACGACTAGCCTTAAGGTGTCGCAAATTTGATTGTAAATTACACGATACGACATGTTTCTTGAAAGCCAAAAATGTTTCTTAAAGGCCAATTTTTATCGTACGATTGCGATACGATCAAATTTCGGACGAAGTACCTTTCTTGCAAGTGGCCCCTGAAGGCAAAACACGTGGGTTGGTGAACTCGTTCAGATATTTGATAAAAATAAAGGCTGTAGTTAACTTGTGATAATCTTCAATGATGTTTAAAGGATTGTGCACGTGCGTATGTTTGCAAAAAAGAATATATGTCTAAGCAAGTTTAAATAAAATGCACAAAAGCAGAAAGAGAAGATAAATGTTTTCCTATAGACCAGCAATTTAGAGTGGGTTATCAAAGGTAAATTTTGTCTTTACAGGTTTATAGACAAAATTGACCTTTGATCACGCACTTAAAGTTGTGGATCTATACCTTCATCGATCCTTGCTGCGTCCACCACCAAGTGGAATTGTCGCGCGATTTGGAAATGAGGTTCTGTTTTTATAGAGAAGTAACAAAAAGAGAGTATTTACTGGATCAGGTTTTTAATACAGATAAATAATCTGTACATGTCGCGCGTTTCTAATGATGGTTTAAATTTGAACTATTGGGTTGAAGTGTGTAATAAGGTCGTTCAGAAAGAGAAACTAGGCATTTAAAAGAAGCTATGACATAATTCTACGAAAAACAGGTCGCGACATTACCAAATAAGCAGATCACGTGATTGCTTTGTGCCTATGCCGCAATTCTACGAAAAACAGGTCGCGTCATTACCAAATAAGCAGATCACGTGATTGGCTCGTGCTTTTGTCAAATGCTGACTGACTTTATTGGATTTGACTTATCACATGATTTCCAAATATAGTAATGCAAACATGTGATACTAGTAAATTCGTACGCGACTTTCAATAAATATCGTTTAAAACATAAGTCAGCGTGTTAATAATTTACATGAAGTGATATTTGTGTAATTGTACAACATTATTACTTCTTGATGAAATAAAATGTATGTCTTTTTCAAGTTGAGATATACAAATAGGCCGAAGTGTACTCACATCCTGTTCACGTGATATGTGTTATCAAAAAATCCGAAATGAAATTATCTTGTGTTCATTTTGCGGTTTTGTTAAATCTAAGTTGGAATTGCTCCGCATTCCAACTTAAAAACAGCCGAATATGATGAAAAAATATATCTAAGATTAATGAGAAAAATTTACCCAAACCTCACAGGATTGATGCTTGGGATATGCTCTCTCGGATTATTTCGTTTAATCCTGATCGGGTTGATATCTCGGGTAATAAGGGCAGTCGCGACATCGGAAGATAGTCCCATCTGGTAAAATTAAATGATATCTTCTTCTATGAAACTACTGGCCAGAATTCAACCGAACTTAAAAGAATTATGTTTTGTAAATGTCCTTGCAGATTCCTGTATTAGCCTTGAACGGGTAGATGAGACGGCGGCTATGGGCTGTCATGTCATATTTCGCCCTATGTGGTAAATATAGAAAACTCTTCCTCTCTAAAATTGCTAGTCAACCAAACTTTACAGGGATGATAATCAGGACATGCTCTTTCAGATTTTTTTTATTTAATCCTGATTGTACTGATAACATGGGCTCTATAGACGATCGCGGGAAAGGCTTCTCCGATTTCTTCGTGGTGATATGATGCACTGTCATGGAAAAGGGGGCCTTTATGGTGGAACTTTTTTGTTACCACAGTTTGTACATGAATTGACAGATTTCAAGAAACCTTTACATAATGTTACTTATCATGTGATTATTCACTCATTAAAGATGCTTGGAAATATTATTTCGCGTCGTTTTACTTCAATAAAACGAAACATTTCCGGGTTTTTACGTAATCGTTGAAGCACTATGGAAAAGTCGCAAATGTTTATATTTGCGCCATTTAAGAACTATTTCGATGTAATCATTGACGAATTAACCGCGGCATTATCTTTCTAACGAACAAATTGTTAGCAACTGAAGCATTGCTGAAAATAACTGACGTAGGTCGGTGTCAAACCCAAGCGGATAAGTAATTTTGAAATAAATGGTTTACATGTCTAATGCACTAACCATTTAGCCAAAGGAGATCTTCCCCGACGCAGCTGTCAAATATTGTATATATGCAGGACGTTTAGAGAGAGTGATCTCCTTAAACATCTTACATTATACGAGAAAACGACATCATCCAAGTACGCACGAATAATTTCGTATTTTACCTTCAGGGATGGACTTACTTTAATGATTTGTGATAGTTATCTTTAAAAATGGACCATGGTTGACACAGGCTGATTCGATCGAAAAACCTTGGTCATATTTTACGTTTATTACGTAGTTGGTCGTAATTGTGCATCTACGTAGTCAGTCGAAAAAATTAGGTAGCTGAGCGACATAAGGGAACTATTAATACATTTATCCATTCTTGAAATTTATAACTATATTATTTTGCATATAAATTTTGGAAGTTGATCGTACCTGATTCTGGCATTGTGTTGGCTTGAAACTTGGACGGTGACCTTTGACCTTCTTTCTTTAATTTCGGCTACTTTCAAAACATGCACTTACTTTTGATCGTTGTTTACGTCCGCCATCTTGCATGCTTCTACATTGGGCACTTTTTTATCAAAGGGAGGTAATCTATATCGCTAATTGTGTTCATCCTGAACAAAATTTGCGATTTATGATTACCTAACATTAAATTCACTCAAAGCTCGGTCCACACACTCAATCAATAAAATTCGTAAATCATTCTAAAATCTTTCACCTAGTCAGTTTCATGATGTTGTTGACTGTAAATGTGACCATAGCTTTGTACCGTACGAATCTCTATTTTTTTTATTTTTTTTTTTAATCTCAGATATCTTCATTATATGATATTAACTCCCTTTAGGTATCATTATTTACCTCGAGTAACTAATTATCTATGTTTGTGCTGAATTATTGTGGCTGCTCACGAATCGGTCAATCAAAGGGCAATACAAAGCGTTCACATAGTCAAATATCAATAAAATATTCATTATTTTGCAAAGGAGTTTAATTCTTAATTTGGCACTAGCTCGATTTAAGAACGTACTCACAGAAAAATCACAAAATAATAGAGCCACAGGATTATTAACTCCTCTGTTTGTGAAACTGATAAAGATAGATGAATCTATATCTATACTGGACAGATAAGTTTGTATTTTCATTTCTAATAAAGAGATGTAGAGATTATTCATTTATTTCGTGGAAGTACGAAACCAAAAGGCAAACCACTCTTTATGAATACGCGAGTGTGATTAGGTTTTAGTTATATACCTCAATATATCAAACAACATCTCTTCTTGTAATTTTATATTATAAAGCAAACATGTAGTAATGTATCATCATTGTAACAGATTTATTACGGGACTACTTTATACGAAATCTTTCAAAGAGAAGCACACCTAGAATTGTTTTCATGGGGAATAAATGCAATTTTGGCCAATCAGATTGTACGAATTTCGATGTGCATAACTGGTGCTGTATGCTCGAGAAATCCTAATTGTACCGCCATGTTCTCATGATCGTTCTCTCACAATCTGACCGTCGTTTTCTCGTATTCTGTCCTCACTAGGTACTATCCACATCTTGTCGAGCTATTGTCATTTACTCAAAAAGGTTGTCAATTATAGGTGACAGGAAAGTAAACAAGCGTCATAAAGAGATCGGAAGAGATATGTGCGTCCACCGGGTATTGAACCCATAATACACCATGGCTACAAAACACAGGTAAAGTTCCTCCAAGCCATTCTATTTTTCGGACTAAAATTACAACTTGACTTATCTTTGACCTTTCAGGGGTTTTTTACCATTACCGTTTTAAATAATTGCCATATTAACTTCAAACGTGAATTTCCTTGGATTTTTACAGAGACACGCGGATGCTTTCATTTAGTAGAAAAACAAATCGCCAAATTCAGGAGATAATCATTTCCTCTGGCATACGTTTGAACCATTTCGGAAATTGACAATAAATAAGTCAAAGACACGCCGTTGACTTTTCTCATCGGAAAAAACTGTTATATAAAAACATAAACACCGCCTACGGGTGCCTACCTCGGGTTTTCTCTAACAACAGCCCAGCTAACGAGCTAATAGTTGCTTTCAATATCGTATAGCCTACCACAATCATTGTACTAAATTTAGGTATTGGCGCTAACGGCAACTGAATCCTACCCTGCGTTCAGGAAGACAAAAAGGGTGTGAACTATTTGTAAATTATATCCCGCATTGCACGCAAGTACACATGCAAAGTTACGTGCACGTGCAAAGCGGGGTATTATTTGCAATTAGTTCACACGTTTTTTTTTCATCCTCAACGCAGGGCAGAATGGGATTTAAATATATGTCTATATCACACAGAGAGACTTCTTATACAACACGCCCTTTTAAATAAAAAATACTGCTATCGTTACAACGTTTAGATCCATTCTAAACATCCCACCAAAATGGTAATCAATTGACTGAAAGTCCCCAAACACGACTTTGCATGCAAACTTACGAACGTAAAGCCTTAATCAGTGTGGCTGGCATGTGTGTGTGTTTTTGTTTTGTTCTTTTTCTTTTTTATTGGGGGGGGGGGGAGCAATTTCCAATTTTTGGAAAAATTAAATCTCACTTTCATTTTTCTGATGTTTCGTCGGAGTGAATTAATGGCTTTGATTTTCTAACCGTTTCATGCTTCAAGCCCCTTTGATCTCTGTACAAATTTGCATACATGTAAGAAAATGTATTTATTCTAATCAGCTCACCAGAAAACAACGTGCTCAAGATGAGCTTTTGTGATCACCTTTTGTCCGTCTTCCGTCGTGCATCGGAAGTCGTCAACAATTCTTTAAACACCTTCTCCTTAGAAACCAATAGCCTGATTTCAACCAAACTTGGCAGAAATAGTCCTTGGTAGACCCTTCTCAAAAGTTGTATGTGAAATTTTGATTAACCCAAAAATATGGGCTTTGGAGGGTGGGTTCTATTTTTGACCCTGAATTTTTTTAACATCTTCTCATCAGTAATGATTGGGCGGATCTCAACCGATTTGCAGATATGTTCATTGAGTAACCCTCCTCAAAACTTGCTCGCGAGCCGCCGTCATAGCGCAGTTGGAAGCGCATCGGACTTTCATTCTAGAGGCCCCGGGTTTGATCCCCGACGGCGGCACTCATTCTTTCCGACTTTTTGTCTCTCACCAATTTCTTGATAATTGTAGACCTATGTGAGATAGCAGCTGGAGGCCAGGAAAGGACGTGGTGGTTGTATTGGTGAGAGAAATACCTTGAAACCATTGTCATGTGCTCCAGCCGCCGCGATATAACTAAAATAATGTTGAAAGCGGCGTAAAACTCTATTCAATCAATCAATCAATCAATCAATCGAACTTGGGTAATCTTTCTCAAAACTTGTTCATGAAATTTTGTTTGAATCCAAAATATGGGCGTGGCAGGGCGGGTCAGTTTTTCACCCTAAAATCTTTAATCATTTTTTCATAAATAACCATTAGGCGGATTTCAACCGAACTTGGCAGAAATGTTCCTTGATTGACCCTCCTCAAATTTGTTCGTGAAGTTTTGATTGACCCAAAATATTGGCGTGGCAGTCTTTGACCCCGAAATCTTTTAACATTTTCCTATCAGTCCCCAATGGGCAAATTTCAATCAAAGATGGCAGATATGTTCCTTGGGTGACCCTTCTCAAAAGTCGTTTGTGAAATTTTGATTGGCCCCACAAATATTGGCGTGACAGGGAGGGACCTTTTCTCAGTTCGAAATCTGTGAACAACACTTCCTAATCAAAAGACTGTTTTAAATGAAACTTTGACAGATTGAGATAGCATGTCACAGCTTCTAGTTATAATTAACAAGAGCCCTATAATGGACCTAAATCGCTCATCTGAATCTTACTGACCCATTAGACATCACATGAATAAGACTGGCAGATATTCACTAGTGGATAATTTGTAACTAATACTTATGCCTTAGACTTTTTTCAGTTAATTGTTGAAATATTTCCAACTTTGAACCAAAATATATAACCATAGTAGTATGATATGAACTAACTAGATTTAAGTCACTATGATGAAGCTGCATACCTAACAGCTAGGCTCTCTGCCTTCTAATCAAAAAGAAGAAAAATAATTCCTTTCGTGTTTCGATTTGAAATAGGAAAACCATTCTTCCATGTTTCGATTAGAAATGGGATTCATCCAGGCAGAGCTAAAATTTCACTGCAGAGGAATGATATAAATAAACTTGTTAAAGGTCCTCTAGATGATGCCACCAGCCAAATATGAAAGCTTTCTGCCTTCTGGTTATAGAAAGGGTTTTCAAAGATGATTTCCCATTTATTTCAAAGTAAAATAGAATATACCTGGGCGGATCCAAAATATGACAATTTTTTTTCTCGAGAAAATGCTACAGATAAAAGTTTTCTGTCTTCTGGTTTCAGAGAAAAATGTTCAAGATTTTCATATTTTCCCCTTTTTAGCTACCATGATTACCAAAGTTAAGGGAAGATTTCATTTTTTTAACATCTTTGATAGAGCTGCACCCAAGGAACATTCCTGCCAAGTTTAATGAAGATTTGTCGACCGGTTTAGAAGGAGAAGATAATCGATTAAATTGTGAACGACGGATGACGTACGACGGTCAATGGATTATCATAACAACTGATCTGTTGCACTTAATGCTCAGGTGAGCTAAAATTGTATAACAGATTCATGTATATAATTTCACGTGTCCTTTTTTATCTCTCTAGATATAAAAAAAATAGAACATATCAACTTTTAATGCTCTGTAGATAATAAATATATATGACCCGTCACGCGGATTGCGCAGACTGACAAGGATCGAAACTTTTCGGCCTTTCCAAATTTTCTGAATCTTGAATAATCAATCTACCTTTATGTGAAAGAATTTTTGAAATGCGACCTCTATTTGGCCTTTACTAGAATCCATCTCTTTTTCAAATGTTCATTCAACGAAGTTCCCAGATGGTCCCTTTTCGTGTGACGGGTTACATATTTCTTGGTCTCAGTCAGGTGTCATTTCAACACCAAGACTTAAAAAAAAACAATTTCTAGGAAACTATAGAAAAAAGACAGTTTATTTGGTCTTCCGTTTGTATTTGATGATTAAAAAAATATATTGCTTTTAAGATTCATAGTCTTACAGAATTGCGGACATTTCTGTTGTTGCGTTGCGTCTATTTTGAATTTTTGTGGTGTGTTTCACTGTTTTATCTTTCCTCCTACCAAATTGTTATCATATCGCCGTGTTATCGTATTTAGAGGATATCGAATGAGTGGTCATTTGATACCGAATTTATTGAACGAGACATCTATAAACAGATACAAAAGGACCATGATGGTCCTAGATCGATCACCTGAGTCTCTTTGATCCCAGGAACATCATATTAATTGAATAGGCAGATGTCAACAAAGAGATAATTTCTACATTAGATCAATACCATGGGATATTTTCAGCCAAGAAAAAGAAGGATATGCCTTTTCGCTCTTTGATTCTATGTAAAAAGGGACGCACCCGTGTGGAGCCCAAATGAGACCCCAGGGTTTTGATATGAACAAACTTGGTAGAGGTCCACTAGATGATGCTACATTCTAACTATGAAAGCTGCCTGCTTTCTGGTTTCAGAGAAGAAGATTTCTGAAGATTATCCTATTTTCACACATCGTGCTCAGATGAGCTAAAAGGGATGCGCCCGAATGGAGCCCAACAATGACCCCGGGGTCTTGATATGAACAAACTTTATAGAGGTTTTCTAGACGATGCTACATACCAAATATGAAAGCTGTCTGCCTTCTGATTTCAGAGAAGAAGATTTTTGAAGATTTTCCTATTTTCACCCTTTTTGTTGAAGGTACAGGGAAACTTAAGGATGGATTTTATTTATTTGAACAACTTTGGAAGACCTTGACCCAAGGAACATCCCTGCCAAATTTCATCAAGATTGACCCACTGGTTTAGGAGGAGAAGATGTTTAAACAAACTTAGCGAAATTAAATCAGCAAATGCATTTTGTCGCAATTGCTTCAACGAAAAGAATACGTTGCTATACTAGCTAATTAGCTCATTCTACTAGTGTAAGAACACCCGTGTTATATCAAAAATATTCAGCGGGGTTATTTCACTCCCTCAAAGTAGGTCATATCATGAGAGATATGTGCTTTTCTTAGTTAATAAAGGTATCTCTAGCCGAGATTATAAAACATCGTTTTTTGTACTCAGCTGAGAATTTTCTCAAACTTAAAGTCATTGAATTTATTTAATTGTATGAGCATACGAAATAATGTTAATAAGTTAATTAACAACTTATTGATATAATCTTTTATATTCAAACATTTATCGAAGCATTCCAACGGATACGCAGCTTTCAATGTAATGTCGAAATTTGAACAATTCTCAGTCGAGTATGTTTTGTATATAGACACTGAATGGGCTTTACAGACAAATTAGCAAACATATTTCTAGCATTTTCTAACGTAAGTCATAGAAAGAAAAAATGACCTACTTGAATGTTGTATCGTTGGTAAGCACACCGTCCCGTACTAAGGCATCATGAGCTATGTTAATGGCACTTCCCTGGTTTTTGAGAGATTGGAACGACGAAGGGTCGCCCATATAGGCGATAACACCGAGCTTTATTTCCACACAGGAACACCGGTTAAAAACCACCACTGTCATGAAAATATATGTCAAGAAATACAACATGCCACAAGTTCTATTTGTCAGTGGACGATCCATTGTCATAACTTGAAAGTTTAAGACATTTCAATAGTCAGCACATGTAATCGTTAAATGAATAGATAATTCTATCTTCTTTCTTTATATTATAGATGACAGTCTTTAAGGTAGATGTGCCGAAATAATTACCAAATATAACATTAATTGAAAAGGAATTTCTGATTAAGATAATACTGATCAACCTGTGCAATAACTATTCAAGCGGGCGTAAAGCTTGTAGTGACGCATCTTTGTTGCCATGAAAGTGACATCATTACGAATGCGATGGCGTCATATTACAAGCGTTTTCGGAACGAAACTCGGCTATAGCACTCTACACTTTTGATCTGCAACAGACCTTGGATGTATAAAAGGCAGATGGGTATGTAACTAACCGTGCACTTGATTCGCCAGAAACAGTGTGCGAAAAACTATTGCTTCGATCTTATGCCCGGTCTTTAAATTTGTATATCTAAGTCTTTAGATACAAAGTATTTGCAAAATTTATTATCAAATTTGTCAGCCATTAATCAAGAATCTAAAGATATTTGAATAGGTAACGTTGGCGACGTCAAATGTTTTCACTCAATATTTGGAGGGTAAACGCCATTTTTACTAACGTCATCGAGTTTTTCCCTAGTTTTCCCGTTATCTTTAAAATAGTCCGTCTATGTCCATAAGAGGCCGATCGTTAGATTGGCCAAGTGGTCTTTGCATGATTACAATCGCTGTTATATGTTTCGCGGAAATGTACCAATCAATAAACTTTACGTATTGTCGATTTGACACAAACGTTCGGGTCATGTTGAAAAATATCAAATTTGTGTTTATGTAATACAATAGATATTAAACTTGTCATGATATCTTGAAATTATTTATTACAAAGGGGATATTGAATGAGTGGTTATGAGTATCATATTTATTAAACGTGCTATCTATAAACAGATAAAAACGAGGCTAGTATTAGATAATGAGTTTAATGAGTTTGGTATTGAATGAACGCAAAGTGTTATTTTATTTATATAGTATGATCCTATATTTGCAAATCGCCATTTAAAAAAACGCGAAATCACATAAACGACATGACGTCATTTTGACGGACGCAAACAGCGTTACTATTCGCTCAGAGTTAATTTGCATAGTTATTACACTAGCTCAATAACACTCGTTTATCGTAAAAGATATTCAACAACGTTATTTTACTCCAGTGTCGCAGGTCGTATTATGAAATATTTTCTGATAGTTCCCTTTCGCGTGACAATTAAACTATAATGATTCAAACTGCTAAAGCAAAATTATCATTCAAATATCTATAAAAATGGATATAAATCAAAAACAATTCTTAATTCTTGTCAATGAAACAGCACAAATTCTTATTTCAAAGTCCATTTATCTGTAAGCATTTTATTGTCCTGCAATATAGCAGACGACGTTAACCATTTGCTGTTAAATCCATGCTTTTTATGTGCCTGTGATTTTATGATTGAGAAAACACTGTGGAAAAAAAGAAGAAATTACTTCTGACAAGCAATTTCTTCTTTTTCCACATTGTTTTCTACCCTACTGAATGGTTATTTTTCAAATTAAATCCACTTTAAATTTTCGTCTGCAAAACCTTTGAATTTGGACAGGTCCAAAATTTTGTAAAACAGGAAAGTGTTAAATAGCATCCAATAGCACTAAACAATAGAGTAGAGATCTAGTGTCACTAAATCAGTCAACATGTGACGCACTCAGTGTTTATTTTATCAATATTAAAGAAGCTCTACGAGCTCTAAGCATGTTAAGTTAATCAAGTACCTTGTCAACGTAAAGTGACAAACAGATTGCTCCGGAGATAGATGGAAGACTATTGGTAAATCACACGATATTCCAGCCAATCAAAATTGAGATTAAGAAATAACATTCGGATTCATTTTTACTGTAGGTGGCTTAGATCACTATGATTTAAAGGGACACAAAGCTAGTTGAAATAATCTTTTGATCCCTGAAAATCTGTTTCTATTAAATTGCCACAATGTATTCTAAGATTCTTAAATTATCTAAGCTTACTTTTTGAAATTTTAGAAAATGTTTTACGAGCTGTCCATTCGGAACATCGCTCGGACTTTTCTGTAAACTAGAAAGTACCTTAGACGTATGTGTTGTAATTTTAGATCATTTTTTATGTAATTTGGCTTCTGAAGGTGCTTCGGTTAATCAACACATCTTGTTAATTCTTTCGGATCGTCTGTGGAGATCTTTTGGGCATACTATAATTTGAAGACAAAACGCAGTAAATACTATGTTATGTTATTAAATCACAATATGCCCACTTTAATTGTTTCGGGGTTTTTTTCTTTTTTAGTGCAACGTCATCCTTAGCGGAGTAGCTGGTAATTGTGACGTTATATAAACCACGAACGAAATGACGCGCTTTCACCGATGCGCCCGTATTTATCCCGAGGTCTTTTACGTAGAATCGCCAAGAGCTCCCGATTGAAAGTTGTCCTAATTTATTCTGAGGAGCTTCCGCACATTCACGGAGATCTTCACGAGAAAAAACCTGTCACTCCCTTTATTAAGTCGAGTTTTCATACGCACGAGATTCAAAATATAATATATGTTAAAAGATCACAAAATGACAGATTGTTAGTTAATACTCTTCATGTCAACAAACCCATCCTACGATTTATTTGAAAAATATCACATCTATGGAACCAATTAATATGTCTGTCGTTCATGTCAATCATTCATTAAGAGCTGCATTAGTAAGGTCAACAGAAGGGGTACCCGAGGGAGTTTAGAATTTACTGATAATTACTTTGGAGAAAGATACAAGTTTATATGACACACTTTTGACCTTGAAAATATCAATTGCACCCTCTCAGCTCGAACATCCGCTATATTCTAGTCAGTCATTGACAAAATAAATAGAGTTTATTTCAAATTGAGCTTATAATTAAAAAACACCGAAACAACGTGTTATCAAGTGATAATACTGATTTGAAGCCACTTTTAATAATATTGATTATTTTATTGTGGTGAACTGTGCTGATTATTCTTATTTCTAAAGAATTACGTATTGCACTTAAGAACATCGTAGAAATGACAGGGTGAATGATTTTGGAAAGAATATCGAATTAGATTAAATGAGTGAGAAGAGCGAGTTTTTGAATGAGATTATTGATGGGTGGGGGTGTAATATGATCTCGATTATTTCGTCCAATTGGAAGAAATAAACGTTACTTTATAACCTCCAGCTAATGACTGATTGAATGGAGTTTATCGCCGCTTTCAACACTTGTTCAGTTACATCGCAACGGCTGGAGGACCTAATGGTTTCCTGGCATTTCTCTCACCAGTACAACCATAACATCCAGTTATACGCGTAATGTATAAACGGAATTTCTTATTACTTCGGAGGGTTTTTGAACGTTTGAGTGAGTTTTTTGGTAAATAATTGGAGCGGTAAATGAATAATTCAGAATGAATTTGATTAGAACGAGTGTGAATTTCACATGGGGATATCATTTACTGTAACCAGAAACTTCAGTTTTCATTACTATGGCGACAATAAAAAGCTCGTGGTTTTATAGCGGTACAGGTACTGAATGGCTTGTTTAATTGAAAACTAAGCAGCTAATATATCGAATTCTTCTCTGCGTTCATGATGAAAAACGGTTCGAGCTGTTAACCAACACTACCCTGCTTTGCACGTAAGAGTCCGTGCAAAGCGGGATGTAATTGGAAACAGTTTGCATCGTTTTGTCATCCTGAACGCAGGGCTGGTAGATCGACGCGCCCACTGTATGTTCTACTGTCGCAGAACACTATGTCTGCCCTGAATTCAGGATGAAAAAACGGCGTAAACTGTTTGCAAATTATACCCTACTTTGCACGTAAGTGTACATGTAAAGCAGGGTATAAAATGCAAACAGTTTCTAACGTTTTGTGATTTGGAAGGCAGGGCTGGCCTATCATTTCTTTAAAACTGACGCAAGGTGGCTATACCTGTACCCGAAAATGACTCGAGTACTGTGAAAGAAAAAGAAAACTTCATTAGAGTTATGTATTTCTAGGAAATTCCTAGAAATTACGGGAGCCGCAGTCAAAGCGCAGATGGTAGTGCGAGGAACTGTCAATCTAGAGGTCCCGGACTCGATCCCCGACGTCGGCATGCTCTCTTTCCGTAGACATACGTGAGATAGCAGCTAGAGGCTAGACAAGGATATAATAGTAGTACTGGTGAGAGAAATACCAGGAATCCATTGTTAGGTGCTCCAGCCGCAGCGATATAACTGAAAATTGTTGAAAGCGGCGTAAAACTTCATTCAATAAATCAATAGAAATTGAGGGGAAATTATCTTGTTTTAATTTTGTTACGCACTTGAAATATTAGCCTCCCTTTAATATGAAAAATTAAGTGTTTTTTTTTTTTTCATGCCCATTAGGCTTGTTTATAAAGGATTGATAATTTCGTTGCCAAAAGGTTCAAGATAAAAGTTAGATCTGCTTTTTTTCACGAATAATGATTGTGGAACATGACGACAATGTAAAACCAATAGCTGGCTCCTTTCACAGTGACTCTCAATATACATATCTATTTATGATCTATACCTTTCACCATATCAAAAATCAGCAACAGCATAGCGACACTAAAGTCAGTAAAAGTCCAAGAAATAGAGCGTCTAGAAAAGCTAACCATAAAAGTTTTCGAAATTCCAGCACGGCCCTTAGCGTGTCGATATTTAGGTTATTTCACTCGTACCACAACTTTCAAAGACAATTTGTATCTCTAGAAGGCGTACGAGCTCCGGTCAAAAAATGTTCGGCGTTGGGGTCCTCACCGACGTCACTTATTCAAATCTTAAATGGTTTTTGATATTATAATGTTTTATTCAGTGAAAAGACGCCCGAGCTCCACAATCTCCGATTTACTTTAAATATATAAACATTTTTTCGTCTTCGTAAATATATTAAATCAATGTCAAAGATCTTTTTTGAAGGGGAACGTTACATTAAAGTTAAGGTAGTGGACCTGTGATAGTTCCACAACGTTTCGGCTGTTATATAGGGTCAATTAATGTTTTTGAGGTCGTTAACATTTGCAGAGACCTGAAACATGGTTTAACGCCCGAATGCAAAGCACTCGGACGTTTAATCATTTTGAGGGTCTCTGCAAATGTTTACGCCCGAAACAACGCGAATCGCAAACTGCATAAAAAAAAGATAAGGGTATAAATTCAAACAGAAATTCTGAATTAATTTCATAGAAACGATACAAACCTACAAATATGCCGGAACAATTGCTTTATGCATTACAACGTCCGTTTTGTTTATACCGACGTTGCTTTACAAATTCATGACGTCACACATCTGAACGGGGTATTTAGAGTAACGTCATTAGGTATGCTCTATAAGAATGTTGGACATGAAATATTTTCACGCTTTTTACTTAATTAATGTGTATAGTCTTTTAGATCTAGCCTTTGTAGTATTTAAACCGAATGCATAAAATATTTTTTGGGGACAAACTATTATTGCACAAATATGTAAGAATCTTTGGAATTGATAAAAGTGTTTGAGCCCAAATCGAGGATATTTGAGTAAAAAGGGCCGGGCGTTAACGGCAAGTAATTTAACTGATTAGTACACGTTTTCTCACGTCAACGCCTTGGTTATGTCCATAAACGCGTGTCTATAACGGCCAAAAAAGGACTCTTTTTGCAATAATGAACTTAAACAGTTTTGTTAATTCTTTCACAAGGAAACATCGGTCAACATTGTGAAAGATCACAAATTTCGAAATGTTGCGGAACAATTACGGGTCAACTACTTTGAAAAGAATCTTCTTTCCAAATGAGTATTTGATGTAGAAGTACAAAAAATGCCGAATGTTTTCCGAATCAACCGAATCAAAAGATAGTCGCGACGAAAGTACATGTGAAAATGGATAAAAAATGTTTAATTACGAGTTAGAGCCTACTGCTAGCTCTAAAGTATGCGAAAATGGAACAGCGAAAAAAATCTGAATGTAAAAAATAAGCAACAGGTTCGTGTTTACGATTAAATATAATAGAATGGAACCCACTTTTAGATAAAACGGATGTTAGTTATGCGAGAAAAGTTAACAAACCCCACTCGAAGTGCTTCCTTTGAGCGTGCATTTAAGTTTATAGCCTTTTTTCAGGCCGATCTCTCACTCCATGACCTAAGACTTGACCCAAAGATCGTTGAATCACTAGTTGGCGGTTAACACTTGGCGTGATTTGTAGCCGTAGCGCATTCGCTTACGACTCGAGAGTGTTCCAATTTACACAGCTGGTGGAAGGAGTAGTATTTATTACATTGTATTACAATACTTTTTATGTATTTTAATTGCTATTTTTCTTTTTTTGTCAAATTAAAGAATCCAGGCGCTGTCTTTCGTTTTATGGTGAACACCTGTAGAGGAACAGCCCGCTTTGAACAGTATAAACCGAACTTGTTTTTAGTAATGTTGTAGAATTACACAGGTTATGTCAGAAGTTGTTTCTATTTGTAACTG
The DNA here is from genome assembly GCA_948146395.1 of Fragum whitleyi. Lineage (NCBI taxonomy): Eukaryota > Metazoa > Mollusca > Bivalvia > Cardiida > Cardiidae > Fragum > Fragum whitleyi. The sequence goes on along the minus strand of OX411544.1, from coordinate 4,419,167 downwards.
TATAAATTATCAATTGAAAATCTTATTACCTTACTGAAATCTATACGAATCCCATTTTTCTCCAGCTTGTCTTTCGACTAGGTTTTTTTAAGTTGAAGCGATCACCCTTAATCCATTTCCTTATTTCTTCATCTCGATTATTACTAGGATTTCAAGTAGGTGAGAGCGAGAGGAAGAGAGAGAGAGAGAGGCAGGTGGGATTCATTTTTGATCTTATCATATTCAAATTATATTCAAATATAAAACTTTTCAAAGGGTGGTATCAACTCACATATCATTTTCCCGTAATATTTATGTAAAAATATTACTAATGTATTATGGTATTTTTGTATTAAAAAAAGATAAGTTACTTAAAAAGACGGGTCATTATGAAAAATAACACTACCGGGGGAGGGTGTTTCATCGTATTCTAGAAAGCACAAATCCGTTGACTTAGAGAGCATTCTCAATTATTGTGAACTTTTGAGTGGCTCTTCACAGTAAATCGCTCTAAATGTAATAAAGCGTTTGAAAATAAAGTTCTGTAGCGTCTACCAATTGAAACGTGTTTACCGACCTTCTGGTACACGGCATCCCTTGATCGACAAACCTTATTTGATCTGGATTTTCCCTCTAGTGAATATAACTGTTATCATTTTTTCACAAATAAGATGTAAAAGAACAGAAGAGTAACGCCGAATTAAGATGTAAAAGAAATAAGATGTAAAAGAACAGAAGAGTAACGCCGAATTAACGCAAAATGACGTCAGAAGTACGCGAGAAACTTCAAAAATGGTTCAGGCATGGTTAAAACACCGGGTCTCACGAGACAGCTCGGGTGATAAAAAGACAGGTATAGTTCCGCAAGAAAGAGTGAGGTTCGAGAACCGTTATCTCCTATCATTTTCAATGTAAAATTGATCTTTGATCACTCACTTGAAATTGAAGGACTATAATAATCTACTCTCTCTTTTTTCTGTCCACTTACGACTGACGGTATATCTTACTATCGATTACGTTGTTAAGGCAAGACGTCGTTACGTTTGCATTTCGAAGGACCTCCCATGTCATATTTATTTCATTAAATGTCCATATCAGTTGCGCCAAGTTCAGTACTGTAGGTTAACCCTTTGCTGTTTAATCCCTGCTTTTTACGTGCCTGTGATTTTATGATTTAGAAAACATTGTGAAAAAAGAAGAAATTGCTTCTGACAAGCAATTACTTCTTTTTCCACATTATTTTATACCCTACTGAATGGTTATTTTTCAATTTAAATCCACTTTAAATTTTCGCCTGCAACACCTTTGAATTTGGACAGGTCTAAAATTTTGTAAAACAGGAAAGGGTTAAGCAACCAATTACCTATGTGTTTTTCAATTCTGTATTTAACATTCAAACCGACCCATTTTACTCAAATAAACGGTTATTCACAAACGTAGGTTTAGTACATTTTTCTTGCATGTTCGTCTGTTTTTATCAATCAAGATGTGCCTTGATAAATACAGGTGCCTAAATCGAAATTAAGAAAACAGAAATCTCGACGCATGTGCTATGCATCATTTAACAAGCAAGCAAACAAACAAACAAAAAATTATGAGCAAAGCAAACTTTGTGCATCGGCATGGGTAAGCGAGGAGGAAAAAAGACACAAAAATATTTATGAAGGTCCAAATGGTATTGTAAAGAAATTCCTAAACTTTCTGTTTTGTGCTCACATTGCTTGCTATATAATAAACTCGGTTGTAGATTGACATTAGGGTAGCATAAAAACTGTCCATTTTGATATCAATAATTCTATAGTCATATATTGAATCTATGTGTATGCAAAAAAATAAGAGGGATGATCGAGAAATTCGTATAATTTGACTATAACTTTCGCATGCCTAGCTTGTTCAGTGTTTAATTTGTTGTGCATGCAGTTCAGTTTCTACAATGAGCATAATTATCTCTTTTTTTTTCAAAGTTTTACCAAATGCACTTATATTTGGTTACCACTGTAACATATGTATGCTAAGGCGCGGGAACGTCAAAGAATAATGAAAATCTGTTGCATGAATCAAAATATCTGGAAGTATTCGTGTCTTTAAGTTGAAATTTCTTGACAGAGCTAAAAAGGTGCAAGCAGCGACTCAATTTTCATATCTTTAACATTGTATTTACGGACACAGAATATTTAAATGAGACTGAATAAACGTGGGAACAGTGACTCGACGTCAACACCAAAATATGAATTTCGTAAATGTTTCAAATTCTGTCATGAACTAGGTTATACGCAAACCCATACCTTTCAAATGAATTAGAAAAGAAAACATAATTATGTATTAGATGAAAAAGAGAACTTTTCTTTAAGTTAACCTCGTTATTCAATGAGGTTAAGGCTGTACAAGAGGAATTAGAATGGTCTAATTGAGATTCAACGAACAAAGCCGTCCACATTGTTTCTCATTATTTTACAAACAGAGGTCCTGCATCTGGATCTCCACTTCATTAGAAATACTATTCATTTAGAAATTGTATACACATTTGATTCCAAATGACTATGGATACTTTCTGCATGTGGTTTATCAGCCACAGTAAGGTATGCGAGCAAACAGACACTTTGTAGAAAAGTGTTAAAAATAACGTCGCATTTGACGTTCTTACTCCCCCGCCTAGGTACGCTATTGAAATCCGATGACATGGCCGATGACAACTACATTCGGAACACCACTCGGCCAATCTCACGATCAACCTCGGATGTACATAGACGGACTATTTTTGAAAAATACGGGAAAACCTTGGAAAAACTTGATGACGCCAGTTAAAATAGCGTTAGCCCTCGAATCTTTGACTGAAAACATTCGACGTCGCCAACGCTACTCGTTTAAGTCACTGACAAGAATCAACCGTTTCCTTAGTTAACTATCTTTAGATTCTTTAATAACGGATGAAAAATCTTAATTTTTGAGAATGAGTCGTCATTCTCGAAAATCAAGATTTTTCAGCCGTTATTTATAATAAAAATATAAATCTTAAGGTAGCACTGGTTGTTTCCGTGCTAGTTTTTCTTATACTGCTTCCGCCTAACAAAACGCACAGTTTTGTTACATACCTATCCGCTTTAAATACATCCGTCGGATGATCCGAGGTCTGTTGCAGTCTACGGAAATGACCAAGTGATGTTCCGAATGATGACAACTAGCCACTCGAATATGTTTTAGGCTGTTAAGTAATTCGTCCTACGCCTAATTACGCATTCTCGTGAAATATTTTTTAAATCAGACACAGCCAGTTTATTATCCTCTATATTCTTAATAAACATGCCAATCTTCCAAAAAGCGTGGAAAGAAAAGGAATTGCTTAATAGTGTTCAAATATTCATGTATGTTTTTCTTATCAATGTCTTCTTCGGGGATGTAAAACCCGCTTTAGAAAGTAAATGGGTTAAGGAGTCCAAGTATTTTAAAATACTATAATCAGTTCAAATTTCAAGGTCGTCTATACAAATTTTATATACAGATATGATTCACTGGCCGGGCACTAGTACACTCATCGGTATGTGATTGGCGGCTATGAATAGACGCGGGATTTCCGAACCAAAACTGTGCAAAAAAGGAGCAACATGCAAAAAAGTAACTGAAATAGTTGCAATAAGAAAATATTAATAAAGGTTCATGGGTTAAGCAGACCTTTTACTCCAGAACAATTAATGCACTATATATTGAGAATTGTTAATCATAAGCAGATACATAATGATATGATTAGTAAGCGATATTCGTCAGAACAAAGATTTTAGGAGTTTAATACCCAACACTTAGAGAAATCAGAGATAACTCTCGTGTGTTTCGCCATATAACAATGGCCAATACTTTCTTTCCATCTACAAAAGGCGTTACTAGTGTTGGCACATATTAAAGTAGACTATAACCTAATGACAACATCTTATTTTGGTTGAAAAGATATGAACATTTCAGGTCTCCTTTAGACATATTTGACTGTCATTCGTAAATCAAGGGGCGTGAGCGAGTGTGTATCATCGCCCGTAAAAGACTCGGTAAATTTGGTCATCTAATTGGGTTGATCTGGAAAGCGAATTCTTATTTAACCAGTCGGCCATAAAAATCTCGTAAATACAGATTTCAACATTTTGTTAGCTTCTCAAAATACCATGAGATAATAACTTTTTTCTTTTGTCAGTCCTTCCCTCTGAAAAAATATGCCCGGTGTTTAGGATGGCAAAATCTGTTTGCAATTTATACTACACTTTGCACGTGCACTTGCGTGCAAAGCGGTGTATAAGTTGCTAACTGTTTGCACCATTTTGTCCTTCTGAACGCAGAGTTGTATCATTGCAAGACGACAGTTAGATAAGTGGATAGACTTAATCGAAATATGAACAATTATTCGCGAGTCGACAAAATTCAATATATCCAGGGTAGAGACGAGTTGTGTTTCGTTATCGTGTCTCTAGTTTTGGCGTAGATCCAGACGTTCATTTACTGAAAACGGCCAGTACGCCTCAAATCGTCGTTGTGTCAAGTCAAAAGGTTCGACAGAACGCTGTGGAATAATTTCAGAATTGTGAGTACCATCACTGTTCACGTATTTAAAATACTATGTTTTATTACAACGTGTACTTTTACCAAATGCAAGCTTTTCCGCTTTCTACCAGTCTTTAGTGATCATTATAAGATATTAACAACGAAATAAAGCATGATCTATTATAACTTATAAACTTATCTACATTTCGGACGAAGTTTTAATATCAAAATAAGTGTTGACCGATTATTGACTTGAGACAAAAGATCAGACCGTATTCATGCCCGCTGAAGATATACACACGCACAGAGACGACAACCCTCAAAATCAAAATTAGGAAATCCGTCTCAATTCTAAACATTTAGTAAAGTTCAGTAGCGATTGATTTCTTGTGCGATATTGCACTCAAGGAACGAGTGTCACATTGATTTCGGTATATTTTAAGAGTGACCGGCAACATGGTTATTCACTCGGTCTACATGTTGCCTTTACCCGACACACACTCAAAGGAAAACAAAATTTAAACCGGTTTCCATTAACTTTGATGATATTGTCGTGGCATTAAGATAACCCCACTAGATATTTGAACGTTTTGTCTTAAAATAAAGGAGAATTGTAAATTACAGTGGCATTGTTTACAATATAGGGGTTGTAAATTTTTGTCAGTCTTAGTGAAAGTCTGATGGATAATTCTGAATAGGGAGGGGATATTCATTTATACAGTTTTTTCATTAACAATATTAAACAGGTTTTAAGGATTTACACAAATAAACATAGAAAAGTATGGAAATACGGACCTTAATGATCCAGTGTTTGATTTACTTTATGTATACATGTATATGTCGAGTGAGATTTACTCCTATTTAAACTGCGCATTTCCGTTTCATTATTGTCTCTATCGAAGCAAATGCCCATAACAGCGACGCCACAAGAAGACATATAGTTGCTGCGGGAGAAAAATTGCAAGAACACTGTAGTCATTCTACACCGGGATTTTACGTTTGGTCACTTCCGGTGGTGAAGATGTAAACATATATCTTGATTGAGGGTACCCTCGAATTTCTTTGGATTGCAACTTCTAGTAGCCGATTCATCTTGATTTTTGTTCTTCATCGCAGAAAAATGATACTTCTTCTGAACAGAACATTTAATGTGTATGCTAGATACAATTTACGCTCAAATGTCGACAAAATAATCAATGTAGTGCACCCTATTCGATACGCCGACGCCGGGTCAGTCATTTAAATACATCGGTTCAGTCAAAAAGAGTTTTAAAAAACTAAATGGGTTTGTCAATACAGAAATGCAACTGCAACGGTTTTGTCACCTCTTGTTTGTGGAAAACCAGTATTTTATACGTTTGTTTCTCCAGTTTTATAAGGACCTGCATTCTTACACCAACAACATTTTTTTTACCGAATGTGAGTTGATCATTTATTGCCTAAGCACTTAGGTTGATTTATAAAATATTTAAAAGCAAAAGTGAGACACTTTTTGGGTAGTAAGTCGTTCTTGAGCTAATACAAATTTAAGCTGTCAGAAAATCTGTCCATTGCCTACCCATTTTCTTTGAAGAAGGGCATATTGTAAAGATCAAGCTACACCGTCACATTTTCTCTTATTTATTGCTAAGCGAAACACAGATAAATCACTGTTTTAATACTAATGTCTTCTTGTAAAGAGAGAAATATCCTCTTTTTCTTTTCATCAAAACATTGGAATAAAAAAATGGGCGTGTGTAAGTTCGAGGGTGGCTCTACCGGTAGTATAGAATATTTTCGGAACTTTTTTATCCAAAAGGTGTAAGTACATTTCGATCCAGAATTTTTAATCCGTTAAAAGTGTTTCAGTTGAATTACCTGATGCAAAGATGAAGGAAGACAGGCAATGTCAATATACTTAAAAATAATTGAGAATGTCTTAATTCTAAGAAATTATATGACATGGCACCAATATACATAAACGAGACTTTGAATACGCTATGAATGGATCCTTTTAATTGTGCGCAGCACAATTACAGTGTCTATTCTTGGAGAGGGTATTGCGTATTTAGCACACTTTTGACACCCCCCCCCCATTTTGCAGTTGATGGTTTTTTTTTACATGGAGAAAGAGCAACCCATCTTTTGGCAATTTTGCTGAATTTCATTAAAATTCCCCCAACTTTCCGCATCCTATAATTGACACTGCAATTAGAGAGTTTAATTCACGATGATAAATAGTCAGGATTGCAATTTGATCCCTTACCTCAGATAGCCACTAAAATGCACTAATATGCATGTTCATTGTGAATAAACAGTGAATTTATAGCGTGCCACTTCACCCTCTTTCATTTTTCCTCAGTGTGTTTTCTGGCTCTAATGCTGTCTGTCTTTGATCTACCTACAATTATTTTTTCCAAAACCTTGTAACTACAACTTTTGATGTTCCCTTAAATACTTAATACAATTTTTGACACTATTTTCATTTACAGAAAACCTACGATATCGAATTGCAGTTTGTAGGCTTGTTATTTCCAAATTCAAGTTACTGACTGATTCAAAGGACGGAGGTGAATTCGTCTGTATATTAAATAATAACCGATCGATGGTAATAAGAGAAAACTTGAAATTACAGGAAGTGTTTTTTTTTCTCTATTTGTTTAGGATAAAGCCATTCTTCAAATGCGTTATTGAATGTGACATGTATTGAACGGTTATAACTGTAATAATTGACATCTTATGTTTGGGTGAATTTTTGATTATACCGGTACATGTATATATCTAAACTATTGGTTCAATAAGTTACAATAATTGTCTAAATCTTCAGTGTTTACAGTGAAATATTCTGTTTCAATTAACTTTGTTTAGTGCTCAAAGCGATAAAAATCCTAGTCCAAAATACGATTATTCGTTACCATAAGTTCTGTAATGTCAATTGACCATAAATTCTTCGAAATCTTTAACGTTCAAGTAGTATTGACAGAGTTTTGTCGCCTTTGGGCGATTTGTTAATCATTACGAGTCCCGTGACTGCATTCCATTTTTACAAAACACGAGTTAAGCAGAAACGAAAACTCGAAAAATCCAACGCAAATATACGAGACTATCCCTGCTCAAAAATAGTCAGCACCACGAATCAAAACATTTTTTTTCCAATTATATCTAATTTGAAGTCTCCTTAGCAGTGACAGATATTTCTCTCATGTAATTATATAAATTGGCCACACCAATTCAAAATCCGTCATTGTCCGCTTTTAATCAAGATTTGCAAAATAAATATATTCATTTTAGCAGAACCAGAGATAGGGAATGGCTTTATCGCATATTCTCCACCTTTTTTTCCAAATAAAGACAAGTTTTATAGGATTCTTTGTGGACAAACCGCTGTATCATTATGACAAACCCGCTGTGTTATGGTTGTATTCGATGACAAACCCGAAATATAACCGATTTTTCGATGGAGCATTGTGTACATATATAACCCTTTATATGCATTTGAATGTTGATTTGGTACTAAGTGGTGTATGTTGTAGCAATCAAGATATAATTTCATTGCAAAAAGGGGGAAAACAGTGGATTTCGATGTCCTCGTCGGGGTAAACATTTTTATTGTCACCGCCGGAAGTAACCAAACAAAATTGTACCGGTGTAGAATGAATACAGTGAAGAATGCATGACGAAAATACTGTTAAGATCCGCCATGGTTCTTTCACGTGCTAGTTGTAAAGCACTGTTACACAAGACCTCGGTTTAACGTCAGCCATCCGAAAGATAATTAATTTGTTAGTGTGCCAGCCCGGGAATTGAACCCACGCGATCGGCTTTCAATTGTTTGTGGTAATTTGCCCTACCGACTGGGCTAATGGGGCTGAATTCTTAAAAGTATTACACTTATAAATATTTCCGAGTTCCAATCGTCACCTCTAACGCATTTGTAAAAATCTAATATCCGTGTATATATGACTCAGTTCATAAGTCTGGCTAGCAATCTAACAGAAAAGAACAAACATAACAGAACTGTTCTATTCTGTCAAGCAATCTAACTGCAAGTGACAACCATTATGTGTAAACATACCATTCTAAAGATCATCTAACTAACATATCTACAGTCGGTTTCATTTTATGATTGAAACTCCGTATTTTAAATTGCTATATTTCTGTATTATCCAATTCTACTCGTTTTTAACCAGGTCCTGTATAAGATGAAAACCGACCTGCTCCGAAAGCGATGGTCTCGAAACAAAATCTTTCAATATGGCTGGCTAAGGTACTGGACGAGTATGGATATAGTGAGAAGAGGGTCCAGGAACGAATATGGATGAAAGACAAGAACTCTCTGGCTAAAACTATTTCTACACGAGAAATAACGACTGACAAAAACATAGAGAAGTTTATGGTAGGAAGCCAAAGCGAGGGAATATCATTATGGGGAGAAAGTGATAGCGACTGGATGCAAATGAACAAAGCAATGCTATGCACGGACAAACAAAGAAACATTAAAGGTGATAAACATGGTCGCGAAGTATTTAGAATCGACACAAAAAATGCACCAAATGGTTATACGTTTCTTCAGTACAAAAACCATGACAATTCTTATCGTCTTTTTCCTGCTAACCTAAAGCATTCTTTAAAGAAAACTCCAAATGGTATTTACTTGTCAAGCGCCAAATTCATGGAAAATAATGAGGACGTGTTCCACAAGAGCACCGGTTATATAGGTAGAAATACCGTTTATAAGGAAAGAAAAGGTCCTTCCATTCCAAAACAAACAAAGAGATCTGGATTTCACGATTGGGTACTTAAACACTGCAACTTAAAAATAAATGAAGAAATAGATTTTGTTCGGTGCTTGGAATGTCATTATCCGGCTTTAATCAACTCCTGGGTAAACCGTAAGCGACCATATAACTGGCCTCCTCAAGAAATTATGACAAAAATTGCAGCAAAACCCATTCATGTTGTACCAGTTGGCTTAGCAAGTTCCAAATATGAAGAACTACAATGGAGGTTTAGTTTTACTCTTGCTGAAATTTCTCTTGTACGATCCTTTAACGAAACGCAACGCAAGATGCTGATTATTTTACGACAAATAGCCAAATACCTGCTTAGGCCAATATCACCCGACATCTCATCCTACATCATTAAGAATGTAACATTTTGGATAATTGAGAGAACAGACTGTGACATGTTCAGAATCAACCAGCTTCTTGATCGTGTACTGGATGGTATCGATTTCCTACTGGAATGTGTCGACAAGAGAACACTAAAACATTACTTCATCCCAGAGCGAAATCTTTTTCAAGGAAAGCTGCAGGGGAAACAAAGAAACTTGATCGTTGAAAAGCTCAGCTACATCAAAGCGAACAGCATACAAATACTTCGCCAGATTTTACTTTCAAAAGACATCGAAAAAGACTATCCGTGTTTGGTGGTCGAGTTAAGGAACCAGGGTTTTTTGAATCATTTGGATAAAGTAGTTTCTTTGCAATCTTATCCCATGACAACTTCCGAACTGGCAAATTACTTTACCTACAGCTATTTCTGTGACTTTTGGGTTTTGATAATGTTTTATGGAAATGTCTGGGCTTTCCTCACCTTTGGCACAAAATTGTTGTCGGACCCGCTCAGCATTGATATAACAGAAAAGCTTCGTGAGCCTGAATGCCATTGGTACCGATGTAGAGTCATAACTAGAGACAAAATGAACAGAAAAAGTCTTTTAAAATTAGAATACTGTGGCTGGTTTTTGAACATGCTTTTTAATATCTCAGAGAAATTGAAAACATGTTCACGAACTAAACCATTTGTACTCATTTTCTTATATGCAATGATATTTTTCATATAATATACTTACCCACAAAAGTAACTATACAGCATAAACAAAATTATGCCTAGAGCTTTATAATTTGCATGCAGTGTTGCCCGATTTATCCCCACTTTAGTTATTTTTTTCAAATTCAATGAGAACTTAAAAAGCTCAATTGCGGGATACCAGATTTTACTTACAGACAAGTAAGTGAGAATCTCTCATAATCTCTTCTTTATCAAACTGTTACGTTCACAAATTACCGGTTTCGCATTTATTGCATTGCACAGAGGCCCTATACAACAGTTCTTTGAAAATTGCAATATAGTTCAAAATTACAGACTTATGTTGTTAGATCTAGTTGTTCTTGAAAACTAATACACTTCTTCTTATACTGAATTGGAAGGCGTTGAGGTTTCAAATTCTCTCCTTGAAGCTTTGAAACTAATGTAACTTTCAATTTAAAAAAGTAAAATATATTGTTTTTTGATAAATTCCTGGAAGAAATCTTATGGATTTTCTAAGTTTCTAAAGTCTAAGGAAGTCAGTCAGATAAGCCATAGTGGACTTATATGATACTTATTTATTCTGATTCTAGGTATATACTCTCATCACCAATACTCATTAGCCGAAAAGCATGGTATAGAAATTTAATGATTAAAGAAAAACATTGAAACAAATAAAAATCAAAGCGCTGAAAGCACTGGAGGTGGACGTTTCTGGTGGCATTGTGGTGAAAATAAAACGAGACGAAAAGAAATTATCCACGTAAACAGGTGATAAATGTAAAATGTTTCGACCCAAGATCGGCAAGTTTCAATGTTAATGCAAACTTTATAGAAATTACAATGGGTTTTTTACTTCTTTTTGTTAAGCCTTTGTTTACGGTTCAAAATACGAATAGAATATGACCTTAACACCTTAGGTTTAATTTTTTATGAAATATGTGCGACCCGTCACGCAAAAAAGGAGCACCCGAAAAAGAATTTGAAAAAAATAGATCGGTTCCAGTACCGGTCAACCAGAGGTCGCATTTTCAAAAATATTTTACGCAATACCCAGATCGTTCCTTTTAAATGGCGGGTCACATAATAATCGGGGGCATCCAACCCTCTTTAATCCGCATGAGCTGTTCACTTCACATTTAATGCAAAATTGACTCTAAATATAAAATTTTCTAAGAGTGTGCTTATGAGAATTCGTGATAGATTAGTAACTTTTAATGTACATATCCACAAATAGCACCAGCACCAAACACCTATATTGAAAGGAACAAATGCAATCTCGCAGATACAGATGCGGCTTCAATGTTAATGATATCATTGAAATTCTATGTCTCAAAACGTAGGCCTACAATTCTTTATCTAAATGTAGTGTATTCGATAAAATATGAATTACAAGACACTGTTTTGCTTGTGTTGATTCTTCTCATATTTTTTCACGAAGCTTGGTCATATATCATAAATTGGAAAACGAATATTTCTGGTATGCCTGTCAGCATTTGGAAGAGAAAAAATTGAATGAAAGACCTAGAGATTGTCAAAAAATATGGTTACTAGTCAAAGCTCCCGTGTTCTTAATATTTTAAAATTGGGTTGAACGGTTGATTAGAAATCCGCTATCCGCGGGACCGCTATAGGCGGGTCTAATGCTATGGAAAATACATCAAAGTTATTAGAATATTACATTATTAGATGTAGACAATGTATGCATGTCCAAAATGGCTCTTTATTGTTTGAAGAATCAATGTTGTAACTCCGTACATCACGTATTGTATCTGACGTCATTTGGTCTCCGGGCCCGGTAAAGCGCAAAACCTCAAAAGCACTGAGTATTTCCCCTTGGGGTTAACCATCTCGGAAGGTATTGCTCTGTAATATCCACGGCAGGAGACTTCTTTGCGAATGCGATCGTTTTCCGGTTACCCGTGAAATAAAAGAAAGAAGAAAACAAACCGAAGTGTAAATAACAAAAAGATGTGAAACATAGACCGCGCGTCGTGCGAATAAATATACCTTAAAGCCCCCGCAACGGCATTTAGATCGGCAGAAGTATGCCTTAACTCAAAAGAATTTGAGTTGCCTAGATATACGATAAGACGATTGTCTGTAGTAGACGACGTAAAGATATATAAGTTAGCAAAAAGACATATTGTCTACCCGAAATATAAGCGGAGAACCTCTCAACGTAGACTTTAATTCATGTTTTCCTTCAGTTAAAAAACATTGCACTTGTGCCTCCGTTGAGCGTTTCTCCCCCGAAAAAACTTTGAAAGAGCCAATGTCCCCCTTCCGCGTAAACACAGGTTATACGTTAATTCGAGTCAGGCGGAGTAGGCTACCGGCTATTTATAGAATACACGTACATTGTCGATAGCAGACGACGTAGTTTAATTAATTCTAGAAAGATATTAAAATGTACAATTTGTTATTGGAAGACCCCTCAACTGAAAGCAAATGACTAATTTTTCAGGCTCCTGTTAAAACAACGGAGAGAATCAATAGTTGACTTTTATGTGTTCGTAATCAGAGTGTCCTAACTCGCAATAGTAATACAAGCGACTTACGACCTTCTTATCACAAACCCTAAAACAGCAAAATTCCTGAAAATGTTCGGGATTGTTCACCGAGGTGATCTAGACTCAAGAAGTTCTTCATAAGTGAGAGATCTTTCTAAATCCGAGTATGTAAATGCGGGCTATCAGTTCAGCCACCTAGTTTTATCCCCCTTACACCACCGTAAAACCTAATAGGCGAATCACCGCCTTGTCTATAAATAGCATTCTTGCGCAAAACAAAAATTCGCTCGGTCTAGGATTGGCAGATGATTTCGCATTTAATAGATGTCTTTGATTAATATTCTAATTGTAAAGAATTCTTGAAAAGTGCCATTTTCAAAATGCACAGTTATCGAGCGGAGCTAAGTCTTGTAAAAAAGAAAATTGAACCAAAGCCGGTACAACTTTTTTGAAAAGCTATTAACAACTGACAGGATTATTCTCACGTAGTACTAACACTGGGTGACGTAGAAACGTCCCCCAAAAATGGGAATTCTTTGATTTTTACTAAGCTTATACTCGGTCACTCATCTTCACAGGATACAGCCCTATAGTGCAGTCCTATAGTGTATTTAATAATGTATCGTTTGGCTGTCTTTAGGGAACTTACTATCCTGCTCTGCCTTCAGTATTACAAAACGTTTCCAATATTTTAGAAATAATAACCTCGTTTGCATGAGCAACTACTTGAAAAGTGAATGTGGAGAGGAATTGGGGGTGATATGCTGAATGCAGTGCTGATGCCCATTGCTTTTGTATGACAAAAATACCAGAAATCTATGGCTAGGTGCTCAAGCTTCCGTGGTGACCGATATGTATAGAAGCTAGACTCGTTGTCTGAAGGTCCATGATTCAAGCTCCACCAAAGGTGGGATTTGTTCATCGGCAAACTACTTAATAGCCATCCCCCGTCAACCTAACCGTAGACTTAAATAGCAATGGGGAATTAACCCTTTGCTGTTTAATCCCTGCTTTTTACGTGCCAGTGATTTTATGATTGAGAAAACATTGTGAAAAAAAAGAAGAAATTGCTTCTGACGAGCAATTTCTTATTTTCCACACTATTTTCTACCCTACTGAATGGTTATTTTTCAAATTAAATCCTTTTTTAAAATTTCGTCTGTTAAACCTTTGAATTTGGACGGGTCAAAAATTTTGTAAAACTGGAAAGTGTTAAAAGTCTGTACCTCCCTCTCAAGAAAGTGAAATCACGAGGTCTCTTGTTTCTATTTACAACCAAGCATTTCTCTAAGCGTTTTCAGTTAGGATAAATTATCAACTCAAGATTTTTGTAGGTTCGGCTAAAATTTCATACTATGCAAATAAGGGGATGTAGACTTCGTTCACATCCATGTATTTACACATCAGTATTCATTAAGGAAGTGAACCCGTAATAGTTCTGCAACGTTTCACAATTTATGGATTTTAACGGTGTTAAAGGAGGTTTCCTACTGATTTCATTACGAAACTTTGGTTAACATTGTGAAAGATTAAGCGTTCCGAAATGTTAAGGAATTATTAAGGGTCCACTACCTTAAAAGTTGAGAATTTTCCATGTCACTGGCTTAGAATACATGTCACTGGCTTAGAATACATGTATTTGTATGAATGGTTTATGCAGGCTTCACACTGTCCCGAAGATGACATTAGATGGACACGCATGGACATGGAAATATTCAAAATCGAACCTTATCGTATCAACATCGAGACAATCGTAAGGGCATAGATAGCCGTCGTCATTCGGAACATCACTCGGACTTTTCCGTAACTTGAGAAGTACCTCGGACGTAAGTGTAGTAATTTTGGGTCATTTTTTAGGTATTTCGGCTCCTGGTGGTACTTCGGTTAATACGCATAAAGAAAATCACATTTTGTTAATTCTTTCCGATCGTCTTTCGAGATCTTTTGGGCAAATAATAATTTGATAACAAAACGCAGTAAGACACTGCGTTTTGTTATCAAATTATGATATACCCATTATTCTTCTTTCGTTGATTTTGTTTTATGCAACGTCATCCTTACCGGGATCGTTTATGTTTGTGACGTCACATAAACTGGCTCGTTGGCCGAGTGGTTAGCGCGCTCGACTCGTAACCTGGTGGTTGCGGGTTCGAGCCCCACCGGAGGCGGGTAGTGTATTTGGGCAGGACACTTTACAGACAGGGCCCCAGTCCACCCAGCTGTAATAATGGGTAGCAGTGGTTAGAACCCATTTGCCTCTCTCTATGTGTAGGATAAGAACTGGAATGAGTTAGGACCACGATGGAAATAAGAGTCATTCGACCCTTTATCGTGTTATCCTCGAGTAAAAAAAACAACAACAACAACAAAAAAAAACCAACCCACGTGCGAAATGACGCGCTTTCATGGCGGCACCCGAGGCCTATTCCGTAGAATCGCAGAAGGTTCCCGATTGAGCCATCGTATGACCGCTGCTTCAGTTCCTGAGACTTCGGTAGCAACTTTGTGAGCAGCGTGAAAATCTTTGACATACCCAAAAATATACAAGACCACACGAAGCTTCAGTTTCGTGTTGAATTCGTGTGTCCATTTTGTCATTCGTAAGGCCATCGTGAGGGCATCTGCTCTAATCTCGTCTTAACTTTACGGGTTCGTTGGTGCAATCGTCCAATGCTCTATCTACAAAGGAATCAAGAAGCTCTCCGGTTGTTTTAGGAAGGCAACACGACTACGTGAGGCCCTCACAATGCCGCCGTGAAGCCATGGTATTATAGTACGATATCAAATAGATTGGACCACGGTAGGAGTATATACGATCGTATTTAAGTAGCTTAAGAGTTTTATAAGTATAAGTGATATAATAGATTCTTTGTGTAAAGAAACAAAATTAAAACAAGAGCACCATGATGGTCTTATATTGCTCACCTTCGTGTCCTTGACTCCTGCCTTATCAACTTGAATTGCCTTGTATGATAATTAAATGACAATCAATAGCCGCATTTTCAGCAAAATCATTATTGTTAACTTCTACACTATAACATTTTAAACTCTTTTTTTTTTTAAATATTCCATCAAGAGCTTGATATATACATCAGTCTAGTGATAATTAGGAAACGTCTATTACAGCTCCTTTTCCTTAGAGACATTGCTTTTTGCCCAATAAACCTTTCCGATTGATTGTCATGTTGAAATCTTACGTAAAACTCTAATTGGGTCAAGTAGGGTCAAGATCTAGGTCTACAGATCAAACAAAAGAATTGTCCTGTGGCTATATAGTTTTTAAGACTCCTTTTGCTTTGACATACATTGGAATGCACCCAAATCAATAAGACCCTTCATTAAGACCTGAAAATTATCTTCAACAAGTTTGGGAGAGATTGAGCGAAAATTGCGACCTCTTTGATGGTAACAAGAGGACCATGATGGTCCTAGATTGCTCACCTGATTCTCTTTGACCCCCTGGTACATCACATTAACTAAATAGACAGAATGATGTCAACAGGTAGATAATTTCTACAAAAGATAAATACCATGGAAGGCTTTCAGCCAAGAGCAAGAAAAATATGCCTTTTCTCTCTTTGATTCTATATAAAGGGATGTGCCCCAGGTGGAGCCCAAATAAGACCCCAGGGTGTTGATATGAAAAAAACTTGGTAGAGGTCCACTAGATGATGCTACATACTATATATGAAAGCTATCTGCCTTCTGGTTTCAGAGAAGACGATTTTTGAATATTTTCACCGATTGTGCTCAGATGAGCTAAAAGGGATGTCCCCCAGAGGATCCCAAATATGGCCCCAGGGTCTTGATATGACCAAACTTGGTAGAGGTCCTCCAGATGATGCTACATACTATAAATGAAAGCTGTCTGCCATCTGGTTTCAGAGAATAAGATTTTTAAAGATTTTCCTTTCTTACCCATCTTGCTCGGACTAGCTAAACGGGATGTGCCCGCTTGGAGCCCATATATGATCCCAGGGTCTTGATAAGAATAAACTTGGCAGAGGTCGACTGGATGATGCTACATACCAAATATGAAAGTTGTCTGCCATCTGGTTTCAGAGAAGAAGATGACCGACGAATCCATGACGCACAACTGACGAATGACATTTTACGATCACAATAGCTCACCTTGAGCATTTCGTGTTCAGGTGAGCTAAAAAAGGCATTGTCAATACAGCTTTTTTTCCTATAACATACCTTGAAATGCAATTAAAATTAAAAGGGGTTCTTTCTTATGACCTGACAAACATTGTGAACAAGTTTGGCAGAGATTGAGCCAAAATTGTGACCTCTAGAATGGTACAAATGAAATCGTCAACAAGGCTCCTTTTCTGGTGACATACATCAGAATGTATCCAAAATCAATAGGGTCCTTCCTTAAGATACAGACCCTAAATATACAAGTCATATACAAGCAAGTGTGAAAGAGATAGAGCCATAATTGTGACGTCTACAGTTGTAACAAAACAATTGGCTCCTTTTCCAATGATGTAAATCAGAATGCCACCAAACTTCCCTTTTACTATAAAGTTTAGCTAGCTATTAGTTATATATGCACTGCAACCTATATTCAGGAGAGGAACAAAACTGCCAAGCTTCATGTCAATTGGACATAAGGTAACAGAGTTATGCTCCAGACAAAGCATTGGACGCTGCCCTCTTGCATGTTAGACACCAGTGGTGATCACATAATACATTTAAACTTTCAACTGGTGTATTTGTTTGAATGGGCTTTTACGCCACTTTCAACAATGTTTCAGTTATATCGCGGCGGCTGGAGCACCTAACAATCGATTCCTGGTATTTCTCTCACAAATTCTACCATCACATACTTTCCTAGCCTCCAGCTGCTATCTCACATAGGTCTACGAGTATCAACCCATTGGTGAGAGACAAATAGTCGGAAAGGATGCGGGCCGCCGTCGGGGATAGAACCCGGTTCGACTGGTGTAAAAAAGGGTCTTAACACTTACCCTTAAAGTAAAGAAACTAGATAGAATAATGCAAGGTGCATATTAATTTCTGCTTTTTAATGCAATGGTGGGTGGTTTCTGTCTTGAGTTAGGTACAGTTCTCGTCAATGGCAGGCTTGAAAGTCTCGACGGTCTTTGTGCAGATTGTGTCTTCACTCAGCTGGTTCCAGTGAATCACAGTGTTGACAAAGGATGAGTGTTTGCATTGGTTTGATTTGGCAAGGGGGATTTCAAAGCTTTTTGAATTGTTTTTTACTAGATCTATCAAGATATTGCTGGTTTCACAATTTTTAATATTTTGAGGTTTTACAGCTCTTTTTGTTTTGGATTTCTTTTTGAAAATCAGTTGGTGGTAGTCCAGGCACCAACCCCTAAACCACCTTATACAGCATAATTTGTCGTTGGCTTTTTCTTCTGGTCTGTAAAGATGTTAGCCCGAGTTCTGCGGTTGATTTTGTAATGAAGCTTTCCTTACGAGATCTGTATTCTTGCTTAATGAATCAAATGGATCTAGTTTTTCAATATCTTTTTGATGATAGGCATCCCAGATTATCAATCAATAGTCCGTGATAGATCGAACCATGGTTGGATAGGCCAAACTTCTACAGTCTTCAGTACAGAACTTGAGATTTCTTCTCAGGAATCCAAGGGTTGAGTTTACCTTTTTTGTTATTTTTTAATGTGACTTATCCAATTTAGGTTGGAAGAGATTAGTAGGCTTGGGTAGGGATTGTCTTGGACTTCTTTAACCCTTTGCTGTTTAATCCCTGCTTTTCACATGCCTGTGATTTTATGATTGAGAAAACATTGTGAAAAATGAAGAAATTGCTTCTGACAAGCAATTACTTCTTTTTCCACACTATTTTCTACCCTACTGAATGGTTATTTTTCAAATTAAACCCACTTTAAATTTTCGTCTGCAAAACCTTTGAATTTGGACAGGTCCAAAATTTTGTAAAACAGGAAAGTGTTAAGAATTTTATTATCCAAAGTGTAGAATTTTGATGTTTTTCCCATTTGCTCATAATATAGCATTTTTTGCATTAAATCTCATAGCCCAATATTTTGCACATATTTCAAGATTATTGAGGTGCTTTTGTAGTTCGAAGAGATCCTTGAAGTTGTTATTTGTTTTGTACAGCAGACAGTTGTCTGCGAAGAGTCAGACTTTTGATGTGGCTGTATCTCGGAGGTTGTTAATGTGGAATAAAAAAAGCAGAGGACCAAGCACTGTACTTATTGCAAGGTTGTTCTCTTTTTCGAAGAATGTTTTCTCAGGTACGCTAGGTATGATAACAATGGAGTTGCAAGTTACCATACCTGCATGTAGGAAAACAGTGATCTCTGTTCAAAATCATGCCAGGCTTTGCACCCAAATGCAAAGTTGGAGTGTGGTATATATTTAGCAACAGTTTGCCATATTTTATTATCCTGAATGCAGTGCAGGTTAAGCTGGTGTTATTTTGATAATTCTTCCTATAACTTCAAAGCATCCTATGTCACATAACCCTTTCCTGTTTTAAAAAATTTTGGACCTATCCAAATTCAAAGGTTTTGCAGACGAAAATTTAAAGTGGATTTAATTTGAAAAATAACCATTCAGTAGGGTGGAAAATAGTGTGGAAAAAGAAGAAATTGCTTGTCAGAAGCAATTTCTTCTTTTTTCACAATGTTTTCTCAATCATAAAATCACAGGCACATAAAAAGCAGGGATTAAACAGCAAAGGGTTAAACAGTTTATCCAGTCTAGTCATGGCCTAAAGGTAAAGATTCATACTAAAAAACGCTATTTCATTTAATTTTTATTGAAAATTCGAAGTCATAAACAATTATTTGTGCCACAGCTCTGCAAAACATAATACACCTATGATGTTTCAGCAGTAATAAATATGGAATGTTACCATGTAATTATATCACAGAAAGTGTAAAGTAGTTATTATAAATGTTAAAACCTGGGACGGATCAATAAATACTTACAATAAAAATACCATTTAAATAAATACAGTACCTGAAAAACAAGCTTTGAAATAAATTGAAAATATAACAAATCTGGAGACTGACAACATGTTGAAACCTGGCAATCCATGAAAAAGCAAGTGACACAAAGGTTATTTTTGAAGATCACCAAACATAAGTGCCAATGCTCCATTGCAGGTGCCAGATAATGCAATAAATTTAAGCTGAAAAAGGGGCAAATGTTACAAAAATGTTTCTTGATAGCTCTTGGAATAGTGAACACACATGCACAGTTTCAAGTTCAGTATCTTCAAAAATAAAATAGATACCGGGTATGACTAAGGTTAAATGTTCAACATACAACAAAGAAAGGCCAACAACAACTGCAAGGTGATGACAATACATGGAAGGTTTATTTCAAGACAGTCAAGTTAAAAATGACCACAATTTCTTGTATGTTTCGGAAATAAGAAACCAGAACCAGAGACTTAAGAGGGTCAGTATTGCTCCACTAGCATTTAAAGCCTTGCAGATTGAGAATATCAACACTTAATTTCACTCTAAGTATTAAGCAAGATATAACTAATTTGTAAGTAGATAATTATCAATTTTAAAAGACCCCTTTTTCTATGACATTGAATAATATTTCAAGCAACTTTTATGTGCCAAAGGTCATAAAATAAGCAGAGTTTTATTTCACAAAAATCTGTCAACAATTATACAATTTGTGATGTCAATAGCACAGCATGTTATCATCCAAAAATGATGAAAGCTGATAGAGCATGTCCTAAGCATAATTCTTGTGAAATTTGAATGAATATTGACAAGTAGTTCAGGTAAGAAGATTTTTCATATTTCATCAGACCATTCTTCAGTGAAGCGACAGTCAATAGAGCTCATTTTATAAGCCAAATAAGATTCTAACAAAGAAATGTGAAAGAGCATGTCATCAGCATGTGATTTTTTGTAGAATTCTGACCAGTAGTTTCAGAATAGAAGATGTGTTTATCACATATGGGACCATATTTCAGAGTCACAACAGTCCATAGAGCGCATGTTATCAACTTGATCATAATTTAACAAAAAAATCTCAAACCGCATTTTACTGAGCATCATTCCTGTAAAGTTTGGTTGAACTTTGACCAATAGTTTCACAATGGATGATTTTTTTTTATATTTCATTATATGAGCCTGTGAATGAGATTTCCAACAATTTCAAATCTGCGCAATGCAAAGACTCTGACCAGCCTGTGCAACTGCACAGTCTGGCCAAAGTATTTACTATGCGTTTTGTAGATAGATAAGGCCTCAAATAATCTGTACACCATCAGGTATTTTTATGTTTACAGTTAAAAACGTTGTCTACGCTGCTCCATGTTTGCCCCTCACATACATTTCAAATGATGGAAATGTCATGCACAGGCTCATATCGGACCATTTTTCAGTGATGTGACAGCCCAAAGCATCTGTGTTATAAGCCCAAACAGAATTGTATGAAGAATCTTAAAGAGCATGTCCCAAAGATCATTCCTGCAAAATTTGGTAAAACTCTGCCCAGTAATTTCAGAGAACAAGACATTTGAAGAAGAAATTAAGGGAAGGATGGATGCACAGTTACACTAATGAGGGACACCAGGCCCCGACTATAGCCATACTGGACAAAGTAGAATAGGAATCATACTGTAACTATGATTTGCAAATTTATCATACTTCATTATTCTTGTAACATTTACTCCCCAAATATCAAGTACAGGACCTATGTTCTGATAACAAATTTACGTATTAACATTCCAATCTCAAATAACTTGATTCTTGTTGTGTTCATCAAGATTTGTGCTTTCTGATTGGCTGAAAAATTAGTTTCATTACTCAATGAAAACAATTTTGATTACACAGCCTATTTGTAAGCTTCCGCAGAAAGCATTACAATAAACAATCCATTTATAAGAGGGTGAATCTTTCCATTTTTGCTTCAAGAAGTTTAATTATAAGATATTAAGACACTTTTTGTTGATTTCATGGACATATGAAACTAACTAGAAAGCCATGAATGGCTTGTGTCGCTCCACAGGCTTAAATTTCTTGTAATAGCAAATCAAAGTGTTGACTAGATTTTTCGATATTTCGGTTCTTAGAAAAAACAAAAGTTTAAAAGCAGTAATGAGGTTAAAGCAAAAGTAGGCAAATGATTGACTGACTAATTGATTAACTAATTGATGGACATTGGAGTAATAATATATATAGTTCGAAAAATGCAACTTTGTCAAGCTCAAGGGCATATAAAACAAGAGGATTTTGATGGTCCAGAATCACTCACCTTAACCCTTTGCTGTTTAATCCCTGCTTTTTATGTGCCTGTGATTTTATGATTGAGAAAACATTGTGAAAAAAGAAGAAATTGCTTCTGACAAGCGATTTCTTCTTTTTCCACACTATTTTCTACCCTACCGAATGGTTATTTTTCAAATTAAATCCACTTTAAATTTACGTCTGCAAAACCTTTGAATTTGGACAGGTCCAAAATTTTGTAAAACAGGAAAGTGTTAACCTAGATAGCTAGAAAATCACACTATTCTCAAATAAAGATGCCTGATCAAGCTGAAAATTGCTCTCGTGATCTTATGAGTCTTTAATAATCTATTTATGTGGCTATAACAGTGAAAAGGATGTTTAAGAAAACTGCAATTTTGTCAAAGTCATGGGAACATAATTGTTTTTAAGTGTCACATACTGAAATATTTCTACAAAGATAATTCATGATTGATGAATAACATATAGAAAATTGACCTCTGTCTGTTAAATACATAATTTTAATCCAATCACAGTAATTTTGTGCAGTCTGGTAATGGGTCATCAAAGGAACATTCCAGTAATATTTGTTTGATATCCATCAGAAATATTCTGAGAAAATGATTTTCAAAGTTTTCACTTTATAACATATAGAGAAATGACCTCTGTCCATAAAAAACATATTTTTCATCTGATCACAATAATTTTTGGTGGACCAATAAAGGGTCACTCAAGGATCATTCCAGTGAAATTTGGTTGATATCTATTGATTAAAGTCTCAAAAAATGATTTTCAAAGTTTCCACTATATAACATACAGAGAAAGGACCTCCGCCGATAAAATACATTTTTCATCTTATCACAATATTTTTTTTTTTTTGCAGACTGATAAAGAGTCATCCAAAAATCATTCATGTAAAATTTAATTGATATCCATCTGTTAGGTTCTGAGAAAAATTACTTTTTACCATATTTGGAAATTAGCCATGGCCATTTAATCCTTTTTTCAATTATCAAAATTTCTTGAACAACTTTGAAAGAGGGTCACCAAAGAAAAAAATTAACAACCGGATGCACGGACACATCAAGGACGGACACAGTGCAATGACAATAGCCCCAGTGACCTTTGGCCAGTGAAGCTATAAACATAATCCCACTGTATGATAACACAAAGTGGATTCATACAGGAGTGTGATTAAGTTAATAGTTTCATACCTCCATGAATTAAAAAATACTCTTTTGATTTGAAATCATGAAACAAAAATGGAAGAATTTCCCAATAACACATAGACATATTTTTGTGGGACTACTTTGCTGCAGGCAAGCTAAAAAATAGCTGAGTACTTATAATTGTTTTTATTGGGAAATCAAACTAATTTTTCAGCCAAGCAGAATGCACAAAATTGATGGAAGCAAATGATATCAAATTACAAACAAATGTTGGCGAAAAAAAAATCACCATGAATAATACTAAATTAACAGTTCTTTGCATAACAGCACCAGATAAGTGCTAAGTGCTTTCACGTTTGAAATATAAATCCACACATAAATACTACAAAGTTACAAGAAAGTCTTTACATATATCACAAACAGTGCAATGTGCGCCCAAGTTATTGCATCATTGAGTGTATTATTCATCTGGTTGGCATAATAAAGCTATTCCTCTCATGACCCAGAAGTTTGGATGTTTATCTGAAGGAAGATTTACTGCGGTTACAAAGTTAGTCGAATGTCCAGTAGAAGACAGAGTCCCTGCCCTTTCTGACGTTCTGTAAAGCGGACATTCATACACATGGGACGGTTTATCTGAATCTCCTGCTTGTGTCTGCTGCTTGGACAACACTTCTGCTATATTGGACTCTGCTCGACTTTGCTGTTTCTATAAAATAAAACATAATACCATAGAATTTGTATTACACCTTGAAAAATGTTTTTATTTTACATATGTTCGCTGTACAAATATATCTTGACAAACAGAGGCCCATGAATACCAAAGACCCTCTACTATCAAGTTTTTCTTCATTTTAATTTGATATACTATGAATTGTATCACTTTAAAAAGAGTGTGGTTTGTCTGAAAATAACCCAACAGACTTTCTCCCCTTAATTGATTTTAGTTCCTTTTCAAATTTTATTATACATCTGGGATTCAGCCAAAGACTGTACTAATATACACTTAATAATATACAATGAACCCTTGATATAAAGAATTTTCACACAAAACCAACCTGACAGCAATATACAATTAAACGGTGAAGATTACATGGTAAAATTTGTTATAATATGACCTAGGTCGCAGGAGTGAAATAGACCCATTGCACATTTTTATATTACACGTGTGTTATTACACTAGTGGAATAACTATGCAAATGAGCTAAGAACCGATAGCAACATCATATTTTTGTTGGGAAAATGACGTCATTCCATAAAGGCGTTATATGTCTCGAGGAAAAACTTGAATCAATAAATATCCTAATTTAGTGATTATATCGCAAACATCCGGGTCATATTATAAATAGAATATCACAGCCTCGTTTTTATCTGTTTATAGCTGAGTAGTTTAATAAATTCAGTATTCAATGGCACTCATTCAATATCCTCTTATTAACTCAGTTCCATAACCTTTAATATTCAAAGTGAAAAACAATAAAGCTTAGCTTCAGTCAATATATAATCTTTGACCCTACACTGACCAGTCTGTGAAATTCTAAAATTCACACATGGCGGTGTAACTTTTGTTAAACATTGCCTTCAGACAAAAAATATTGTCTGGTTGTAGCTTGAAAATATTATCAATCATATTTAATTGGATCAGCACAAAACAGTTGTA
Organism: Fragum whitleyi; assembly: GCA_948146395.1. NCBI lineage: Eukaryota > Metazoa > Mollusca > Bivalvia > Cardiida > Cardiidae > Fragum > Fragum whitleyi. The sequence goes on along the minus strand of OX411544.1, from coordinate 4,394,314 downwards.
ACTGCCGATGTATTTATAGGCAGTTACAACTGTTTCACACTGAACCATCCAATATAGGTGATATTGAGATTGGCAATCAATGGACTGCCAATATCATTGATCATGAATGATTGATTCAATATGATTGTCAATACTTTTGTAACACTGACAATGGGTTGGCTGTCTCAATGAACAAGATATGTTTGAAATACGCTACGCCCCCCAAAACCAATTTTTTTTTGACAATTAACATTCATAATTGACCATGACCTTGACCTCAAAAACCTGGATTGATGAGAGGAATCTTTATCCCATATAAAATCATTGTAACTTGAATGTTGAAGTAATGGCAACATGTTTAGTTCACAAATTAAGATTTCTCGGATTCAAATATAAAGCTGTATGTGGGGACATACAAAGGAAAATTCACTATTTTTTAAACAAGCACCCACACTTTAAATGTAATGAAGGAAAGATAGCTAAATTAATTTCACTGGTTATAACTATTAGTTGCAACTATTAATATAACTATAACTAGTTATAACTATTGATTTAATCGTAACTCCCTACCTGTACTGGTTTGAAATGTATTTCTGGTAATTTAGAAAATCGTTGCCCTGGTAACGAATCTTGTAGACATTGTTCCTCTGTTCCCCATCTAGCACCATCTAGATACAGACCAAATATCATCACACCATCCTCAGGAGGGGAACCACCCTGAAACAGAATTTTAACAATTGTGACCTGTCACTCCAAAAGGGACCTTCTGGGTATTGCCTTAAGTGTCAATCCATGTCAGGCTCTGCGAACAGGACAGACTGACAAGGGTTGAAACTTTTTGCTGGTTTTACTTTCAGAAATTATAAATCAATCAACCTTCATGTGAAAGAGTTTTTGAAATGGGACCTCTGGTTGACCTGTACTACAACAAATCTCATTTTAAAATATCTATGATATGGAGTTCCCAAAATGGTCCCTTTTCACATGACAGGTCACAATTATGCATTAATACAGGATGTTTTATGAAACAATATTGCCCCATCGGCCCTGAATAAGAGCTTTACACTTTTGACATTGAAAGGTGACCCTGACCTTGAAATGTGACCTTGATATCAAAAGATGCAAGAAGAATTTTCAATCTTCTTTACTTCAAATCAGTGCCTCAGCAGGAAACAGTTGCAACTACCTGTAAGCAGTTATGGCTCCTTTTTCTGTGTATTCTTGATTAATATTAATTCACAATGAATTTCCCAACAACCATAGAATTATTCTGTGAAAGTTTCATTGATAATCTTTAATATTTGTTGATGTAATTGCATAAACAAGAATATTTTAAGTGAACATCCATAGGGCCCCTTTCCTTCTGGGTTTTACAGATCTGCCCCATTTTTTTAAAGGAACCGTCCTTGTAATCATTCCTCTAAATCATTCTGTGAATATTTCAAGGAAAAATGATAACATTTGTAGACTTGATCATGTAAACAGGAATTGTTTACTGAAACACAGATAAACAAACAGAACTGTAAGAACCTGCATATAATATAGCTATTCTTACTTTCAGAGCTAAAAGTATTTAATTCTACTCTTTAAGGTAGTGGACCTGTAATAGTTCCGCAACATTTCTGCACTCATAAACTTTCACAACGTTAACCGAGGTTTCCTAATGAAATCATTAGGAAACCTCAATTAACATTGTTTAAGTTCATTACTTCCTAGATGTTGCAAAATGTTTACGGGTCCACTACCTTAATGAATCTACATACCTGGAAAGCACTTTCTTTGATATTTAGTTTCTGTTTGAGGTCACTCAGTGATTCTACAGTATCATATTGGTTGGTTTTGATTGTAAATTCAAACTGTAAGGAATCTATAGATATACCCAACTTTCTGGCATGGTTTTGAAGTACACCCGTCAAAAACCCTGAATAACAGAATTAAAGTCAAATTTTAGATGATTTAAAATGAAAATATGTGGAAACAACAGACAAAATCATTTTCTGCAATACATTGTCTATTAACACTCAATTAAGTTCATTTAAGCTAGTGCTTTAAATGATGAAAAATATTTAGCTTTGATCAAGTTCAATGTTATAATACTTCTATATCAATAAGTTATTGAGAATATTTAACATTAGCATTCTTACTGAGCTTTGAGCAACTTTTTCACTCAAAAGTCCTTAATGATTTTTAGTCAGGATATAGTCTTTAAAGATTTAAGCAGAATGATCACAGCTAGGGCTTGAGGATTTATACTCCATTAAGGTTTCACAAAATGTCTGCTAACCTTTTATCAGTCAAGTAAACAACCTATGTGAAATCATTTCTGTTAAAACATTTAGTCTGAATAGATCTATATCATGAAGGTCATTTAAAGGGTTTTTCTTTATCAAATACTAATCAAATGTTTTCTATCAATACTAAAGCAGCCTATGCACAGACAATCTTACTCATAATATTTATTCAATGTACCGTTTTTTTCCCTAATAATAGTGCTCTCCCTAATAGTAGCACCCCTACATTTTTTACTAAGAAAACCCACTTCAAATGCCAAAATTTTAAGAACTTGTTTAGATTTCTTTCCTTATTTAATGTGAATTTCCTCTAAACTATCATTTAAATAATTGTTCAGAGGAAAATTTACCACAAATTAAAGGGAAAAGGTCCTAAAAGACAAGTTGGATGATTTTTTCAATCAGAAAATGCATGCTAAATAAAAGCTCCCTGACCATGTTAGGTATAGCTCCCGGGAGTGTTTATTTGCCATAATTGCCCATTCATGATCAATTATATTGACAATTTAAGGGATTGAAAATATTATTTATCGTTTTAGACAATATTGACAATTGATTCAATTTTATTGTCAAAAATATTGATGATAGATAGCTACTTAAGGTAGTGGACCCGTAATAGTTCCGCAATGTTTTGTAAGTAATCACTTTAACAGTGTTAACCGACGTTTCCTTATGATCTTCATTAGGAAACCTTGGTCAACATTGTGAAAGTTCATGAATTCCGAAATGTTGTGGAACTATTACGGGTCCACTACCTTAAGCAATATTTAACTGATGACACAAAATCCACAACAGCAATATTCCTAAATCACAATACCTTGTGGAAAGTAGAAGCCTGACAACCAATAGCTATAAGGCAGACTACGAGGGACGTCTGTAAAATCTACTTCACCCTGCTGTGATTTAGCACCAAGTACGGGTTTCATCAGCTTCTCAACACTGTTCAATATCATCTCTGCCCACTGAGCGAAGAAGTCAACCCTCATGAACAGATTCTGAATCCAACCTCCAAGAGGCTTGCGTGATTCATAGGAGGCAGACTGAAAATATAATTATAAATGCATATCCAAGTATGATTTTTTTAATTGCAACTATTATCATCATAAAGTGGACTCCTTAATTGAAAGCCTGATTATAGTAAATCACTGCTTAATTGCAACTGCTTAATTTCATTCAATTAGATACTTATAATAGCAACAGCTAGTTAATAGCAAACAAGTTTTTAGATTAGAAAGATAACATATGAGTCTGTGCGTGATATTTCCAACAATTTCAAATGAGCGCAAGCAAAGACCCTGGCCAGTGGCCAGTCTATGCATCCACACAGTCTAGCTAGAGTCTTCACTTTGCGATTTGTAGATATTGTCTTTATGTCTCTGTAGACAGTTAGGCAATCTTCTAATTACACTATGTAACTGTCATGCCTGCTAAATATTTGCACCTCACACTGAAGTCAAATTGTTGGAAATGTCATGCACAGACTCGTATATCTTTAGAAAATCCTCAACACATAATAACATAATTTTTCATTTGGGAAATTCAAAAAGGATAAAAAACCAACAAACATTGCTATTGAATCTTGTTTCAGGGGCTATCTTTTTCTTAAACAGTATCTTATATCCAGTATGGATGTTGTTGTTTTTTGTCAACAACAAGTGACCACAGGCTGGCTCGTTATCTGGCTAGTTGGTCAAGTAGTTAGTGTGCTAGACTCATATCTGATGGTTGTGGGTTTGAGTCCCACTGGAGGAGGGTAGTGTATTTGGGCAGGATACCTCACAGATGGAGCCCTAGTCCATCCAGCTGTAATTGTGGGTATCAGTGGTTAGAACCCATTGCCTCTCTTGTCTCTTGAACAACAAGAGGGCCATTGGCCCTTAAGCGCTCATCTGAGGCATAAAAGTTTACAAAGGAAGCAAAGTGCCAACACTACTTATTTGAAATTCATTACTGGCTCTACAAAAGTCAAAGATATCAAGATGCCATACATTTGAGTCAAATATACTGCCCCTAGAGTGCACACAAGGTTTTTCTAGAATTTGACCCCTTGACCCAATTTGACTCAATTTTGATCAAGACTGAGATTTGATGGAGACGAACATTCTGACCAAGTTACAAGACATTTGGGCCAAAAATGTGGCCTCTAGAGTGCACACATGGTTTTTCTAAAATTTGACCCCTTGACCCCACTTGACCCAATTTCAAACTTGGCCGAGATTTGATGGAGACAAACAATCTGACCAAGTTTCAAGACATTCTGGCCAAAAATGTGGCCCCTAGAGTGCACACTAGGTTTTTCTAAAATTTGACCCCTTGACCAAATTTTTGACCCAATTGACCGAATCTTGAATTTGGACGAGATTTGATGGAGACAAACATTCTGATCAAGTTTCTAGACATTTGGGCCAAAAATGTGGCCTCTAGAGTGCACACACGGTTTTTCTAAAATTTGACCCCTTGACCCAATTTTGACCCCACTTACCCCATTTTCAACTTGACCGAAATTTGATTGAGACAAACATCCTGACCAAGTTTCAAGACATTTGGGCCAAAAATGTGGCCTCTAGAGTGCACACAAGGTTTTTTTAAAATTTGACCCCTTGACCCCATTTTTGACCGAATCTTGAATTTGGTCGAGATTTGATGGAGACAAACATTCTGATCAAGTTACAAGACATTTGAGCCAAAAATGTGGCCTCTAGAGAGCACACAAGGTTTTCCTAGAATTTGACCCCTTGACCCAATTTTTGACCCCACTTGACCGAATCTTGAATTTGGTCGAGATTTGATGGAGACGAACATTCTGACCAAGTTTAAAGACATTTGAGCCAAAAATGTGGCCTCTAGAGTGCACACAAGGTTTTTCTAAAATTTGACCCCTTGACCCAATTTTGACCCAACTTACCCCATTTTCAACGTGACCGAAATTTGATTGAGACAAACATTCTGACCAAGTTTCAAGACATATGGGCCAAAAATATGGCCTCTAGAGTGCACACAAGGTTTTTCTAAAATTTGACCCCTTGACCCCATTTTTGACCCCACTTGACCGAATCTTGAATTTGGTCGAGATTTGATGGAGACAAACATTCTGATCAAGTTTCAAAACATTTGAGCCAAAAATGTGGCCTCTAGAGAGCACACAAAGTTTTTCTAGAATTTGACCCCTTGATCCCATTTTTGACCCCACTCGAGCCAATTTCAACTTGACCGAGATTTGATGGAGAGAAACATTCTGACCAAGTTTCAAGACATTTGGGCCAAAATGTACACACTAGGTTTTTCTAAAATTTGACCCCTTGACCCCATTTTGACCCCACTTGACCGAATCTTGAATTTGGTCGACATTTGATGGAAACATTCTGATCAAGTTTCAAGACATTTGAGCCAAAAATGTGGCCACTAGAGTGCACACAAGGTTTTTCTAGAATTTGACCTCTTGACCCAATTTTGACCCAACTTGACTCAATTTTGATCTAGACCGAGATTTGATGGAGACGAACATTCAGACCAAGTTTCAAGACATTTGGGCCAAAAATGTGGTCTCTAGAGTGCACACAAGGTTTTTCTAAAATTTGACCCCTTGACCCCATTTGAGCCAATTTCAAACTTGACCGAGATTTGATGGAGAGAAACATTCTGACCAAGTTTCATGACATTTGACCCAAAAATGGCCTCTAGAGTGCACACAAGGTTTTTCTAGAATTTGACCCCTTGACCCAATTTTGACCCAATTTCGAACTTGACCGAGATTTAATGGTGACAAACATTCTGACCAAGTTTCAAGACATTTGGGCCAAAAATTTGGCCACTAGAGTGCACACAAGGTTTTTCTTAAATGTGACCCCTTTACCCCATTTTTGACCCCACTTGACCCAATTTCAAACTTGACCGAGATTTGATGGAGACTAACATTCTGACCAAGTTTCAAGACATTTGGGCCAAAAATGTGGCCTCTAGAGTGCACACAGGGTAAAGTTTGACGACGGACGACGGATGATGGACGACAGACGCCGGATAGCAGCCCATCACAATAGCTCACCTGAGCACGAAGTACCTAAAAATTGACTGTGACCTTGACCTTTGACCTATATGACCCAAAAACAATATGGCAATTCCTTGGATCATGAGCAAGATTTGCATAAAGTTTCATGCTTGTAGGTCACTTGGTTCTGGAGTTAGAGTCAGGAAACGAAAATTGAACGAAGGCTGACTGTGACCTTGACTTTTGACCTATGTAACCCCAAAACAATAGGGCATTTCCTTGGGTCATAAGGAACATTTGTTTAAAGTTTCATGATTGTAGGTCATTTGGTTAGAGTCTGGAAACAAAAAGGTCTACGGACAGACGGATGGATGGACAGATGGATGGATGGACGGATGAATGGACAGACAAACAGACATGGTGAAACCAATATCCCCCTCTACTTCGTAGGTAGGGGGTATAAAAATGTGAAAAAATGTGAAAACAGATTGCCTATTTACTCATCAAAGAAGTAACATATAGTATTTTCTATCAGGAATCCTCAGATTTATTATGGCCTTATTAGTCATCTAGATACCGGATTTTCGAAATCTTACCTTCCATTTTTGTGGAACTTTCTGTGTCAGTAGGGCATTGTAAGCCTCCTCTAGTGGTTCTGACATGATTACCTCCCCTTTAATAGCCAGGATGAGAGATCGTAGGGACGTGTGGATGATATGAAGTAAGTTGTTAAATCTGTCAATCTCTTGTCGTAGGACAGTTATCAGAGCAGAATTACCCATAACTGCATTAACAGCTCCTTCTAGCACTGTAGGGATAAATATCAGAGTAATTGAATAATCAGATAACTTTCCAACAATTTTTTTTAAACCAATGAATAGGTTTTATCTGACTTTGACTTATCTTATACTGACACAATTTACATATTCATTTGGTACATCTGAGTACAAAGATCACCAGTACCAGGGTCCAATACATTGAGATAATAAGTGCACAACACTCTTTCTAAGTAAAAATAAACTGCAAGTTGCTTTTTTGTCTTATAACTTTACAAATATCAGTGTGATAACATCCAATGATATTTTTCTATGCTATCACATGAATATTTTTTATAACAATGACATAATGAGGTTATTTGTAGATACTTGCATTTCTGTTAGAAGCATTGACAATAACAAGGAAAATAGAGGCTATAAGTTTAATATCGTCGTTGTTATTCTAAATCTCGTAACTACAGCTTCGATTAAGCTGCAGATACGATGTTTTAGAATTACATCGACGATATAATAGATACTAAGTGTATTGTTTCAAAAAATATCCATCTTGGTTTTGGGAATTTATAATTGTCTTGGCAGAGCCTTAACAATTATCAAATCCCCCAAACTCGTTAGATATTTTTTTTCATACAAAACACTAAGTACGTATAATATATTTACACCCAGGTGTAAAAAAGGGAACATCCAATAAGCTGTGGTTGCCCTTGCCCTTTCTGTTAACAGATGATGTGGAATTTGATGAACTTAAACATTGTAAACTACTTTAAAATGAAAGTTATCTAACTTAAATTTGAACCAGTCAAGAATTTTGCTACCCATTCATCCAAAAGTGTACAGGCCGTTCTTACTTTTATTTTTCTCTTTATCCCTGAAGTCTGGTAATTCTCTAGTCAGTATATGTTTGACTCGTATTTGGAAGAGTGTAGACCCAGTAGAGCTGGCTCTCACATCCCCCTCAGCCAGCTCCTCGACTGTCTCTGGGAGTTGATGTAGAATCTCCTGGGCCAGCTCATTCACCATCTCATCACTACTCTTCTCCGACCTGGTGTTGTAGAAAATCAAATTTATCTTTATATTTTATATGCAATTTTTTCAACTTTCAATTGGGATGGATTGCTTCATACCATTAGAGGAGTAATAGATGACCTGTTGAGCCAAAAAGGCGTAAAACTTCTTTAATGGGAAGTAATGCATTTTCTTTCAGAAATACTATTTTAACAAAACAGATATCACATGTGCATGCCAATACTTGGCTGCATATGCTTAATAATGCAAATTACAAAGTCTAAAAAGGGGAATAATTCTTACAAAAATGCTCCCAGAGTTATCACAAACAACCTTACAGTGATTAAAATAGCTTATTTTTTGTTCCAAGGAAAAGCCAAGCTAATATACTGATTGAATATTGAAAACAGAAGTTTAAAGTTGACAGGTTATATTTCCAGGAGGAAAAACTACATTCCTTCAATTTGATCCCTAGCAAAATTTGAGTAGTATAGTTATTTTAAAAGCACATCCATTCTTTTTAAATTTGATCTAGATCTATAAGTTAAGATGATAACAAGATCGCGATATGCCTGATACACTGCTTGATCTTTAAACATGAAAAATATGAGATAACTAAAAAATCATGCTAGGTAGAGTCACAGTTCTTGTCCCCTGCACATTGTAATCATAAGAGGAACAACACTGCCAAGTTTCAAGTCAGGGTGTCATAAGGAGACAGAATGATGCTCCTGACAAAGGATTGGACAATGCTTGCCCACTTGGACGCCATGGGCAATCACATGATATATCCAGTCTTTCAACAGGGTTATAAAAAAGAAGATCCTGGTCAGACTACAAAGACTTGTATATTCAATTAACAGATGATCCTTTATGGATAGTTTTTTTCTGCAAATAATAAACCTCTCTTTTTTGTCATTCATTATCTTAAAGGTTGAGGTGCATTGAAGGACTCTTCTAAGTTTTAGAGTTTTCACTGACTTCAAAAAATTGCAATCTTTGTTTTTGTACTAATGCTGTAAACCCTCTTCTAGGATTTGATTTAAACATGAAAAGAGTACTTCTATTGTATTCATATAAATATCCTTGTTTCCACTTAAAGTTCCACTAGTCTAATTTCATTTAATTCATTTGTCTTTCAAAGAAATGTTATAATTTTGGGTTTTGATATAAGGTCATTTTTTATTTTTAATGCAAAATTAAGATCATTGAGACAAGTCAAGGCAGAGGGAAAATTCAGCTAATGAAAATGTACATACTATACAATACACATACCCACTGAGTCCCATAGAAAGTCTAGGTTGTACACTGACAATTGTGTTGACGAGATCTTTAGCTTGCATCTCTCTACAAGCCTTCTCGGCGTTCTCTGTCATACCAAATACATCCGGTGAGTCATAGTTGGGTAGAGACTCAATATATGTTGTAACATCATTGAAACTCATGGTGTCTTTCACAGGACGATATATCTATAAGAATATCTAACCATGAGAACCTAAGGTAAAACACTACTACTTGACAAGAGCAACAGAAAACATATTGAATAAAATACATTTGAACTTGCCTATGACATTTCCAAGAATTTCACATGTGCACAAAGTGAAGTCTCTGGCCATTCTTTTCATCCGGACAGTCTGGCCCGATTTTTCATTACTCATGCTGCAGATAGGAAGAGTCTTAACCCATCTTTAAGCAAATGTACTAACTGCATTATGTGTTACTCTAGACTGCATGTTGTCTGTCCATCACACACAAATGCAATTGATGGGAATGTCACACACAGGCTCATTTGTAAACTAGAGGATTTAGATATTCATCATATAGAGAAGTACCCTCACCATAGGTTTGCCATTAAACTATAATAAAAATAATTCACAACAACATACAATGAGCAGTGCAGTTTAATATGGGGAAAAGATCACCTTGGCAGTGATCGAAAAGGCATTCCATTTTCATGTACCATACAAACACAAGCCATTTTTTGAAATTATTGTGGGAAATTGTTGAAAAAGCAAGTTCTCTTTTTCTCATAATGTTTTTTTCTACAGTATTTGGTATTTATTTTTCCAATTTCAGTGCCCTTTTAATAGTTGTCTGCAAACTGGCGAGTATAAAACTGTTTAATATACATTTTCTAGGTTACTGTTTATCTAAATAGGTATTCTCTATTGTTTCTTTAGCAGCCAAATTGAGCCATTAACTTTTAAGCCCAATTACATACATGTGCTGATCCAGAGGGGGGTATGAGGGTTAATGTTACAATGCAAAACAATGATTTGTTTGTTTGTTTGTTTGTATGGGATTTAACACCACTCAGGCTGTCTACCAGGTCTTCTAAAAAATATAGGAGTTTTAATAGGAATATTTTTTTAAAAAAATAGGAGTTTTTAGCTCATTTAGAGTAAAAATATAGGAGTTTTTCGGTGAAAATTGTTTATCCTACGCTCTTATACTAACAATCCTTACCTCCACTCTTGCTTTTTCTATGTTAATAAATGTCTAGATAAAGTAACTTTTCAGTTCCATAGCATCACAGTCCAGACAGGAGGCTGCTGTAGAGCATCATCATGATCATCATCATCTGAATTGGCACCTTAAAGGCTGGTGTCCTATTCAACTGCCTTGTAGGTGACCAAACAGGTGACGAGGAACAGATGAAGTGCACCAAAGCATTATACAGGATGGTGATGCTATGGAAGACATAGAGATTCTCTTAGAAGCAAAGAGCAGTATCAAAGCAATATTTGCTATCTGATCATATATCGGCAATACATTTTCCTAAAAATATAGGAAATATTTTCAAAATATAGGAGTTTTATAGGAATATAGGAGGTGCTTAAAAATATAGGATTTGGACCCAAAATATAGGAGTTTAATAGGAATATAGGAATCGGTAGACAGCCTGCACCACTATTAACATTATTACTGGCTATTCAATAATGAATGATAAACAAGGAAATATTAAGTTCGACAAATAAAACCATACAACATTCAATCTAAGAGTCATCAGCTAATCATCCAATTCAGGTGTACTACCTAACCCTTGTCATGCTGAATATTTTTTTTCCAAAATAAATGTAAATTCAAAGTGATAAAACCAGTGGAATTTACCAAATGTGAGTGAGTTTTGATTTCGAAAATACATTGTTTTACATCTTTCTGGTTTAAAAATGAACTTCAGGTGGTATGAACTAAGATCAGCCTGCACATATGTGCAGGCTGATCTTTGTCTATACCTCCTGTCAAAGCAGGAATATTCCGGGTTCAGCATGACAAGGGTTGACATTATTTCTTATTGATACTAACTTTCTACACAAATGCCCCTGAAAGGCAAATTTTAAAAACTTTGACCTAGAAAGATGACCATAGCCTTTTCATATGACCTTTACCTTGGTTTCTGCTGATGTGCATTATCTATCATCATACCAAATATGAGCATTGTATCTTGAATAGCTTTGAAGTACTTGACTATGTTAATTTTTGGGATTTAGTTTTTTGAAGACAGACAAAAGGATATGCCCCCAATCTTTCGGTTATTGGGACCATTGACTAATGAAGAGGAAATTACGAACAAGCCTATTAACATTTATGTACATCTATATGTCATGCAAAATTAGACAAAATTGTAACATTATTTTCATAAGTTTGTTAAACATATAGTTGGTTAACCAAATATTCTGAGCAGTTCTAATTTTAAAACTGTTGGTTAAGATAATTGGTTAAAATGTTTCAAAGGTTCCCTTAAGCTTACAAATTTGGTTATTTAGTTATACATGTATTTACATTCATCATGCCCTACAATGAGTTATTTCCATATTTTATTTAGTTACAGAAATAAATACCTCAATGATTGGATTCTAAATAAGAAAATTTGTTATACATCACATCAATTTGATTTTGCAGAAATTAAATGAGACAAATCTCTAACAAATTACATTTGACTGTATCTCACCATGAGACATCTTAAACTATAAAAAAATAAGTTCTTAATAAAAAACTCTTACTATACTAATTCAATCAAATTAACCCTTGTCATGCTGAACCCGTAATATTCCTGCTTTGGCAGGAGCTATAGACAAACATCAGCATGCACATATGTGCAGTCTGATGTTAGTCTACACCACATATTTCTCACTTTCAAACCAGAATTGTCAATAGATTTAGTTTTTCAAATAAAAATTGATCTACAGTTGGTACTTTTGGTGCTCTTTGTTCCTTGATTTGATGCAAATTTTTAGCCAAAATTTATTCAGCATGACAAGGGTTAAATGAGACTAGATCTGTTGCATATTGGACTGATGGCCCTGATCAGTGCTTTATCCCAGTAACTGGTTCTGAGACATTTTTCCGGCAAAGAACAATAATTATGACCTTGAAATTTGAGCTTTGTGACCCATAAAATGATATGGCATTTCCATGGGTCATAGTAAACAAGAGGGCCATAGTGGCCCTAAATCGCTCACCTGAATGAGCTGTCGAAAATAGTTTAAAGTAGATTTAGAAAGGATGAAGAATTATTACCAAATTTCAGATCGATTGGGCAAAAATGATGCCTTACACTGCTTACAAGGTTTTTCTGAGATTTGACCCTGTGACCTCATTTTTGACCCCACTTGACCCAATTTCAAAATTGACCTACATTTCATCAAGATGATCATTCTGACCAATTTTCGGGTTGATCAGGCAAAAAATATGGCTTCTAGAGTGTCTACAAGGTTTTTCCAATATTTGACCCTGTGACCTCATTTTTGACCCCACTTGACCCAATTTAGAACTTGTCCAAGATTTCATCAAGACAATCATTCTGACCAAATTTCAGGTTGATTGGGCACAAAATATGGCTTCTAGAGTGTCTACAAGGTTTCACTAAGATTTGACCCCGTGACCTCATTTTTGACCCCAGTTGACCCAATTTCAAACTTGTCAGAGGTTTCATCAAGACAATCAGTCTGACCAAATTTCTGGTTGATTGGGCAAAAAATGTGGCTTCTAGAGTGTCTACAAGGTTTGTTCTAAGATTTGACCCTGTGACCTCATTTTTGACCCCACTTGACCCAATTTCAAACTTGTCAGAGATTTCATCAAAAGAATAATTCTGACCAAATTTCAGGTTGATTGGGCAAAAAATATGGCTTCTAGAGTGTCTACAAGGTTTTTCTAAGATTTGACCCTGTGACCTCATTTTTTACCCCACTTGACCCAATTTCAAACTTGTTTGAGCTTTCATCAAAACAATCAATTGGACCAAATTTCAGGTTGATTGGGCAATAAATATGGCTTCTAGAGTGTCTACAAGGTTTCACTAAGATTTGACCCGTGACCTCATTTTTGACCCCACTTGACCGAATTTCGAACTTGTCTGAGATTTCATCAAGACAATCATTCTGACCAAATTTCAGGTTGATTGGGCAAAAAATGTGGCCTCTAGAGTGTCTACAAGGTAAATGTTGACGACACACGACGCACGAGGGACGACGGACATCACGCGACCACAAAAGCTCACCTTGAGCACTTCGTGCTCAGGTGAGCTAAAAATTGTACAAAGATTGATGATTCTAGGTCACTTGGTTCTTGAGTAAGAGTCTGTAAACACAAAAGGTCAACTGAAGCATTGACAGATAGATGGATTAAAGGGTGGATGGACAGACAGATAGATACAGTGAAGCCATTTTATCTCCCTCTGCTTCATAGGTTGGGAATAAATTAATGAAGTAAGTCTTATTTTAAGATTGGTCAACAACTTAAGCCATGTTGGTTGCATTAACTTTTAATTCAAATTTATCAAATAATTTAATGCATAAGCCTAGTTCAGAATACAGATGGTAGAACCATAGGGAAAACTAGCCAACTGAGAGTAAATTAGAATTCATACCTGATAATAAAAACCTCAATATTTTGAAAGCTTTAAACACAAATGAACATTAGCTTCATTTACAATGTGAAACCATTGTCAGGTTTCATCAACCCATGCTAATGACCATTTCAAATTAGAAATTTAACAAGGATTCTCATTGGCAGAGACATACATTCATGTTTGTCTCTATCACTAAGAGGCCTTGTTTTGAAATCTATAATTGCGACTGGTTGCTGAATACAGACCCAGGTTATTACCTTATTAGGAGAGTAGCTGTAATCTTGCTGTAGGGCCTCTGGACAGAAGAACCGGCCCAGTTGGGCATGTAGACATCTATAATCCCACTCATCTGTAACACGCCCACCATACGTCACTCCACCAATCAGGTAAGATAAAGCCTCCCAGGGGATGGTCTTGTGTTCAGATAACAACATTTGTAGTTGTAGAATAGAAACCTGTCGTAATACAACAACTCTTTATCAAGATCAATCCAGCATCCCTAATTTTTTTTTTTTTTTTATTTTTACATAACATTAAATGCAACTTCTTTTACTTACAAGTTCAAATGATTATTTAAAGTCTTGAGAATAAACAAAGTTTCTTTTCAAACCGGAGTCCATTTTTATAAATAAAATCACAATTATTGTATGACTATGGTGGTCATAACAGTCTGCATGATATGTCTATGATCTTGAAACAACCTGAAACTGCTTTGAATTTTATGATTGTAAAAAAGAAAATGTCCTAAAACGGATCAATGTACATCTGATGGAAAGTCACATAAGGATCACTCAAGTAAGATTTGCTTGTAATCAAAGATGCTGTTTATAATAGAAATGTTTACAATAGTTTTACATTATTTATAAGGAAACTAGTGGTGCAATTGAAATACACGTAAAGGAATCTGATGAAGAGTCACCCTATGAAATTTGGTTGTAATCTAGCCATTCATGTCTACTATTTTTTTTTCTCTGTTTATTGATGGGCAGACCAACACATTGTTACATTTTCATTTTCTTACCTCTAAATCTGAATCATTAAACTCATAAGCTATATTCCATCCCAGGGCGCCATATTTCTTGCGTTCATGAATCACACTGTTAAACAGGCACAACCCAAACAGCAGTTTTTTCCACGCCATTCCATATGATGCATCTTCAAACAGCTTTTCTGATATAATACCAGTTCCTCCACTACCAAATGCTCTCAACATGTTAGACTTGAGGCCCTGTGGAGGCTCTATAGTCATCTGGAACAAACAGAAAAGGGTGTACACTGATAACAACTTTGTTGGCTTTGCCACTCAGATCTCAAATGTACAGACAGACAGGTGCGTTTTTTAGAGCATGATGAAAAATCCTGCTAAATAAGATTATTAGGACGCCATAAGAAACAATTTTCAGCATTTTGAGTGAAAAAATTTGACGTCGTCAAGGCTACTCATTTTAAGCCAATGTAAAACCATCTTTGTTTCCTCATTAAGATATCTTAAGATTCTTAATAAGCCCCTTAAAAATCTCAATCTAAAAAACACCACATCTTAAAAATCTTAATAAGATTCTTAAGAAACTTAATCTAAGAAACCCACCTCTGTATTCAGGATGACAAAACGGTGCATATAGTTTGCACCGTTTTGTCATCCTGAGAGCAGGACTGTACATTTTTAAGAATGGCAACTTTAAGACCATGTGTAAATGCGTCCCTTAATAGGTTTGACAATCTTTATTTATTTCTAAAGGTAGATATTTTTTTTATTAATTTCATTGAACTTTTAAGTCCTTAACATCTGTCATGTTAATCATATAATGTTCCTGAATTGTGTCAGGCTATACAGTTAATTACATCGTGAAATTGATATTCACCTCAATCAAAATCATTCTAAATTGCTCACTCATCGCTCCATTCATTCATTCCAAACACTCACTCACACCATTCATAAATACTCAAACCCATTGAAAAATATAGAATCAACGTCATTCAAAATAAATTTTGATAAAGAAAAATCGCAATTTCACTGACATCATTCAAATTGTGAGCGTCTCATAGGTTTTTGAAGAAATAGGGAGCTACCTATAGAACTTTTATGCATTTTTTATTAAAGGGAGGTAATCAATATTACTAATTTTGTTCATCCTGAACAAAATTCGCGATAATGGATTACCTCCAATTAAATTCACTCACTAATTCCACACACTCATTCAATTTCATTCCTGAAACATTCCAAAATCATTCACTTTGTCAATTTCAGGATGTTGTTAACTGTAGGAGGTAACTTAGATGAAGATCACACTACACAGACATGCAGTCTGATCTCAGTATAAACTATCTACTTTTCTCGTATTTGAGGAAATATTTCTACTCAATTTAGATCCAAATGTTGCGAAACCTTAACAAGATGGCTAATTGTCACAAGATACATCTATTACACTGCTGAATGACCAAGTTTAAAAAGCAACAATTGGAAATAACTAAAAGATTAAGCTAGGTAGAGTTATGTTTCTTATGTACTACTTAATAAAAAGCAAATTTGTTGAATTGATTGCCCATCGAAAATATTTTGTTTGTTAATGGAGTACTTGAAAAGAGGAAATTGTTCGTACCTTCATTCCTGTTTGTAAGATGGAAATGGGAAAACTTGGGTCTGGTTTGGAGCTCAGCCAAAGTCTGAACTGTGGATCAACTTCATCATTTGTGGGGCGGTTAAAACTGAAAATATACATATGATAATTATAATTGAACACTTCTATAATGCTTTCTAAATTATACACATACATAGATTAACAAAGTTAAAAGAAATTTCTAGTAGTGTAGAACAAAAAGTGAGGACAAAATTAAATGTGCTAGTGAAACACTAGTGTTAAGTTTTTGAATAAATTTTGCACAGAAGGACAGACAGAATTACCAACAATGGCAAACCAGTATGTCTCCAATCCCTTTGATGCAAAGGCAATGAAAGAAGCCTATGAGGGCATTATGTACTTTTGAAATACATTGATTAAGTTTAATACAGCTATCAACAATAACACTAATACTGAGTGGCTGTCACAACTAAGTATGGATCCTTCCTTTACTGACAACAGTGTAACGATAACAAATACCATTCAAACTAGGACCTGATGATAAAACAATGCATATCATAACATGACTCAAATAGTAATAAAATAAAAGTTTAAGAAAGTATGACAATGATTGGGATGCAAGTGTGGATTCTAAAGTGTAAACAAGATATTATGACCTATTTCTTTATTTTACTTTACCATTTTAAACTTGAATTAAATATCATCAAAACAAGATGTGTTTGTGAAACACGAATGCCCCCGACACAGCATTTTTTTTAAAAGTTTGACCTTGACAGATGACCTTGACCTTGTCACATGACCTTGGCTTTGGTACCAGCCGATGCTGATCATTGAGATCTATCATCATGCCAAATATTAGCTTTGTATCTTGAATAGGCTTAAAGATATTGGCAAGGTTAAGTTTTCGGGTTAAGTTTTCGGACAGACGGACGGACGGACAGACAGACGGACAGACAGACAGACAGACGGACATGAGTAAAACAATATGCCCCTGATCTCTCGATACGGGGGCATAAAAAAATATTCTTAATTTCACAATCAATTATTTTCCCCAAGGAAAGATCTTCAAAAAAGGTCTTTTCATGGCAAGACTTGATTTCTTTTACATCTTCAAAGATATAATCTGCGCCTACTGAAGTAAATTGCCATTTAAGGCATCTAGCTGTCAGCATAACAACAATACCTGACTAAACACTAGTTGGTCTGACATAAAGCTTTTAAAATCTCTAAAAAGATAATCTACTGAAATATATCTTGTTCTGTTGGAGAAATGTAAGGTTGTGGACCTGTAATAGTGCAGCAACGTTTAAGGAATCATGAGCTTTAACTGTGTTAACCCTTGTCATGCTGAATAAATTTTGGCTAAAAATGTTCATCAAAATCAAAGGGCAAAAAGCACTGAAAGTACCAACTGCAGGTCAATTTTCATTTGAAAATCAAAATCTTTTGACAATTCTGGTTTGAAAGTGAGAAACAGGTAGTGTAAACTAACATCAGACTGCACATATGTGCAGACTGATGTTTGTCTATAGCTCCTGCCAAAGCAGGAATATTCCGGGTTCAGTATGACAAGGGTTAACTGAGCATTTAAGGAATCATGATCTTTAACTGTGTTAACTGAGGTTTCATAATGATTTCATTA
This sequence comes from Fragum whitleyi, assembly GCA_948146395.1. Taxonomy (NCBI): domain Eukaryota; kingdom Metazoa; phylum Mollusca; class Bivalvia; order Cardiida; family Cardiidae; genus Fragum; species Fragum whitleyi. Next base: position 4,376,203 of record OX411544.1, on the reverse strand, counting down.
GGAAATCTCAGTTAACACTTTAAAAGATTATGTGTCAAGAAATGATGCTGGACTGCTACAGGTCCACTACCTTAATTACTAATATCTAATAATATATCTTCATCAACTAAACAAAACAAAATAAAGCAAAAAATAACTTTAAACTCTTGGGAAAGCTCCTCTCATCATGTTGTTTCAATTTTTTTTTTTTTACATTTAGATAAATTCCTAGAACACAAATATTATTGCTATATTGATAGATGTTTCATTTAATGCTTTTATTCCTATATTTATGGCATTTTAAGACAACATGTAGACTTTGTAAATATTATCAACGAATTTAGCCCTTTGTTGTTTAATCCCTGCTTTTTACGTGCCTGTGATTTTATGATTGAGAAAACATTGTGAAAAAAGAAGAAATTGCTTCCGACAAGCAATTTTTTCTTTTTCCACACAATTTTCTACCCTACTGAATGGTTATTTTTCAAATTAAATCCACTTTAAATTTTCGTCTGCAAAACCTTTGAATTTGGACAGGTCTAAAATTTTTTGAAACAGGAAAGGGTTAAGTAAGCAGCTGTTTATTGGATATTGTCTGAAATTAACTCATTTGTAACTACTGTTTTGCACTAACTTTTTTTTTTTAAATTGTAATCAACATATGAACAGTTTATTCAAAAGCTAAATCATTGACGAGAAACTAAAACCTCTGACTTAAGTTCTTTTAGAAGTTTTGTAATCTGTTGAATTATTTTTTTTACAATATTTGTATTATGCAAAAAGCAAGATGAGAGAAAAATCCTTTGTATAACTCTGATACCTAGGTTTTCTTTTAGTTTGAAATCTGCTGTAATAGTTTCTAATGCTGTGATCAAAGAACAAAAGCCCTGTGATAACATTTATCAGCCCTGATGGGACTCTTCCATCATAAATGATACAATTTACACATTCAATATATGACACATTTCTTGCAAAAACAACATTTCCGTTTGCGTGCAGTTTGATGATACGATACAAAAAGTGAATCTGGGCACATTTAATCCTTGTCATGCTGGGCGCAGATTATAACTGCTCAGGCAGGGGTTAGAGACAAAAATCAGCCTGCAATTATGTGCAGTCTGATCTCAGTCCATAACCAACTGCTTTTTCCTTTTTAAACCAGAATAGATTAGAGATTTTATTTTCAAAATAAATACTGGCTTATAATAAGTGCATCCAGTGTTTTCAACAGTTTGATTTAAGTGCAAGTTTACCAAGGTCAGCCTCAGACACAGACTAACTGATTGCTCATATTGATGTCTCAGCTTGAAACAGTTGTAACTGCTTATAACCATATAGACAATTACAACTGTTTTGTGAAGAACAATCAATATAATAGATATGAAAAATTTCTGGTTTTATCCTAAAGACACAGATAATATTGTCCTTGATTTGAAAATGTGTGACTGAAAGCAACTTCCTGAATCTGTGTGTGACTTTAACAGTGTTCATGCATTGTAGCAAATGTTGTATATCAGTTCAAAATTATCAATTTTATGGCAAGTCATCTGATTAAGGTAGAGGACCCGTAAGAGTTCTGCAATGCTTTGGAACTCATGGTCTTTCACAATGTTAATCATTTGGAAACCTCAGTGAACAGTGTGAACAGTATGAAAGTTCCCATCAGTTCTGAAAAGTTGCGTAACTGACTAGGGGGTCAACTACCTTGACTTCTGAGGGGAATTGGAGAGATTCTTTTATAATGAAACACCATCACAATATTTCATTCATAATTTCCTTTTTTCTACATAAGCTTAAAAACTTTAAACTGCAATGAAATTTACATATACACCAAATAAGATCCAAAGACAATAGCCTATACAGGTTTGGTCATCAGCCCACATTCTCCTATATAGAACTAGTTTTAAAAGAAAGTTATAATATGACCTAGCGCATGGAAGTGAAATAACCCTTTTGGTTTCTTTTTTTACATTACACAAGGGTTATTACACTTGTTTAAGAACTATAAAAAATAAGCTTACATGGTACAGCAAAGCTATTTTTAAAAGAAAAGTTTAGGACACAGTGCCATAACAATAGCCCCAGTGGCCTTTGGTCAGTGGAGCTAAAAATGGATTGAAAGATGAAATGGTGCCTATAAGCTTGCCCCTAGAGAGCACAACTACTTTTATGAGACCATTGTAATAAGTAAATACCCTATGGTCCACAGAGTGCTTAAATACATGGAAATTATGACAAAATTACAGTTACTACAGGAAACTAATGCCAAAGGCCCGGTCCTACTGCCATACAGACACAAAATATATGCTTAATGGACAAGACGAAAAAGGGAAATTTCCATCCATTCTCATGCGCTGTATAAAAAACTAATAATGGTGGTAAAAATTTGCGGAAAAAGAACATATAATATACAATGTGTAAAGTATGTAGCCAGGATGTTGAGTGGATGCTCACCGTTAGCCTATTGGATAAGGGCAGATGACAGCTCAGAGGAGGTTACCAGGTGTAATTGTGATGAATGCAAATAGCAGAAAGAGCAGATGCATAAAACATTGGATGGTATACACAACAGCTTAGCCGAAACAAAATGGACACAATGCGGATCATTAAATTTTTATGTGATGCATACACTTACTTAACCCTTTCCTGTTTTACAAAATTTTGGACCTGTCCAAATTCAAAGGTTTTGCAGGCGAAAATTTAAAGTGGATTTAATTTGAAAAATAACAATTCAGTAGGGTAGAAAATAGTGTGGAAAAAGAAGAAATTGCTTGTCAGAAGCAATTTCTTCTTTTTTCACAATGTTTTCTCAATCATAAAATCACAGGCACGTAAAAGCAGGGATTAAACAGCAAAGGGTTAAATATCTGTGTCACTTTCCTTTTATATACTTTTCATATACCAAATAATCAATTTCGTTCTCTGTGCCTTTTCATCCAAAGCCGATTAGAGTTCTGAGGATGCCTAATGGATGGATTTAGGAAGTATAATGGATGGTATCAGATATATAGTGTTTGACCCAAGTGTGTTTTCACATATTGTAAATAGCAGAATGTTTATCTGCTCTACAAGTTTTGAGCTGCGCAGATGAAATCATAATAAAAGGATGCTCGAGGTACAGAGTAGATGCAAAGTGTATGTACAGGGTAAGAAACAGATGCAAAGTATCTTTTCAATGGATGTAAAGATTTTCATACATTTGACATCCTCAATGCATCCATAAGTGCAGTGGACCAGGGCCTTTATTTAAGCACTCTGGTCCCTGTGATAATAAGAAGATAGTAACACAAAGATCACACAGTAACTGAGATGCTATGAACCATGTTACCATAATCTACAAAAGAAATGACAAAGTTTATTATAGGTCACACAATACAGTACCTAAAAGACCCTAAAATATGTACATAAAGATCACATCATACACTAACTAACACCTTGCACAGATCCAGTGGTTAAGACTGACGCCCAGACCTCAGCAAAAATATAGTAAAAAATTCAGAAAATATAAACAAGAGGACCATGATGGTCCTATATCTCTCACCTGAGTAAGTCAACTCATAACTTGTCAACCATGTCAAAAAATACCAGAGGTTGTTTGATACACATTTAGGGTGGATCTAAAAGAAACAGACTTTAATTTCGTCCTACTGCAACTTGATTTAATTTTTAATTGCAAAAAAAGTTATTGATGGAATTGAATTCTTTTAACAACTTTGGTAGACCTTAATCTATCCCTGTCAAGTTTAAAATATGCCCAATAGTTAAGGCGAAGATTAAACTTTTTCAAAGATTTTCTGCAATACCATGGAAACCAGAGATTTTGATTGAATTCGATTATTTTTTCAATCTTGGTAGAGCTTCACCCAAAAAACATCCCTACTAAGTTTCAGCTTAATTAGCCCAGTGGTTTAGGAGGAGAAGAATTTTTTCTCAGATTTTCAGCAATTTTCGGTCATTTTGCAGCCTTTCCATTTCCATGCAAACCAGTTTTTTTTTGAAGAACTTCACCCAAGGAACATCTCCGCCAAGTTTCAGCTTGAATGGCCCAGTGGTTAAGGAGGAGAGGATTTTTTTTTTAAATTTTCGGCCATTTTCAGCCTTTCTGTTACCATGGAAAGAACAGTTTTTGATGAAATTGAATTCTTCTAACATCTTTTGAAGAACTTAATCCAAGAAAACATCCCTACAAAGTTTCAGCCTGATTGGCCTAGTGGTTAAGGAGGAGAAGAATCTTTTCTAAGATCTTCAGCAATTTTCGGCAATTTTTCAACCTTTTGGTTACCATGGAAACCAGAGTTTTTTGATGAAATTAAATTCTTTAACAACTTTTGAAGAGCTTCACCTAAAAAACATCCCTGCAAAGTTTCAGCCTGATTGGCCTAGTGGTTTAGGGGGAGAAGAATTTTTTCTAAGATTTTCGTGATTTTCCAAATTTAAGATGTTCATAGTTTATATTGTCAAATCCGCTCGCTTTGCCATTTTTGCAGGTGTTTAAGCATTGTAATACCATATCTGATGAAATCTTAATGTCATTAGTTTTCAAGGACGACAATTTTTCTTCTATATCAGTATACTCAGACTGCTCATGCTCCATGTCTGCTCGACAAGAATAAAGTTTTGAGAAATACTGTTTCCACCCATTATTTATTGTTTTAGGTGTGTTATAATTTTGACCATTAAAATTCATTTCAAAAATATTTTCATATTTTTTCTTTCCCTTGCGCTTATTTAGTAATCGCCAAAATTCATTTTGGTCTAATTCGGCCGCTAAATCTATTTCCTTTTCTAATGTGCAAAGATGATTTAACACTTTATTTCTATGAACTCTCCTAAAATTTGATTTAGACTTTTTATACTCGATAAATGACTGAAATTCTCGCCCTGTGGGCTTATCGTCAACCACCCAAATTTTTCTTTTCGATTTCACATCTCTACTTAGGTTAGTGAGTTCGGAGTCCCAGTATGGTTTTATAAATGGTTTGAATTTTGATTTAGGTATACAGGCGTCCGTAGCTTCATTCAATAAAGAAACAATCGTATTATAGATATTGTCTATATCGCTTTCACAAGATATATCGTTTATCAAAATACTGTTTAAAGTATGATTATTTTCTAGATATTTTGTATACTGTTCGATACATTTTTGTGGTACTGGTGAAATTTGGTTGATATTCATCTGTTAGTTTCTGAGAAAATGATTTTCAAAGTGTCCACTATACAGTGGAATATCTATATGTCGAACTTCGGGGGACTCACCAAAAAACTTCGACGTATAGAAAGTTCGACGAAGAGATTAATGGCGATCTTCGGGACGAAGACATATGCGGCCATCTTCACACTTAGGTACGACCGAAACTGGTGGCGAAATAATGGACGCATTTGATTTTTGTGATGAATTGATCGAATATAAAAGATGATACTTATATTTTATTTACATTTTTAATGTGATTACATGTACTATTTGATCTACGAGACAATGACTTTTGTGTTAGAGGTTAACACTTCGCATTTCTCAAGCTTCACCTAAAAAACATCCCTGCAAAGTTTCAGCCTGATTGGCCTAGTGGTTTAGGAAGAGAAGATTTTCGTGATTTTCGGCCTATCTGTTACCATGGCAACCAGAGTTATTTATAGAATTAAATTTTTTACCAACTTTTGAAGAACTTCACCCAAGGAACATCCCTGCCAAGTTTCAGCTTGATAGGCCCAGAAATTGTTGACGGACGGACAGATGGACGGACGATGGACAGTGAGTGATCACAATAGCTCACCTTGAGCACTTTGTGCTCAGGTGAGCTAAAAATTAAAGCAATATCGAATTTGCAGCTTTTTGTTCAAGCCCTTATTAAAAAAAATTGCTAGCTCAATGAGAATTACTAGAATATTAGAAAATATAAATTTTGATTGGACCTTAACTTCTGGATACGCACATGATCAGACCCTACAAGAAAATGTTGATACATGTAGATCACATCATACAGAAACTACCAGAACCCTACAATGTACAATGTCTCACCTTCCTGTATCGTCACTACGCTGTAACCTGGCAGGTCAAAATGATTATTACAGTTGTATCAGGTATAAACAGGGATAGAAATGGTTTTACCAAAAATAGACTTGGGCAAAAAAGAGCGGGGATAATTTAAAGTTACAACATATCTTACGTTCCTTTGACCTTGAGTTGTACCCAGATGGAGCAGAAGATTTCATTGAAGAATATTTTGGATCAAAAGAATTTGTTGGAGTAAAATAATATCTTGGAACAAAAGAATTTGCTTTATTTTATTTTCATACATTTACTGGCGTTACTGAATATGGCAAGAACTGTGGAATTTCTTCAAAAGTAGTGTGATATAGCTTCATAGGGCTTGTATGGACTCTGTAACAAGATCACTGCCTATGGGTGCCTACCCTAAAAGGGGCATAACTCTTACAAAATTTATTCCACAGTTATTCCCCTTGATAGTTTGGATAGCTCTTGTGATGGTGAACACACTTGCCAAGTTTTATGATGAAACCTTCAATAACAACAGAGATAGAACCAAGATTAATGTTTGTCACGCCAACCCCAAATCAAACAACCCCAAGGTGATCACAATACCTTGGGTTTCTCTGAATACAGCCAAGCTAAAATTGGATGTAATGAACGCACTTACAGATGGATGGTTTGCGCTATCTCAAACATTATGTGTTCAACGGATTGTTCAAGGAGATATAAATATGATTATTACTTAGATAATAGGTACAAACCAAGACTGTGTTATGAAACATAGATATACATATGTCAATCTATAAAATAATAAGGATTTGAAAAGGCAATTCTTTAGATACCTTCATGAATATGACCTTGATATCAGAGCAATACACCATTATATAAATTTCAACTTTATTGGCATTTATCAAAGATTTTCATATTATCTGAGCTAACATGTGATTGAAGTTAAGGCAGTTTATGAATTTCAAATGTATGCAATAAGTGAAAGTAGGTGAAACATCTCAATGTGGTTAAATGGATGCAAAAAATCCCAAAGCAAAAGTAAATACCAGAAAGTAACCATAAACATGGGGGTGGAGGGTTGTTTTATCATGAAAAGCTTTGCTATGAGGGTAGGTATACACAAACATGATAAAATTGGAATAAGGGAAGTGAATAATACACACTGATAAACCCTTTGCTGTTTAATCCCTGCTTTTTACGTGCCTGTGATTTTTTGATTGAGAAAACATTGTGAAACTAGAAAGCCATGAATGGCTTGAGTCGCTCCACAGGCTTGATATTCTTGTAAATTAAAGCAAATCAAAGTTTTGACTAGATCTTTAAATATTTTGAGTTCTACTGATGTTGAAAATGATTTTCAAAGTTTCAACTATTTAACATATATAGAGAAATGACCTCCGCCCATAAAAGACATATTTTTCATCCAATCAAAATAATTTTTGGCTGCATGTTAATGGGTCACCAAAAGATCATACCAAAAATGTTTGATTGATATCCATCAGTTTCAATCTGAGAAAATGATTTTCAAAGTTTCCACTATATGACATATAGAGAAAATGACCTCTGCCCATAAAATACATATTTTTCATCCAATCACTATAATTTTTGGTAGACTGATAAAGTGTCACTCAAGGATCACTCAAGTGAAATTTGGATGATATCTGTCAATTAGATTCTGAGAATATGATTTTCAAAGTTTCCACTATATGACAAATAGAGAAATGACCTCCGCCCATAAAATACATATTCTTCATCCAATCACAATAAATTTTGGTAGACTGATAAAGGGTCAATCAAGGATCACTCAAGTGAAATTTGGATGATATCTGTCAATTAGATTCTGAGAAAATGATTTTCAAAGTTTCCACTATATGACATATAGAGAAATGACCTCCGCCCATAAAATGCACATTTTTCATCCAATCACAATAATTTTTGGTAGACTGATAAAGGGTCACTCAAGGATCACTCAAGTGAAATTTGGATGATATCTGTCGATTAGATTCTGAGAAAATGATTTTCAAAGTTTCCACTATATGACATATAGAGAAATGACCTCCGCCCATAAAATGCACATTTTTCATCCGATCACAAAAATTTTTTGTAGACCAATAAATGGTCACACAAGGATCATTCATGTAAAATTTCATTGTCATCCATCAATTAGAATCTGAGAAAACTCACTTATTACCATATTTGGAAATAAGCCACGCCCATTAAATCCATGTTTTTCATTGGATCAAAATTTCTTGAACAACTTTGAAAGAGGGTCACCCAAGGATCATTCCTGTGAAGTTTGGTTGAAATCCATCCAGTAGTTTCTGAGGAGAAGATTTTTAAAGAAAAAGTCTACGACCGGACGCACTGACGCACGGACGCACGGACGGACGCACGACGGACACAACGCCATGACAATAGCCCCAGTGGCCTTCAGCCAGTGGAGCTAAAAAGAAGAAATTGCTTCTGACAAGCAATTTCTTCTTTTTCCACACTATTTTCTACCCTACTGAATGGTTATTTTTCAAATTAAATCAACTTTGAATTTTCGTCTGCAAAACCTTTGAGTTTGGACAGGTCCAAAATTTTGCAAAACAGGAAAGGGTTAAACCTGGAAAATAGTCATGAAAGGTCAATCATACAGGGTAACAAAGGGTCAAATAAAGGGTATCAATATGAAACAAAAGGGATATCTTACTTTTCTACAATAGTTTTGAGTTTTGGCATCCATGAAGCAGCTAGATGACAATTCTGTAAGAACACCCATCTACCCTTCAATATTTGGGCTTTAGCTATTAACTCCTCTGCCTTGGGCCCTTGACCTCGTCCCAGAGATATCATGTCTAAATGTAAGGCACTTCCCCGCAGATCTTTGGCAAACCTCAGTAACTGGGCTCCTGGGTCACAACCTAGGATAAAAACAAAACTCGGCATATATGATTATCATAATTACCCTAACATTTGGGACAAATAAGTGGCAGACAGTTTTTGTTCTACAATTTTTCGAGAGTGGAATTGAAACTAGTAAAATCATAAAAATCAGTTTCAGTGAAAAGCAACCATTTTAGCCCCTGATCAGACCCCTCCCTGAAGAGCAGTTTATTCTTGATTTACAATGCTTGTTTGGACCTGTTTGTCCAAATACTTTGTTACAATAAAGTAATCCTTTATTTTCTTGATAAAGTAAGCTGTAACTAGGTAGTACTCAATTTTACACAGCCTTATTGTTGAATCGTTAGTAGTAATATCGTGAATTAATTGATTTTAGAACGCAGGTCTGAGATTTGGACAAGGAAACACTCTAAAAATACATACTTGATCACATGCTTTTGGGCTTGTATAGCCTGGATAGCTTATGTATGAGCAAATGGTGTAGACATGGTCCACATAAGACTAGGTATCCCATTTTATAAGCAAATAGCAGTACAACTATACTATGAAGTAATATTCCATAAAGACCAAAGCCTTTACACCAATACACATTTTTATTGTCTGAATCATATGTTAATTGATGTTGCTAACTATTTTACTCTTGAGTTTACTTTGTCTAAGACTACAATTGAGTTGTTGCCATGTTATTAACCCTTGTCATGCTGAACCCGGAATATTCCTGCTTTGGTAGGAGCTATAGACTAACATCAGCCTGCACATATGCGCAGTCTGATGTTAGTCTATACCACCTGTTTCACACTTTCAAACCAGAAATGTTAATAGATTTTTAGTTTTTCAAATAAAAATTGACCTACAGTTGGTACTTTCAGTGCTTTTGCCCTTTGATTTTGATGCAAATTTTTAGCCAAAATTTATTCAGCATGACAAGGGTTAATATTTTGTCTTCTACAGTTTCAATATGACAAAAATCCCATGACTTACTTGGTGACAGTATAAAGATGAGCGGTGTTTTAGCTGTAGATTCCTCGTATATTTCCTTCAGATCAAATGAACCAGCTGACAAATACTTCTCTCCTATAGTATCCTTAACAAACACATTACACGAGGACGTGAGACTGTCTGGTCGTAATATTTGTATCAAAATAAGTCTATGGAACAGGGGCAGTTTCTCCCACTCCAGAGTTATACCATGCTCATCACCATGTTCAGCTAATTCACTCTCATCTGTGAAATAAATACATGTACCCTATTTCTCCTAATAAGCACTCCTGGAAGCTATACATAACATCGTCTGGGAGCAGTTATTAAGTTTGCATTTTCGGATTTCAGAAAAAGTCATTAAACTTAAGTCTTTTAGGCCCTTTTACATATAATTTGGGGTGCATTTCCTCTAAACAATCATATAAATGATTGTTTAAAGGAAATTGACATCAAATTAAAGAAGAAGTCTCAACAAGTTCTTAAATTTTAGGCATTTGAAGTGGGTTTTCTTGGTAAAAAAAAAGTGTGGGTGCTACTATTTTGGAGGGCGCTATTATTAGGGAAAATATGGCAACACAAAATCCAATCGTTTACCAAAATCTGTTGTCGATGTATGTACAGAAGTAATTAAACAAAAATACCAAAAATAAAGAAAGAACAACACTGGTAAAATGGTTTAATTGACCGTCACTTATATAATACAGTGACAAGATCAGAGAAAAAATTTGAAAAATCTCTTTCAGGCAATATTATTAAATTTTTAAATTCCCTTAAGTTATTGATGATTTTGACATTTATAATGGGCCTTTCCGAAAAAGTGGTTTACCTCCCTTTTTCTCTATAATCCGCTAGAGTGACTTCCCTTGTTCGGGTAGCAAATCTTTACAGAAAGCATTGAAAGATTACGGATGAAAGTCCGTTTGCAGACGATAATGCCGCTAATAATTGTTTAAAAGCGTTTTATTTTAGTAATTTTCGTTTTCATTGAAGTTATTTTACAGATAGTTCATTGTTTGTACATTTCTTTTGTTATATCCTTTATTTATTTAGTTAAGTATTTTTCGATAAAAATCCAATTTTTATCAAATAATCTTAAATCATTAAGTATGAAGCCGGCTCAATAGTAAATTATTGTTCATCTATATAAATCATTGTTCGAGTTGCTTCTAGCGTCGTAATCGCGGTTCAAACTTACCAATGTTTGTGTTTTTTAAAAGTTGTCCAATCACGACATAAAAATAACTATGATGTTTCTGTTTCTTATTAGAAAACAAAAAGTTAAATATATGCTTGAGACAGAATTTAAAAAAAAAATCACTTGGCGCTTAATCTAATTGTAATATACAAATACGTTGTAGAAGTGGTGGTAGATTTCGATATTGAAACTTCGTGGCAAAAAGAAAACTCAAACAGTCGCATAGGCGATCTTTCAGTTAATGAAGCAAGTTTATGGATATGTTATCGTTTGCGATATTTTTATCATACATTTTTCATTTCTTTGTGTGCAATGTTAATTTTCACAGAAGTGATTTGTTTAGGCACAATAAATGTTCACACCGCGTATGGAACAAAGAAAATGCCAGCGCAGCCTGTAAATTGCATAGATACGTCAGACTAGGTTTCACGTTCTTTTCGGTATAGGGGTCATGTATGAAATATTCATTTAGAATCAAGCAGTTTTATTCGGCACGAGCCCCTTTAAGCACTGTTCAAAATTTCATTTTGCCTTTGTTGTATACTTGTTAAATTAAGGCGTGAATAGGACAGAGCTGAGCTAGGAGCATACCTTTGGCAATTAATGCAAATGCAATGCCCTGCTTATTTTTAATGATTAGACACTCATAAAATATGGCTGTTGTGACCGAAAATAAATAATAATTTTAGAAAAAATATGACCACGTCTTTTTTGTATGTATGCGTGTGTTACTTTGTAGAAAGGTTTTTCGATGGGCAAAGGACCCCATCGGGATCAAAGAGCGGTAAACCACGACAGTAGCAGACATAAGTTACAACACGTGTGTTACTGTTGACAATGAAGCGGCGCACGTGGCATATGACATTACGTAATCGTAATTGTTTTTTTTTAAATCAAATATTAACAAGGTGATAGATATAACAAAATTCTATTTAAGGGATATTACTGCGTTTCGATAATACAAGAATATGGATAATATTATGGATTCGTATGAGGTTAGTGTTATCCTAAAATCTGAACAGATCAGAAAAGAATCTTTATTTAACTATTCAACTTGAATATTTATTTTTAACCCTCGAAATGAACGCATGTAATATGACATGCATAATTTTTGGCGATTAAAAAAAAAAGTCTTTACGGAAATTGTGAGTACATTTTTACATTTACTTAAAAGCCGATTTCGAGATAAGAACATATATTAATTTGGATCATTAAGACATGAAATACCAATTGCGTGGATTTATTTCCACATTTTTGAAATTAAACCTAACTGTATTTGTCTTTTATTTCCACACTTTAAGTTTGTATCTGTATGGAATTAAAGTTGGCCGCCTTTCATTTTTGTCGTCTGGTTTATTGCTAATCAGCGCGTCCGTTTTGTTACAAACAATTATGCCGTGGCCTTTTATTGAAATAATGAGAATGAGCAGTCATCATGAAAGAAATTCACACAAACAATCAAATCAAAGTTGTTTTCAAAAGACGTGTCAAATTTCATGGACGGACATCGACACTTTATCAAGAAGAAAAACACACACACCATATTACATTTCACCTTACAAACCAAAAGTCGCCTTTCTTCGTTTTTTTTTTCTTCATCAAACAAAAATTCAAAAAGTCAAACTTAATTTCTAGGGCAATAAAAGTATAACTCGTTTTTTTTCGCGTTGATTTCAAAGACGCTCCAATATTAGCCATATTATCGATCTGAAATTTGCTACCCGGAAATGGAGAGTTATGACCGTTCGTTGTTACAATGCACCGGAGAGTATTCAAGTTCGATAACTCCATTTCTATATTTTTGGAAAGGCCCATTACCAAAGACTTATCTCACCAATGTAATCAACATTGATTGATTGATTGAATTGAGTTTAACGCCGCTTCCAACATTATTTCAGTTATATCGCGGCGGCTGGAGCACCTATCAATGGTTTCCTAGTATTTCTCTCACCAGTACAACCACCACATCCTTTCCTAGCCTCCAGCTGCTATCTCACATAGGTCTATGATTATCAACCCATTGGTGAGAGACAAATAGTCGGAAAGAATGAGTGCCGCCGTCGGGGATCGAACCTGTGACCTAAACATATAACCTAGGTTATCTAGGTTTGCGTAAGGAAAATACATATAAGTAATCAAAACTGAACCTTGCAAACCAAGGATTCTTCCATTGTTAGCAAGAAGATTGCGAGGGCTTGAGATCAAAACTCAACTACCGGGTATCTATCAAGTTTTTCCCCTTATCATATATTTCAAGAATTTAATTGTTTTGAAAAGAATGTGTAAAGTGAAAAAAAAAAAGGAATCAATTTTCCCCTCAATTATTTTTTTCAGTCATAATCCTCAAGGCTCCTTTTCCTGTGCTTTTATCTAATTTTTATTTAGAACCATACCTTAAAGCAATAGCATCATCTTGTGAGAGTTCCAAGGGAATTATATCAGGCTAATCCGAGTCTTTTATTTGCACTCATTTAAAATTGTTGAAAAAAACTAACAAGAGCACCGCCTACGGGTGCCTACGCTCGGTGGTCGAGTGCTGGATTGTGGGAAAAAATCCAAGTTGGAAAAGGGGGCATAATTTGCACAAAATGCATCTGAGTTATTCCCCTTGATAGTATAGGCTGCTCTTTTGATGGTGAACATGTGTGCCTAGTTTCAAGTGAATGCCTTCAGTAGAACCAGAGATATAACAAAATGTCAAAGTTTTCTCACGACGACGCAGACAACGTCACGGAGGCTATAGCAATACCTCGGGTTTTCTGCGAAAACAGCCGAGCTAAAAAGGTTCTGATGAGAGTCTAGCTGCCTTACCAAGTTTAATACTGTTAGGATCATATGGCCATCTCATTAGTTCATACGGATTAGCTGAGGTCTCAAACAACTTCCACTGTTTATAGTTACTCATGACACTCTGACACAGCTTGTTAAACTCTGGCATGGTTGCGTCAAGATGCTGACACTGACGCCACTGAGATTCTGTTATCCAGCGAGGCGGAGTTTTGTGCTTTTTTGAGTCTTTGATACCACTCTGAGCTTGAGATTCTAACCTTTCCATAGGGCTTAATCCTGAAATATAATATTTAATATCGCTAAATGTATAGTGCAAAAGAATCACTTATTCATTGTCCACTTTAATTCTCCCTTTTCTAATAACATTGTTTAAGATACCTTTTCAATAATTGCTTTAGACTTTTTTAATAGTTGCTTTAGAATTTACAGTCAAAGAATTGTTGATGCTACATAATGTTTCAGATTTGAACATTTTAATCATTTGATGACAGGCATCCTGAAGATCACAATACCATTCAATATAAAAGCTTATTTTGTAAAGCAACATAAGTTCAGCTTATGATCCTGCTTTTGAACACCTGACATAAATGTTTCCATATCCCTGAAAGCTAATAATGGACTAACATCTACTGCTACCCATTATCAGCTGGCTAGACTTTAGCTGAATGTTGCGTTTGTTTGTTTGTTTGAATGGGTTTAACGCTGCTTTCAACAATCTCGCAGTTATATCGGGGCGGTCGGAGCACCTAACAATGGATTCCTGGTATTTCTTCCACCTCTACTACCATTACACCCTTTCCTAGCCTCCAACTGCTATCTCACATAGGTTTACGATTATCTACCCATTGGTGAGAGACAAACCAATGGCTCAGCGCAAAACAGTTGTAACTCCCTATATATTTATAGGAAGTTACAACAGTTTCATGATGAGCCATCGAAACGTCGGAAAGGATATTTGCCGCCACGGGGGATCAAACCCCTGACTGTTGCGTATCTTACCTATAAACATATCCTGGTGTAAGTAAATGTCTACTCTATAACTATCCTGATAGCTTGTTCTTTAACAAAATTAACATTTTATGTACACCTTTCAAACACAATTCTGACTTTTTGCATTCCCGAGACATTTTTATTACAAAAACAAATTTAACTAAGAAAAGATTGCTCATAAAAAGTGACATGTTCTCAACCCAATCAAGTGTATTGTTCACAGTTCATATTCTCTTGAAAATGGAAGTCTGCAATATGTTTTTTATATTGAAGAGATTAGAGGAAGTAACTGAGTAAATGGTTTAACATATTTTTTTTTACCCAATCCCATTCTTCTTTGCTTTATTACTGACCAAAAGCAAGCAATTGAATTAAAATACTATGAATAACAAGATGGTGCAAGCTGTTTGTAAATTATACCCTGCTTTGATCATGCACTTGTGTACATGTACAACACAAAAGTGTAATTTGCAAACAGTTTGTGCTGTAATGTCTTTCTGAACTCAGGGCCTGTGATTCTCACACCCATTCTACAATATTATCCTATCCTACCCTCCAGCTGCATCTCACTTACGTTTATGATTATCCACCCATTGGTGGGAGGAAAATGTAGGAAAGGAAGAGTGCTGCCAGGGATGTGGAGAGAGAGGTAAATGCCTGTAATTAGTTTTTCCATTTCCAACTAACATTTGCTACAAGATTCAAAGAGTTTCATTTTTACTCTTTCTCTCCATTTTAAAAGGTTGTATGAAACATTTCAAACTGCACCAGTTTATAATTTAAATTCCTAATAATAGATTGTATCCACGGATCAAGATTAGTGGGAGTGATGTCAATTGATTCTGATATTTTTCATCTAAAACCTGTGTTGTGGGTACTCAATGGAATATATTTGAAGAGACAATTCCAATGCGTACCAACAACAAATGATTTGCCAGATAATATATAGAGGATATTGAATGCGTGGTCATGGAATACCCAATTTATTAAACGAGTCATCTATAAAAAGATAAAAGGGAGGCTGCGCCGAGTTTTTATCTGTTTTAGATGACGAGTTTAAAAAATTCTGTATTTCATGAGCACAAATTTAGTATTCTATTTATAATATGACCCAATTCTTATGAGAAATAGTCAAAATTCTTGAAATTCAAAATTTCAATTTTCTGCGAAACAAACAATCCGTTTAAAACTGATGCCACAATATATAAATTATGACATCATTTTTTGCGGTCACAAAATAGCGTTGCTATTGGCTCTGAGGTCATTTGCAAACTTATTCAACTAGTGTAATAACACCTGTGTAATATCAAAAATATTCAACAGGTTTATTTCACTCCCGCGACATAGGTCTTATTGAAATATTTTTTAATTTGATAGTGAAATCACTCCCCTCTATCGGAGGTTGTGTTGTATTCCATACCATCATGTTCCTCCAATTCTTTATCACTCATCATGTTGGCCATGATACTGCCCTGTAGAAACACCTTCCATTCCAACAGGGGTATGGCCCCGATCCCCGCTATATCTTCGTAGGTACTATTGGAGCGCATAATGCTACTGGCCAACATAAAACTGAAGGTCAACTGGTGATGGGCAAACAGGGCTACAGAGACAACCCTGTAGATACTTGAGGTTAATCTGTAAAACAAATGTTTAACTCTTATATCTACTGAATAACATTGAAATTGGATGGTCAAAATGACATAACTGCTGTAAGAATCAAAATGTATTTGATATTTTGATAGCCAAAAGGTGATAAATTGTTAAGAGTTTGGTAGATGCAAATAAGAAAGTTCAATACATTTTAAAGTAGTGGAACCGTAATAGTTGTGCAACATTTCAGACCTCATGATCTTTCACAATTTTGACTGAGGTTTCCTAATGAAAATCATTAGGAAACCTTGGTTAACACTGTTTAAGTTCTTCACTTCCAAAACAGTGTGGATCTATTACTGGTCCACTACTAGAAACCAGCCCAGGGCTCATGGTAATAAAGCTCTAGAGAGTATGGTAAGTTTGAAACACTCATTAACCCTTGCCCATGCTGAACCCAGAAGCCTTCAGCAAATTATTGATATTTCTTGGTAGAATATCATTCATCAATTTAACCTCATCAGTTCAATAGCCATCAAATTTAACCCTGATTTTGTTCAATTCACCATATTTAACATCATTTTAGTGAGGCAAATTATATCAGTGACCTAATCAAGTTGTAAGGCAATTTTGTGAGTTTTTTTTAAGTAAGATCTATCATTTCTTTTTTTCCAAAGCCAAGCTTATTTTGCTAATCTTGCAAGTTATTTCTCAAAAGGTCAAAGATGTTTAAAATTTTATTAACTGTTTGCTATTATTTATAAATAATTATATTAATCACAGTCTGCAATTTCTTTGGCTTTGGACAAGTCTAAAATTTATCTATTTATGAGTTAACAAACAGTCTTCTGCTATTGTCTAATAAATACTATAAATCATGTGACCTGTTAATCATCTCAAGCATGTGTTTCTTCAGCTGTACAGGGTCCTGCATCTCTGTACTCGTCATATCCAGGTTGATGGACGGTCGTCGAATACTTGAACGTCTAGAAATACAAGATCAAATATAGGTGAGAGGAGAATGGAAGACACTATATAAACAGATTACTATGGAAAGTGTAATAGGTAAGTATAGAAAGATTTCAAAGTCAAGCTTACTATGGAAAGAATAATAGGTTAGTATGGAAAGTTGAAAATGTGAAAAAGCAGGAGCACTTTCCTTACAGAGACTGAGTTTGTCAACTTTAAACCTATTTCTTAGAAAATACAGAATTTCTACCAATAAATTCATTCCTTCTCTTACCTTCTTGCACTGCCTTTATCCTCACTTGTTCGTCTCTCCCCATCTGTCCCAAGTTGTGGACGTCCGGTTTGAATACTTTGTCGTCTGGGTGTCCCAACCATGACACCAGGTTGTGACGTTCTACGTTTGACTTGATCTTTTATAGACATGTGACCACTGATGGCCGCAATAAACATATCCTGGAACCAGTCTAGAGAGAACTGATACATCACGTCTATAGTGGACAGGTCTGCCAGTACAAAATATAGAGTGGAACCTCGAGTAGCTACCTGTAGACATGGAAACAAGAGAAATCATGTTTCATTTTTCCTTTTTTTTTCAATAACCCTTGTCATGCTGAACCCAAGGTATTCCTCCTTTGATTTGCCCCTTTATTCCACCAGATATTTCTTTTTAAACAAGAAAAGTTTCATAACAGTATTTTCAAAATTTAGTTCTGACTGGCAATAAGTACATCCTTCACTAAATTTAGCACTTTTTATTGTCAAATTTATTTGCCAAGGTGTTTATTCAGCATGACAAAGGTTAAGAGTGCAGGAGAATTCACAAGGAGACTGTATTTAGAGTCCTCAAAAACAGATTATTTGAAGAAAAAGAGATTTTTAGTACTGCAAATAACAATCTAAAGGGACTTTTCAGTGGCATAGGTGTGAGTTCAGATTTTGTACAAAATTATAACAATTTGACATAATGGGGCAAATTGATAAAACAAGAGCACAATATGGGGGCACCAACAATTTGTTCAGGGGCACAACATAAAGGGTGACAAGGTTGCAAATTGTCACAAGATACACCCTTTACACTGCTGTATGTCAAAGAATGAAAATCAACAAAGGGAAACAACTCAAAAATTAAGCTAGCTGAAATGATTCTTGTGTACTGCAGTCCGTAATCATGAGAGAAACACTAGAAAGCCATGAATGGCTTGAGTCCCTCCACAGGCATGAAATTCTTGTAAAAGCAAATAAATGTTTTGACTAGATTTTTAAATATTTGGGGTTCTACTGATGTTGAAAATGATTCCATCAGTTACATTCTGAGAAAATGATTTTCACAGTTTCCACAATTTAACATATTGAGGAATGACCTCCGTCCATAAAATGCATATTTTTCATCCAATCAAAATAATTTTTGGTACACTGATAAAGGGTAACTCAAGGATAATACCAGTGAAATTTGGTTGATATTCAAAGATTAGATTCTGAGAAAATGATTTTCAAAGTTTCCACTATATAATATATAGAGAAATGACCTCTGCCCATAAAATGCATATTTTTCATCCGATCACAATGATTTTTTGTAGACTGATAAAGGGTCACTCAAGCATCATTCTAGTGAAATTTGGTTGATATCCATCAATTACATTCTGAGAAAATGATTTTCAAAGTTTCCACTATATAACATATAGAGAAATGACCTCCCCCCATAAAATGCATATTTTCCATCCGATCACAATGATTTTTTGTAGACTGATAAAGGGTCACTCAAGGATCATTCCAGTGAAATTTGGTTGATATTCAAAGATTAGATTCTGAGAAAATGATTTTCAAAGTTTCCACTATATAATATATAGAGAAATGACCTCTGCCCATAAAATGCATATTTTTCATCCGA
Organism: Fragum whitleyi; assembly: GCA_948146395.1. Taxonomy (NCBI): domain Eukaryota; kingdom Metazoa; phylum Mollusca; class Bivalvia; order Cardiida; family Cardiidae; genus Fragum; species Fragum whitleyi. The sequence goes on along the minus strand of OX411544.1, from coordinate 4,356,931 downwards.
TCACAATGATTTTTTGTAGACTGATAAAGGGTCACTCAAGCATCATTCTAGTGAAATTTGGTTGATATCCATCAATTACATTCTGAGAAAATGATTTTCAAAGTTTCCACTATATAACATATAGAGAAATGACCTCCGCCTATAAAATGCATATTTTCCATCCGATCACAATGATTTTTTGTAGACTGATAAAGGGTCACCCAAGGATTATTCATGTAAAACTTAATTGGTATCCATCGATTAGAATCTTAGAAAAGTCACTTTTTACCATATTTGGAAATTAGCCACGCCCATTTAATCCATGTTTTTCATTGGATCAAAATTTCTTGAACAACTTTGAAAGAGGGTCACCCAAGGATTATTCCTGTGAAGTTTGGTTGAAATCCATCCAGTAGTTTCTGAGGAGAAGATTTTTAAAGAAAAGTTTACGACCGGACGGACGGACGCACGCACGCACGGCGGACACAACGCCATGACAATAGCCCCAGTGGCTTTCAGCCAGTGGAGCTAAAAACTGCTATGTTTCAAGTTACAGTCAATATTGCTCAAGGGACCAGTCACCATGTCTATTCAGCGACCATTTATATTAAGCGACCGATTTCAAAATCTCACTTCTTTAAATCATAATATCTTTAAAAGTAGGTTTTTCTGGTCTAAAAACTATTGAAAATGAATCCTATGTTGCTAAAACTCACCAGAATTGTCTAAATGAGACAATTCTATTGAGTTTTAACAACATGTGATTACTGAGAATTTCGCAATGATATGGCATATCCAATCAAAAAAATATGTTTCTTATTTGTAATCAAACATGTATTTAGCAACCATTTTCTATAACAACCACTTTTTCGTGGTTCTGTTAGTGGTCGCTTAATACAAGATTTACTGTAATTGAATATAAAGTGTCAGAGTTATGCGCACACCCCTGTAAGCTTTAGTTCAATCTTTACATGAGTTGTGGAGACAGAACGACAAGCATTAGGGATGAAAGGATTGATGTTTAATCTAGTGGTCACTCAGTAAAGTGATTCCCTATATCAGTGAAAATCTAGTGGGAAGCATGGTATACTATGATCCCAGTGCCATACTACATACAGGCAGATATCTTTTCCTGGCCAAGTTAAGTCTCTTCTCTGTTTCCTCAGACTGGGCTATTCTATCATAGATTTCTCCAGCCATTCCTTTACTCTGCTGTAATGTATCCACAAGGTCTTGATCATCTAGAATATGGCCTGAAAACAAAGAAATAACTCTAGTAATATTACCTATATATGTGATATCATCCACTATTTCGATGTGGTTGACAAATAACCATCTAATTAAAATTTAATGCTCTTGTAGTATGATGATATCCACAACTTATTTTGAAATCACTTGATAAGTAAACTGTTAATGCTCTTGACGAATGCTTTGGAGACTTGTTAAAGAACTACTTGTACATGAGCACATGAATAAATAAATCAGTACACAGAGGTGCAGATAAGAGGGGGTTCTGCGATTCTGGAATCTTTGGTTCTCAATGAAACCCTATGTTGTGGGTAATCATTTGAATGATACTGACATGATGATTCCAATGGGTAACCACAATATAGACTTTTTTGCAGTATTGTTTTAATATTTTAATATGAAAACCAACATACCCCCGCTTTTTTTTAGCTCTCCTGTCCAACAAGAGAATTGTAATGGGATAGAACTCTTGGCTGCATGTGTTTCATAGTGAATTCTAGTTAACCTTTGTCATGCCTAGAAAGAAGCTATACACAAACATCATCCTACACATATGTGCAGTCTGTTCTTTGTCTTTTCCACCTTTTTAAACCAGAAAAGTTTCAGAAATTATATTTTCAAAATCAAATGCTGACTCACAAGAAGGAAATACAGAGCTTTCAGCACTTTGATTTATATATAATTTTGCCAAGGTTTTTTTATTCAGTATGACAAGGGTTAAAGTAAGGGCAAAATACATAAATATCTTCAGAGTTATCACCCTAGTTATAGTATATTGTTTTTGTGATAGTAAAATGCTAAATTCTCAGCAAATTTATTGAATACAATGAGAGATATGGCCTAGGTTAAGATATGTTATCCTGCAAAAACATACAGCCAAATCTTAAATAACAGGCTGACAAAAATATATATAAACTTTTGTAAAGTTCTAGTGATCTTAAACTAGAAAGCCATGAATGGCTTGAGTCGCTCCACAGGCTTGAAATTCTTGAAATAGCAAATCTAAGGTTTGACTAGATTTTAGGATATTTTGGGTTCTACTGATGTTGAAATGATTTTCAAAGTTTCCACTATATTATATATAGAGAAATGACCTCCACCCATAAAATCCATATTTTTCATCTGATCACAATAATTTTTGGCAGACTGATAAAGCTTCACTCAAGAATCATTCAAGTGAAATTTGGTTGATATCCATCAATTACATTCTGAGAAAATTATTTTCAAAGTTTCCACAATATAACATATAGAGAAATGACCTCCGCCCATAAGATGCATATTTTTCATCAGATCACAATAATTTTTGGTAGACTGATAAAGGGTTACCCAAGGATCATTCCAGTGAAAATTGGTTGATATCCATCAATTACATTCTGAGAAAATGATTTTCAAAGTTTCCACTATATAACATATAGAGAAATGACCTCCGCCCATAAAATGCATATTTTTCATCCGATCACAATAATTTTTGGTAGACTGATAAAGGGTCACCCAAGGATCATTCCAGTGAAATTCGGTTTATATCCATCAATTAAATTCTGAGAAAATGATTTTCAAAGTTTCCACTATATAACATATAGAGAAACGACCTCTTCCCATAAAATGCAATATTTTTCATCCGATCACAATAATTTTTGGTAGACTGATAAAGGGTCACCCAAGGATCATTCATGTAAAGTTTAATTGGTATCTATCAATTAAAATCTTAGAAAAGTCACTTTTTACCATATTTGGAAATTAGCCACGCCCATTAAATCCATGTTTTTCATTGGATCAAAATTTCTTGAACAACTTTGAAAGAGGGTCACCCAAGGATCATTCCTGTGAAGTTTGGTTGAAATTCATCCAGTAGTTTCTGAGGAGAAGATTTTTAAAGAAAAAGTATACGATCTCACGGACGGACGGACGGACGGACGGACGCACGACGGACACAACACCATGAAAATAGCCCCAGTGGCTTTCAGCCAGTGGAGCTAAAAATCTATATCATAAAATATTTGACCCCAAAACAATAAATAGGACACAGAATAATCAGCTGATGAATATCATCCAGAAAATGTCCTGAATATATGATAGAGATTAGTGTTAAGTGATCTATTTGTCTTCATCATAGATTTGACATGAAATAGGAACAAACAGTCTTCGAATAACTTAGTTTAACCATAACACATCTGACTTCAATTAATTCATCATACCTTAAAACATACAAGTACATACAATCTTCATCGGGCAACCATATCTTGTAAGCAACCACTTTAATTGAGTGACCTTTTCAAAATCACCCTTCTTAAAATCAAAATCTTACAAAGTTGAAGTAATAGTACCTTTTCAAAATCCCCTTTCTTAAAATCAAAATCTTACAAAGTTGAAGTAATAGTTACCTTTTCAAAATAGCCTTTCTTAAAACCAAATATTTCACAAAGATAAAATAATCAGTCTTAAGATTATTCTAAAAGTATCTTATACAACTCAATAAAGTAGTCTTGAGATGATTCTTATGGGGTTTTACAGTTAGTGGTTGCTTAATATGTGCTTACCGTATTTCTTTTAAATTGAGGAACTTGTAGTCTATACAATATATTTTCACAAATCAAATATTGTACAACATTCTCCATTCATTCCCTTGAATTTCCAGAAGCTTTTTATTGAAGATATATGGGATTAGTTTAGTTTAAGTCCTCAGAGATAACCAAGTGACAAGAGGTAACTGCTGGACTGTCTGACCCATGAATTACTGTCAGATATAATTGAAGGACAAAATATACCAGAGTTTGGGAATCTTACATCAACTGTTAACTAGACTCTTCTCAAAATGTGACTGACATATTTATGATGTACAGAAAGCTTTGACAAACAGTGTGGACCAAGATCAGCCTGTATAGATATGCATTCTGATCTTAGCCAACACTACTTTTTTCAATTTCATTACTGAGTGAAAATTTGAATCAGGCTGGTAAAAATGTCCAGAAAATTGGTAATTTGTTTTGGAACAAAATTTTGATCCACAAGATAAGGATTAATATGGATTAACTTGTCTACTCCATCCACATTATTCAATTGGGTGATTAAGGCTTTTTATTTAACAAGATAGCTGACCAATACTTTTTAATAGAGAAATTTTAAGACAATTTTGCCAAATATTTGTTCAATTTATATGTGTCACCTGTCATGCGAAAAAGGGACCAGCTGGGAAATGCATTAACCCTTTGCTGTTTAATCCCTGCTTTTTATGTGCCTGTGATTTTATGTTTGAGAAAACATTGTGAAAAAAGAAGAAATTGCTTCTAACAAGCAATTTCTTCTTTTTCCACACAATTTTCTACCCTACAGAATGTTTTTTTTTTCAAATCAAATCCACTTTAAATTTTCGTCAGCAAAACCTTTGAATTCGGACAGGTCGAAAATTTTGTAAAACAGGAAAGGGTTAAGTGTTGACCTCAGTCTGACTGCAGGGTCAGTGCAGGCTGACTATAGTCAAAACTTTTCGAACTTGGATATTTTTTTAAATCAAGAAAGATCATTCTACCTTTCTGTAAAAGAATTTTAAAAATATTATCTTGATTGACCGATGCCAAACCCGATCTCCTTTTCTTTTCAGAGTTCCCAGATGGTCCCTTTTTTAATGAGTGAAAGGTCACATATATAATTAGATCTGTCACACAAAAAAGGACCATCTGGAAAGTTTGAATATTACCAAGGTAAGCTAGACTTTGTGATCTGCACAGGATGACCAGGTTCCAATCTCTAAGCCAAGTTTCTCATAATAGACACTCCCAGGAGCTATCCAAGAACCTTGATAAGAAGCTTTTATTTAGTGCCCAAATTTCTGGTTCAAAATCTATCAAATTGATGTCCTTCAATGTCCTCTCCTTTTATTTCATATTAAATTTCTTCTAAACAGATAAATTTTTTTAGAATAACAAGATAATTTAAATGAGGTTTTCTAGGTTAAAGAGTGTAAGAGAAACTATTTCACGGGAGGACACTCTTATTAGGAAAATATAGTTACTGTAGATTACATGAATTGAGAATGATCACTTTCTCTTATATTAATTTGAAAAATCACGTCAAAAATAACTTGTGTCCAGTTTCTCTTTCAAATCAGTATTTTATGGTGCTCCCAGAGGATAGACTTAAGTTAACATCATGAGTCCATTATCTCTAAATCAACCTTGCTCTTCATGGAGTTACGGGGAAAAGCTACATCAACAAAAATCTAGTGTTTCCATATCTTTTTCCAAGTCTAGCCTTTTTGGTGGACGTTTACGTTCACCAGTGTTAATACCACGTTTGAACAATCCTGTCAGATGTTAATAGGTTTTCAAAACAGTAGTGCTCATTTAGATTCAATTTACTATTTTTCAAGAATTGTGTCCGTCTGACAACTATGCATTTTAAAAATGGAGTAAAACAAGGATTCTACATAACTTGTTGAAACCTCAAAAACATCTTTTTAGTGCAAAATCATATGCAATTCTCGGATCGGGTGAATTTTTTGCTTGCGTAGAACTACTTTTCAGGCAGAGTGAGTAATTTGCCCCTTGTTTCCCAATGGTCAACAGGAGGTCACTTGGTAAATGGAATTACTGGAATGGTAACCTCCCCTGACACTACTAATAATAATAGAATAATAACCTAGATCACACACATGAATACGGATACAGCGCGTGCAGGTGTAAAGCAGTTAGGTCGTGCGATAAAGGTTAATACAATGGGGTTTTACACTACTGTTCAACACACGATATTCAATCTCGAGAGAGTGTCTGCAATTATTTTACCCTTTCTTTTTTTCATTTGAAAATGAAAATCGCGGAACATTAATTGATTATCCCTTTATTGAATTTTTCAAGTAGATAACAACAGAATTTTGATTGTGACCACGGAGAATCGATTAGTGTTTCAAAAAATAATGATACCTAGATAATCTAATTTTCATTTCTTTCCTGTAATACCCAATGGATCAGACAATCACTCTTTGAACTACACCCGGCATAATGCCGAAATATATCGAAACCTTGTAATTACAAGACTTTGGTTGACGATCGACGATATATGTTGAGAAATGTTTATCTGAAGCAAGATGCGAGCTTGGGTCAGGTTATTTTCCTTTTATTGTAATTTTACATGTAAAATTTATCTTTTCTCAACAAATGGAAGAATCACTCTAGTATGCCAACAGAAACGTCCACCAACAGTACTTCAGTGCTTTGATTTTTTAATCTTGTCATCAGAATGGTTCTCTTACCAGACATTAAACATCATTAAAACAAAGGTCACCTGATTTAGGTTTAAATTCCATTAACAACTGTCAAAGATTAATTCAATCCAAAAATGCTCTCTAAACAGAGGGGGAGTCTTATATGTTGGTAAGGATTACTTTGGGCAATCAGGCATTGACACCAAGATCAGTCTTTGGGCCAGAGGCCTGTGGAATTTAGGAAGGATAGGAAGTAACTACCATATTGTAAATCCTTCAGGCCAATAGACATTGTCCAACATTATAACTCAACCATGCCGTTAAAAATATTGCATGTTTTCCTTATTTAGATTTTCAACATCGTTGAGAAAATTACTTTGGGGAAAGAAGAAATTGCTTGTCACAAGCAATTTCTTTTTTACCCAAAAATGTTTTTCATACAATTGTTAAATTGTTCATTAGTGGATAAAGCTACAATGATAGACCTTGTTTATCAAGTAAGGCCTGTAAGACTTAAGGATCAATAGGTCCTGTAGGCTGGAAGTGTGCCAATTTGCCAAACCTTAATTAGAGCTGCTTGAGCAGCTGATTCGCTCAACAGGCCTGAATCTACTGATATGATTAGATGAGAATCTAAGTGAATGATTGAATCATTATTTCAAGTAAATAAGTGTTTTAAGTGTCACATGCTGAAATATTTCTGCAAAGAAGAATTCAAGATCAAATTAAAGAGTTTCATATAGAAAATTGAGCTCTGCCTGTTAATCACATAATTTTCATCCACTCACAACAATTTTGAGCAGCCTAATAATGGGTCACCTAAGGATTATTCCTGTGGAATTCGGTTGATTTCCATCCGTTAGGTTGTGTGAAAATGATTTTCATTTTTATCATATAGAGAAATTACCTCTGCCCATTAAATACATATTTTTCATTCAATCACATTCATTTTTTTCTATATTGATAAAGGCGTATTATTAAAGCATAAATCCAGTGAAATTTGGTTGATATCCATCAATTTTATTCTGAGAAAATGATTTTCAAATTTTACACTCTTATGAACAAAGTGTCCGCAACTAAAGTATAGCTGAAATTTACTGACAAAAGCCGATGTCAAACCCAAGCAGACAAGTAATATTTAAATTATTGGTTTGCAACTTCAATGCCCTTACCCCTGAACGAAGGAAGATCTTCCCTGACACAGGTCTCAGACATTGTATTTAAACCAAAGAAGCTATGCAGGACAGTGGTGAGAGTGGTCTCCCATGACAACACTATATAACATTTAGAGAAATGACCTCTGCCCATATGACATATTTTTTATCCAATCCCAATAATTTTTTTGTAGACTGATTAAGGGTCACTTAAGGATCATTCCAGTGAAATTTGGTTGATATCCATCCATTAGATTCTGAGAAAAGTCACATATTACCATATATGGAAAATAGCCATGCCCATTCAAGCCTTGCTTTTCATATGATCAAAAGTCTCTGAACAGCTTTGAAAGAAAATCGGCGAAGGATCATTGAATGGTGGTTAAATTTCATTTAAATATTTTTTAAAGAACATTTAAGACTGGGTACATGGATGAACAGGCACATGACGGACACAGCACCTTGACAATAGTCCAGTGGAGCTAAAAACTACCCTTACAATTACTGAAGTAGTTTCAAGATTTTGTTACCAACATATGGTTACTTTATTGAACTATTTAATAGCAGCTTAGATCTATCAGTCCCAAATTTCAGCTCCTCTCTTACAAATCCCCTCTTACTTAATCCTAGCTAGCAAATAAGGCTTCTAAATTAGATTATTTTAGAGCCAATAAATTTACAGGCTCTTCCAAAAGTTTTGTGCTGATCCCTTGACTCACCCTCTGATTTCTGAAGTAATCCTAGAGATTTGTCCTCTAAATCCCGTAGAAACTGGAGGTCACTAGTAATACTCTCTAATAGTTCTGACCTCTGGGCCTCTAGCTGGGGTCTCTCCTGAAAACAAAAAAATATTTGCTGGTTTATTATAAGTCCTTATCAATTTTCCAAGTATAAACTCAAGCAAATTATGTCTATTCCAATACTTCCTATAACAGTATCTGTAGCAAAAACTCTCCAAAAATATTCTCTCAAGTTGTGTAGCAGCATTTTTTTCATTAAATGTATCTCAAACCTTACTATTTACTTTTTTTGATGACTAGTTCCTGGAAAATTAGAAATCATCTTTTAGTTGTCAATAATGTCTAATCAATTCCAATGGTGTGGTATTAATTGATATTGTTTGCAGGGAAGGCAAAGGAAGTTTACTATGATTTAACAGGCTCCTGTTGTTATAAGACAAGAGGACCATGATGGTCCTATATCGCTCACCTTCGTCTCTTTGACTTCTCCCTTAGCAAAATTAAAAACTTGAAAGATCATTAAATGATCATTAAATTTTTCAAAGAAAAACATAACTCTATTTCTATGATCGCTGCATAAATTTCTATCCTTTTCTAAACAAGTTTCATGTGACCTGGCCAACATTCTGACCAAGTTTCATAAAGATTGGGCAATATTTGTGGCCTCTAAAAAGAAAAAAGTCATTTAGGCCCCTTTTCCCGTGATATGACATGGATCTTTCCCATTTTCAATAGGGTTCATCCTTGTGACCTAGCCATTATTCTGATCATGTTTCATGAAGATTGGGCCATATTTGTGGCTTCTAGAGCGAAAACAAGAAAATTGTCATTTAGGCCCCTTTTCCCGTGATATGGCACAGATCCTTCCCATTTTCAATAGGGTTCATCTTTGTGACCTGGCCAACATTCTGACAAAATTTCATAAAGATTCGGCCGTATTTGTGGCCTCTAGAGTGTAAACTAAAAAACTGTCATTAAGGCCCCTTTTCCTATGATATGGCACAGATACTTCCGTTTTTCGATAGGGATCATCCTTGTGGCTTGGCCAACCTTCTGACCAAATTTCATAAAGATTGGGCCATATTTGTGGCCTCTAGAGTGTAAACAAGAAAATTGTCATTATTGCCCCTTTTCCTGTGATATGGCACGGATCCTTCCCATTTTCAATAGGGTTCATCCTTGTGACCTAGCCAACATTCTGACCAAGTTTCATGAAGATTGGGCCATATTTGTGGCCTCTAGAGTGTAAACACTAAGATTGTTGACACCGGAAGACGGACGACAGACAACACACGACGCACGATGGACGACAGACATTCAATGATCACAAAAGCTCACCTTGAGCACGATGTGCTCAGGTGAGCTAAAAAGACAACTTAATTTCTCATAAAATACAACAGCTAATGGTTCACCTGTTTGACAACAGCCGAGAGTAACTGTTCCTGTAGCCCCTCAAATGTGACTGTAAAGTTGATAATGTTGGCTTGTATATATACAGCAGGAAGGTAGTGTGGGTTAGACATAGAAGTGGTCATGTATAGTCTGAAAAAGACCAAATATAGACATGGCATTGTAAAAGATTAATTATCACAGCAGACTCATATATAGTCAGAATTACACCAAATATTTATATGACATTTATATGAGCAGGTAAAGGTTGAAATACCACAAGATGATCCAATGAACGATTGAACACAGATATGGCCATGAAAAACCTAAAATATATTAAACTGGTTATGTACAGTTTGAAAATATCTATTTGATATTAATAGGATCAAAGAGTGTTAACAAGAAAATTGTCATTAAGGCCCCTTTTCCTGTGATATGGCACTGATCCTTTCCATTTTAGCACTTTTTACAAGGGACTACCAAAGGAATGTTTCTGTCAAGTTTGGTTGATTTTGACTCATAAGTTTAGGAGGAGGTGTCGTTTAAAGAAATTGTTGACAAAATTGTCATTAAGGCCCATTTTCCAATGATATGACACTGATCCTTCCCATTTTCGATAGAGCTCATCCTAATGACCTAACAAACATTCTGACAAAGTTTCATGAAGATTGGACCATATTTGTGGCTTCTAGAGTGTAAACAAGAAAATTGTCATTAAGGCTCTTTTTCCCGTGATATGACACCGATCCTTTCCATTTGAGCAATTTCTACACAGGGCCACTCAAGGAATATTTCCGCAAAGTTTGGTTGATTTTGACTCATAAGTTTAGGAGGAGATGTCATTTAAAGAAATTGCTGACAAATTTGTCATTAAGACCCCTTTTCCCGTGATATGGCACCAATCCTTTCCATTTTAGAAATTTTTACAAGGGACCACCCAAGGAATATTTCTGCCAAGTTTGGTTGATTTTGACTCATAAGTTTAGGAGGAGTTGTCGTTTAAAGAAATTATTGACAAAATTGTCATTAAGGCCCCTTTTCCCGTGATATGACACTGATCCTTCCCATTTTCAATAGAGATCATCCTCATGACCTAACAAACATTCTGACAAAGTTTCATGAAGATTGGACCACATTTGTGGCTTTTAGAGTATAAACAAGAAAATTTTCATTAAGGCCCCTTTTTCTGTGATATTGCATGGATCCTCCCAATTTTCATTAGAGTTCATCCTTATGACCTGACAAACATTCTGACCAAGTTTCATAAAGATTGGACCATATTTGTTGCCTCTAGAGTGTAAACAAGAAAATTGTCATTAAGACCCCATTTCCTGTGATATGACTCAGATCCTTCCCATTTTCGATAGGGTTCATATTTGTGACCTGACAAATATTCCGACCAAGTTTCACGAAGATTGGACCATATTTGTGGCCTCTAGAGTGTAAACAAGAAAAATGTCATTAAGGCTTCTTTTCCCGTGATATGGCATGGATCCTTTCCATTTTCAATAGGGTTCATCCTTGTGACCTGACCGACATTCTGACCAAGTTTCATGAAGATTGGACCATATTTGTGACCTCTAGAGTGTAAACACTTAAATTGTTGACGGAGGACGACGGATGATGCACGAAGGACATTCAACGATCACAAGAGCTCACCTTGAGCACGATGCGCTCAGGTGAGCTAAAAAGGATAAAGAAATGGCTATCATTGAGATCCCCTCAAATATCCTCAATTTTTATTCTCTTAAAAGCATTTCCTAGGAATTACAAGAAAAAACAGACGGTATTAATCCATCAGCCTGTCTGCACTCTGTTACAAATAGATGAAATCTTATAAAAACTTATTTGTACAAATGCTTGTTTTTGCATGTAATAAACCAAGTTATCTACAATTTGTTTATTTTACAGGAGCCAGTTGTAAAAATTCAAATAAACTTTTTTGTCTGAGTTCAACAGAGCAGACATTTTAGATATCTAACTACAATGCATTTATTCAACAAATAACATCTTTTTTTAAAAAAAAAAAAAACCCACATGATTATGATGTTCATATGATATAACTTGTATTATATATTTTGGTAATCTGGGATGAAGTTTTTCAATTTGTTCTTTCTAGTCTTTCTTGCTAATACATTGTCGTGGTTATTCTAAAACCTCATAACTACAGCTTTGATCAAGCCGCAGTTACGAGGTTTTAGAATACCATTGAAGATATTCAAACTCACATCCTGGATATATTTGTACATTTCTTCTTTACCTTTAATCCTCTTTTCTAGTAAATGGTGCAACTAACCATTGTATCTTGACAATCCATTTATCAGGTGGAAAGAATGCTTCACTCTGAAGGTAGGCTATATTTAGGGGTCGTTAAAATATTTCATTTTCACTGTAAGATATCAGCAAAACAGTGGCATTCAAGAGACAATAACAATGGTTTATTCTTTGCATAATGTACAATCATACAGAAGATAATCAGATTTCAAAATAAAATAAATTCATCCATTATTGAAGTGAACAACTAAAGCTTTATATTTTTACAAGTATTGTATCTACCAATTAACCCTTTGCTGTCTAATCCCTGCTATTTAGGTGCCTGTGATTTTATGATGGAGAAAGCATTGTGAAAAAAGAAGAAATTGCTTCTGATAAGCAATTTCTTCTTTTTCCACACTATTTTCTACCCTACAGAATGGTTATTTTTCAAATTAAATCCACTTTAAATTATCGTCTGCAAAACCTTTGAATTTGGACAGGTCCAAAATTTTGTAAAACAGGAAAGTGTTAAACGAATAATTACCTTGACTCACTATGAAATTGAATAACAAATGCGGAAAAGACATGGATGCCCCAACAAATACTTTATTCTTACCTGTTACCTATATAACCTTCAGCCATGACATTGACCTTGTGGGTCTCTGGACAAACCTTTGGCATGACACTAGAACTCACCAAGGGAAACAACCCAGCCAAGTTATTTGGAGATTCATCCATAAATGTAGAAGTTATGCTCCTTACAAAAATTTGACACATCTACATGCGGACAGAGGTAAACCTATTTGCCCAACATCATTTCATGGTGGGGGCATTTTATTTTCATTCATACTTTTTTTTATTTGAGAATAACAAGACTATTTTCATTATTTTCCTTACAAATTATTGTTAAGAGGAAATGATCCTCAAATAGAAGGACATGCATCCTAGAAGACATTAAATTATGGATATATTTCATCAGGAAAAGTGTACTTTATAAAACAGAGGTACAGATAAGAGAGGGTAAAGCCAGCCTAAAATCTTTAGTTCTCAATGAAACCCTATGGTGTTGGTACTCATTGGAATTGTCTTGACAAGACAATTCCATTGAGAATCAACAAAATGGGGTTTTGGTTAATATAATTGAAATACTTTGATCTGAAATCCGTAAAAAACCTCTATCTGTAGCTATCTAAAAGCTCTCTGTCTTGTATGGCGTGTATGGAGTGTTTATCAGGATGACTTTGGTAGGTGAAATCAGGTAAATTGCCTTGAATGCTCATAGACAATCTATATTTGAAATCCCTGGTAACAAGAGACAACCAGAGAGGGAAGATTTACAGTCTCATTATTGAGCTATAACTGTACTTTATGACATGCTTTATGACTGTGACAAGTTCAAGAAATAATATAGATTAAAACTGGAGGCACTTGTTTCTCACTGGCGAGATTGATGGCATGTTGTCTTGATTAAACCATTGCTATAGAACATAATTGGGCTTTTTATGGGTAAACAAGAGCATTGGAGTCACGATATATGGCCATGAATGTCAAGCCAATACATGATCACCTCCAGGAGCGTATAAGAAAAGAAGGATAGAATGGCCTAATTTTGATCACCTACTGTAACTGTTTATGTATATCAATTTTGAAAATAATACTTTTAATTTTCTTATGATTTAAGATTCACTCCTGTCAGGCCTTGACTGTAACTGTTAATGTATATTAATTTTGAAAATGATAATTTTGGATTTTTCATGTTTTAAGAACAAGAGCCGTCAGAGACGGATTATGCTCCCCGAATAAGGCATTGTCACATAAACAAGAGCCATGTTGGACATGGACATCCCCCGCCACAAAAGCTTGATAGTAAACTGAAGCCTAATAGATTAAAGATTCTTTTGGACTGTCAGAGATTTACCTCCTATTAAATGTATTAAAAATAACAAAGGGCAATAACTGCAAAATTATGCAAGTAAGAGTTGTAGTTCTTGTGCACTGCACTTCTCCTCCATGAGATCTATCCACCCATAAATGTTCAAGTTGATAGCTATTATACTTTAGGAGATATGCTCCAGATATAATCTAAGTATCAAAAATAACAAAGGGCAGTAACTCCAAAATTATGCAAGCAAGAGTTGTAGTCCTTGTGCATAGCACTTCTCCTCAATGAGATCTATCCACCCATAAAGTTTCAAGTTGATAGCTATTATACTTTAGGAGATATGCTCCAGACATAATCAAGTTTCAAAAATAACAAAGGGCAATAACTCCAACATTATGCAAGCAAGAGTTGTAGTTCTTGTGCACTGCACTTCTCCTCCATAAGGTCTATCCACCCATAAAGTTTTAAGTGGATAGCTATTATACTTTAGGAGATATGCTCTGTGGTCAGATTTCATAAGACTCAAATAAGCTGTTATCTTATACAGCTAACATAAAGGTAACAAACATTAAGCCCCCTTTTTGCGTGAAATATCTTAAAACACAAATTTCAAATAGTTTAGGGTAAAGAACATCTGATTTGCTACTCAAATGTGAAATTTCATCAATTTCTGAGCATAAGACTAGTAGAAATGAAAGAATAACTGTAATTTACGCTCTTACGTAAAGGTAACAAACATTAAGCCCCCTTTTTCCATGATATATTATTTTTTACGTTAATTTCAAATTGTTTACAGTAAAGGGCATCTGATTTGCTACACAAATATGAAATTTCATTAAATTCTGACTGTTAGACTAGGAGAAATTTGGGAAAAACTGTTTTTTACCCTAAGTCCCCTTTTCCCGTGACGAGGCCTCAAATCCAAAAACCGTCACAGATGCATCATCACTATATCATAGGGAGTTCACATGGTAAGTTTCATTCAATTTGGCCCAGGGGTTATGGAGAAATAGGTGGGGACGGACGGACGGACGGACGGACGGAATTACGGACGTACGGACGGACGGACAGACAAAGCGGCGGCTATATGCTCTCCCTTCGGGGAGCATAATAAAAATCTGACAGTCAGGTAATCAGAGGACCATATCTACCATCTCTATGGCTCAGCGTGAATCAGTTTTAACTGCCAAATGTTTATAAGCAGTTCCAAATGTTTTGTACTGAGCCATCAATCTGTGTATCTACAAATGAAGAAGAACAGTTGTGAAATTTAAGAATGAAATTAATTCTATAAGTTAAAGTGATGATCTAAAAGATCTGTTTTCCTGATAATTGACCTAGACCTATGAATTTGATCTTAGACTGCCATATTTCCTCTAAAGGTAGCTTCCCATCACTATTTATTTATCTTTTTAAATCAAGAGCTGCTTGAGTAGCTGATTCGCTCCTTTCAGGCCTTAGGAGAAGATTTTTAAAGAACAAGTTTACAACCGGATGCACAGCCAAACACTCAGATAGATGGACAGACAGTCTAAATGTCCAAATGGCAAGTAATACATTTTACAGAAGATGTACAAGTGTCTTTTCTAGCTCTGGACTCAAAGTCTTTAGTGATAATATAGCACATCCCTACAGAACTTCTTTAATTTTCCTGAAGTTTTAGTTGTATTTTATCACTGTTCCACCAAACTTTATGATAACCAACATAAAAATATTGTGCTTACTTGAATTTTTTCATTGGCTCGCTTCAATGTCTGTATTATAAAAGACGGAATTTACATGTTAAAGATCGTAACCCTTGTCATACGGAACCCAGATTATTCCTGCTTTTGCAGGAGGCATAGGCAAAGATCAGCCTGCACATGTGTGCAGTCTGAACTTAGTCTATACCACCTGATTTTCCTTTTTAAACCAGAAAAGTTTCAAAATTGTATTTTCAAAATTAAATGCTGACTAACAATAAGGAAATACAGAGCTTTCAGCACTTTGATTTTGATATAATTTTGCTGAGATTTTTTTATTCATTTTTTTTTATGCATGACAGGGGTTAAACTTACGAATACAGTAGATTTATTTTTTCTATCTGATTCAGTTAGATATGCATCTCTATTTCCCCACCCCAACCCCACTACCAACTCTTCTTGTACTAAGCAAGTTTTCTCAAGTAATTTTACCTCTGTATTTCAAGTTTGAGCAACAAACAATCTTCCACTTAATTTTACTTTATTTATGTTTAATCAAATTTGATTTTAAAGGTGGACCAGGATCTCTCTATATAAAAGCTGGTTCCAGGATTATTCTAGTGAAGTTTGGTTACGTAATAAACTCTGATCAGTAGTTTCAGGGAAGAAGATTTTTCATATTTCATCATACGGGATGTGATTTTTCTGTGACACCACAGCCTGTAGATCCTTGTTGTCAGCTCAATCAGAATTTAATATACAAATCTGAAAGAGCTTATCCTAAGCATCACTCCTGTAGAGCTTTGCTGTATTCTGACCAGAAGTTTCAGAGAAGATTATTTTTGTTCATATTTCATCATATGCGACCAATTTTTCAGTAAGGCCAGCCAGTAGAGCCTTTGTCAACAGCCTGTTCTGAGTTTGAAGAATTAATCTCAAAGAGTATGTCCTCAACATCACTCCAGAGAAGTTTTCTTGAAATCTGATCAGAAGTTTCTGTGAATTTTTTTTTTCAATATTTCATCATATAGGACCAATTTTTGATGAAGTGAAAGCCAGTCGACCACATGCTATTAGCCCAATCAGATCTTAATGAACATATCTTAAAGAGATTGACCTGAGCTTTTATTATTCCTCTTAAGTTCTGTTGAATTCTGAACAATAGTTTAAGAGAAGAGGATTTTTGTTAATACTTCATCTTATTGGATCATTTTTTGGTGATGTGGAAGCCCAAAGAGCTCAAGTCAGCAGCCCTATCAAAACTTAACCCTTTCCTGTTTTTTAAAATTTTGGACCTGTCCAAATTCAAAGGTTTTGCAGACGAAAAATTAAAGTTGATTTAATTTGAAAAATAACCATTCAGTAGGGTAGAAAATAGTGTGGAAAAAGAAGAAATTGCTTGTCAGGAGCAATTTCTTCTTTTTTCACAATGTTTTCTCAATCATTAAATCACAGGCACGTAAAAAGCAGGGATTAAACAGCAAAGGGTTAAGGAAGAAATCTGAAAGAGAATATTCCAAATATCATTTCTTTTAAAGTTTGGTTGAATCCTGATCAGTAATTTTTGAAAGAAAATATTTGTATGTTTCATCATAAGGGACCAATTTTCAGGAATGCGATAGCCAGTAGAGCCAATTTAATAGCCCTTTCAGATTTATTAAAGAAATGTGAAAGAGCTTTACTAATCAGGCTGATAAGATTTAACAAGGAAATCTGAATGAATATGATTATTTCTGTGAAATTTTGTTGAATTCTGACCAGTAGTTTCAGAGAAGAAGTTTAGAGGAATATTTTACTGACACACGACGGACACCAGGCCATGACAATAACCCTCCTGAACCATGTCCAGTTGAGCTAATCAACCAAGATATTTGCATATGACCCTAACTCATGGATGTTTTCTTAAGAAAGTCAACTAACAGGAATTGCAGACTAAAAATTATTTGGCACTAATGTTAATGTTAACGGACCATATCTATGTTCTAACCAAGTTTTTTTTACAGCATCCCCACACCCTTTACAGATAATAAACTTGCTAACCTAAAGTTTTGCTTGTTAGATCATAATTAACTTGCCCACCTATAAATTTGATTGTACTCTATCTCAGTATCACCAAGTTTGATAACCAGCAATTCCCCTCCTTTCAGAGTAAACAAGCATTTGGAGGTATTGCATGGCAATACCAAGTCCCCTACCGGATTTATATATATATCCCTAGAGCAGTATCTTTTTTGGTGGTAAAGGTATAACTACATCTCCAAAATATAAGTTGTATCAGATTTTATGTATCAGCTCAATAGCTCTGAGGATAAAGAAAAAAATCCGGAAATTTCCTGGTAATTTTCTAAGTCCAGCATCCGTATCTTCCACAAAAAACAATGGACCAGAACCAAACTCAAACTCGTTCTATAACTCATTAATGCGGACTCACATACCAAAAACCAGCTCAATATCTCCAAGGGTTAAGAAAAAAAAAGCCGGAAAACTGAAATTTCCTGGTAATTTTCTTAGTCCAGCATCCGTATCTTCCACAAAAATCAATGGAATGGAACCAAACTCAAACTCGTTCTGTTACTCATTGATGCGGACTCACATACCAAAAATCAGCTCAATATCTCTAAGGGTTAAGAAAAAAAGTCCGGAAAACTGAAATTTCCTGGTAATTTTCTAAGTCCAGCATCCGTAACTTCCAAAAAAATCAATGGACCGGAACCAAACTCAAACTCGTTCTGTTACTCATTGATGCGGACTCACATACCAAAAATCAGCTCAATATCTCTAAGGGTTAAGAAAAAAAGTCCGGAAAACTGAAATTTCCTGGTAATTTTCTAAGTTCAGCATCCGTATCTTCCATAAACATCAATAGACCGGAACCAAACTCAAACTCGTTCTGTAACTCATTGATGCGGACTCACATACCAAAAATCAGCTCAATATCTCCAAGTGTTAAGAAAAAAAGTCCGGAAAACTGAAATCCGGACTGACAGACGGACGGACGGACAGACAGACGGACGGAGCGCAAACCTATAGTCCCCTTCGGCTTTCCCCGGTAGGGGACTAATAAACCAGCCTACCTAAAGTTTTGGTTGTACTCTATCTCAGTATTACAAAGTTTGAAAACCAGCAATTCCCCTCCTCTCAGAGTTAATAAACCTACCATACTAAAGTTTTGGTTGTACTCTATCTCAGTATTACCAAGTTTGATAACCAGCAATTCCCCTGTTTTTAGAGTTTATAAACTTGCCTACCTAAAGTTTTGATTGTGCTCTATCTCAGTATCACCAAGTTTGATTACCAGCAATCCCCCTCCTTTCAGATTTAATTAACTTGCCTACCTAAAGTTTTGGTTGTACTCTATCTCAGTATCACCAAGTTTGATAACCAGCAATCCCCCTCCTTTCAGAGTAAATAAACCTGCCTACCTAAAGTTTTGGTTGTACTCTATCTCAGTATCACCAAGTTTGATAACCAGCAATCCCCCTCCTTTCAGATTTAATAAACTTGCCTACCTAAAGTTTTGGTTGTACTCTATCTCAGTATCACCAAGTTTGATAACCAGCAATCCCCTCCTTTCAGAGTTAATAAACTTGCCTACCTAAAGTTTTGGTTGTACTCTATCTCAGTATCACCAAGTTTGATAACCAGCAGTTTCCCTTCTTTCAGAGTTTATAAACTTGCCTACCTAAAGTTTTGGTTGTACTCTATCTCAGTATCACCAAGTTTGATAACCAGCAATCCCCCTCCTTTCAGATTTAATTAACTTGCCTACCTAAAGTTTTGATTGTACTCTATCTCAGTATCACCAAGTTTGATAACCAGCAATCCCCCTCCTTTCAGATTTAATAAACTTGCCTACCTAAAGTTTTGGTTGTACTCTATCTCAGTATCACCAAGTTTGATAACCAGCAATCCCCCTCCTTTCAGATTTAATTAACTTGCCTACCTAAAGTTTTGGTTGTACTCTATCTCAGTATCACCAAGTTTGATAACCAGCAATCCCCCTCCTTTCAGATTTAATAAACTTGCCTACCTAAAGTTTTGGTTGTTCTCTATCTCAGTATCACCAAGTTTGATAACCAGCAATCCCCTCCTTTCAGAGTTAATAAACTTGCCTACCTAAAGTTTTGGTTGTACTCTATCTCAGTATCACCAAGTTTGATAACCAGCAGTTTCCCTTCTTTCAGAGTTTATAAACTTGCCTACCTAAAGTTTTGGTTGTACTCTATCTTGGTATCACCAAGTTTGATCACCAGCAATCACCGTCCTTTCAGAGTTAAGGAAGTTGACCCGTAATAGTTCCGCAACATTTCGGCCCTCCTGACTTTTCACAATGTTTACCGAGGTTTCCTAATTAAAAACATTAAGAAACCTCAGTTAACACTGTTCAAGTTCATTACTTCCATTCCATTGTGGATCTACTACCTTAATAAACTTGCCTACCTAAAGTTTTGGTTGTACTCTATCTCAGTATCACCAAGTTTGATAACCAGCAATCCCCTCCTTTCAGAGTTAATAAACTTGCCTACCTAAAGTTTTGGTTGTACTCTATCTCAGTATCACCAAGTTTGATAACCAGCAGTTCCCATCCTTTCAGAGTTTATAAACTTGCCTACCTAAAGTTTTGGTTGTACTCTATCTCAGTATCACCAAGTTTGATAACCAGCAATCCTCCTCTGCGAAATGTTTCATGCATCAACACAGGTCTGAGAGCTGGGTCTAGGGATTCTGTAACATCCTGAAATTAGAATTACAAAATCATCAGATTGGTTTGTTTGTTTTTGGGTTTAATACCACTTCCAACATAATTGCAGTTATATTTTTGGGACTTGTGCCCTACCAAATGCTTCTTACACCAGTACAACCACAACATTTTTATCAAAGCCTCTAGCTGCTTTTCAACTATCTTTCTTGTAGTCACACATGACTCTGTCCTCATCAATTTGATCTAAGTATCTGTACATTCACACTGATAAGATCTTTTGTCATGCTTATTTCAGCATTGTATCTTTTTTGCTTTTGTTGAGTTTGTAGGGAGATAGACTAACAGACTAGATATAACAATATGCCCTAGATATAATTTATATAGGTGCAAAAAATTGTCCAAGTTTTTAGGCGTAGTTTACAATTTTCTGATTGATCAGTGAGGGATATACAGTAGTAAATATGACATAGATATTCTTGAGGGTCAAGATATTCTCAACCAAATCTCTGTCACTGACTGTGATAATTTTAGACAAATTACAAAATCCAAGATTTAATATCACCTATTGGTAAACAGACTTTAATCACCCTGTCAGATTGACACCAATTGACCCTAAATGACCTGTTTGAAAATATCGTATCATTTAAGTCCAGTACATTCAGTAGCATATATTCACAATCTCACCTTAGTTGATCATTAATTCAAGCGATTAATTAATAAATATTCTTAACCCTTGTCACGCTGAAAAAAAAAATGCAAAAAAAAATGCTTTAAGATTAAAGAGCTGTAAGCACTGCATAGACTTTTTTTTTTTTACTGTCAATCAGAATTCATTTGAAAATATTTACTTCTGGTTTAATAAGGAAAATCAGTTTGAAGACTGATCTTTGTAAATTTCCCCTGCCATTATGGAATTGGATTAACAGTATTGAAAGGTCCATAACCAATCAATATAAACAACAATAAAATCGACTTATATGTACCGTAAAAGCTCTAATGCAATTTACCATAGTATAGGAGTGAGGTTTACAGGCATTTTGAATAATCTAGGGTAAAGTATACTCGGAAAATCATAGAAAAACTTAAAACAAATCATTAATCTAGCATTGAAGTAGCAAAAAATCTTAACATTTGGATGGGAAAAGCTTCATTTACCTTCGTTGAAATAATTGTACCATTGATTAGATGGAGGTAAGGCTTATTAGAGACTTTAAGTTGTACAGAAATCAAAAAAGAATTGGTCGATCTTGACGTCCAAAGAAGGGGATGGGGTAATATTAGAACATGGTGTTCTATTAGAAATTTAATGGTATATTGATTACAGGGCTGAATCTAGGTTTTCACTAAAGTGGGCCAACTCCCCCATCACATTTCAAAATGTGGGCCAACATGTTTAAGGATTGGGCCCAAAGCAGGCATTCTCTTTTACTCACAAAATTTAAAGTTATGACTTATTATCTTAAAAAGAGAGACACAAAAGACAGTGAGATGTGAAGGATCATTTTGTAACAATCATTCCTTTATATCCATTTATTTGCTAAAGATAATTATGTTGTTGAGATATTTTTGGTAGCAACTTTTTCTTTATGTCCTTTCATTTTCTTTATAAATCTTATTAAGGTAATCAATTTTAATTCATTTTGGTACTTGAGGCTTTCAATATGGTCCAAACCCTCCCCCAATTATATACACCAGCCGCTGTATTTATTGCCCATTAGAAGAGAACGAAATGTGTAGTCGTGTTTTACAATCACTTCACTCTACTGAAAATGTGCAACCAAAACGTCGTAAGTACAACTTCAGTGAAGTTGCACTCACATGGACTCGACCACGTATCGATGATAGTTATTCCTGATAGATGTTTTTGAAAATCAAAGTTTTGATTGATGCATTTTTAATAGAGTATGGATGAAGGAATTTCCCGAGAGGATAACCAAAGTTTCAAAATTAAACAATCAAAATCTTGTTGTATCATTCCAATTACGCGACGCTAATCCATTCAGACATAGACAATGGAATAATTAATCTGGTTTTCGTACCTGATTCTTATTTATTCATTTTCCGACAATTATCTTTCTTATGTCCCAATAGAAAATTGTTATCTAAAATAACAACTTTCGGAAGCTGGGTCCCCTGTCTTGTGTTGAGAGGATATGTGAAAATTGATTGCATAAAGCTTTATCCATAAGGTGTATTGGTATCACTTACGACTCTATTACCTTAGAATAATACTACACAATAACTGTAGGCTATCTTCACTGAAGCGTTACTTTTATCGAGGAAGCTGACTGGGGATTCTATTTATAGTTACGATTATTCCAGGGTAGATATAAACAGCTTTACACAATACGATATAGATTCTAAATTAGGGGTTTTCTCAACAGTCTCTAAATGTATTCACGATTAACGCACAGCTTATTTAATAATGCGCCAACCATTTAAAATGCGCGTGACCTGTGCCGCACGGCCTTGTGTTTTTTGCGGCATGAACAATTTTAAAGCGGGAATCCCGCAATCCCGCGCCCTAGATTCAGCTCTGATTGATTAATCATCAATATCTCCAATACATAATCAATAATATTATCAATGATATTGGTTATTGATTAAATACATTGCATAAATGTTATTGTAAACAATATTTATTGAGTATTAGCAATTTTAGTTCATATTCAATATCAAAGTGTTGTTTTTTTCTGACGGTGGTAGCAGAGTTCCTATTTTAGATTAAACCTATCTCCACTGTGGTTTAATGATACCTATAAGAAGACCACCTTAATTCTATATTTGGAACAATATTTATAACCAAGTGTTTTAATGAGTATCATAGCATAAATGGTAAGTTCATCCATATCAATATGTTGAAAAAAATAAATGAAAGAATTCAAGAAATA